>CM033626.1:3993271-4178271 GCA_019453435.1 Rhinogobius similis
AGAGGGAGGCGGCAGAGGGCTCCATGGGACACGATCAGGAGGACAGAGGGAGGCGGCAGAGGGCGGGGGCTCCATGGGACACGATCAGGAGGACAGAGGGAGGCGGCAGAGGGCGGGGGCTCCATGGGACATGTCAGGAGGACAGAGGGAGGCGGCAGAGGGCGGGGGCTCCATGGGACACGATCAGGAGGACAGACATGCTGCTTTTACTCTCCTGCTTTTTGCCTCTAGTGTTGCTTACGTTCAGAAAAGCACAATTCACAGTTTGAGGTCACAGGAGATTATAATTGGGTGTTTTATTAATTAAAAGCCGCTTGTGCAAAAATGATAGTAATGTTACCTGTCAACACTTAAGAAACCCACAAATGGTGCTTCCCAAAGCACATAAAGACATATTGTGTCTCAGCGTAGTTTTCTCTTTCGTTTATCCAAGCCCTTCACTCTTTATAAATGGCAACATTGAAGTTTATACACTTCTAAATAAATGTACTAAACTGATGTTAGTCAGATTAAATGTCCTTTTACAATATCCCTGTTGTTTGTTCATGGTGTCGAAAATTTTGAATAATGTAAAACTGTGATATCTTTTCTTACAGTAATTGAAACAGAGAATCTCATCTTGTGACCTCCCTCTGTGACAGACCCTGGGCTAAATGGGCAGTGGTACCTGAACCCGGGGCAGGTCTTGGGCGGCTCACAGTCCCTCTGCTCCTCCAGGACCTCCGGACACTCCTGACCTCCATTTGACGGCTGCTGGACGACCACTCTCCTGCGGCTCTGCTTACTGCTCACCACATCACCGGCTGAAAACACAAAGACAGGTTTTACAGTCAAAACCCCTTAAAACACACTCAGAATGCTCAGAATTGTAAACCCTGTCACTGACTGCAGCGATGTGATCAGCCCTGTGATTGGCTGATGTGTGTGCAATAACTATTTTCACATTTCCACAAGAGGAAAAGCTACACACAAACAACGACACGTGCCACGCTGAAAACATATCGCACATACACACATGTGACACCGCAGAGTGACAGAGTGGCTAGCACTCTTGCCTCACAGCAAGAAGGTTGCAAGTTCAACTTCTGGACCAGCCATGCCTTTCTGTGTGCTCTAAATGAGGGGAAAACTTCTTTGTTGCAAAGTGATCTGTGTGAGCACCAATTCTTTCCTGTTTAGTCAGATAATAACAGACATCACAGCGGAGCCCCTGCTCTGTTAAAGCTCTACAGTCGCGCTCTTGTCTCGTATATATACATATATATATATATATATATATATATATATATATATATATATATATATATATATATATATATATATATATATATATATATATATATAGTTCAACAGTTCAAAAAAATGTTATCATCACGTTTTTTTAACTTATCGTATGATAAGTTGATATAGAATTATGGTGACAGGGCTATATAAAACAGGCTCAATCACATTGTTCTTTTGCTTGATGAACACCATGTGTGAGTGTGATATTCTCATCCCAGTTTTTCCAGTGAAATCACATTATGTTCTACTTCATTTTTGGCTTCATTCAGGAATTTTGAATGTTTTGCTCACACACCTTTAAAGGCTCTGTGTGGTGGTGTGTCATTTGTAGTAGAAAAGCATGGCGTTATAAAAAATACTCTTTGGACTCTTTGTCAAACCTGTGACAAGCTAATTATCAATATTGCTTTGTTTTCAATGACATCATCTCTTCAGTATTCTTCTAGTGTATAATTGAGATGAAATATACTGTTATTAATATGCAGGGTTTGTGGTTTGATTAATGCAGTGTGATGAATAAATGGGCCGAGTCATTATCAATCATGTTTGATTTATGGATTTTGCTTTTGGGGATTTCTAATTAAGAAACAAATGCGTTGTTGTCGAAATCTTTACTACAATGATTAATATAATATAGGTTTTGTGATTCAAATAAAATGGGCAATAACTAGACTTGTACCAACCTTATAAAGCATGAACAAAGAAAGAAGCCGAAGACAACATAAATATACAAGGTATTTGCCTGGCCTCCATTCTGATCTCCATGTATTATTCAGTACTGTCATTAGTCTGGAGATGCTGCCACATAATTTGACTTCAGCGGGGCGGGACAAACATGTGTCAATCAGACGAACAGCGGACGTGACGACAGCACCACAAAGTACGGTTCATGCGCAGCAGCAGAGAGCTGTGGTGTCAGTTCAAAATGGCTGTAGCTGTAAAGCTTCCTCTGGCTGTGGTTTGAACGACACGTCCTGGTTGAACATTCTCTCTGTCGTGGAGGCCGTCTTGCTTGTTATTGCTCGTAATCGCGGCACACGGATGTGACGTTCTCTTCTCACGGCTCTGATTGGCTCGGTTGCCACAAAATAGTGGAACTAGGGGGTTTAGCGATCATGCCCAAACACACTTTCTTTGAAAAATATTGAAAGATGGTGGCAATGGCTGGTCAGGCTAACAATATATACCAAATGAAAGAGCAACATCTCAACTATTGCCGATCTCTCAGAGGCAATACGTTTGTCAGTTGTCATAGAGGTAATGACTGCCCAATGTAATGTGTGGCATCTAAAGTTAGAAAAAACAGTGGGACTTCGGACTTTTTCTTAATCTATTCCTTTTTGTCCACCATCTGATAAAAGGAAACTATTAGCTGCTGGACGTGTTAACTATGAAAAAAAAAGCTGTAATATAAAACATTCTGAGATGAATCAGGGTCAGCTTGTACTCAAACAAAGACTTTTTTTTCACTTTAGTACAAGTTAAATTAACTTAACTTAAAGAGGAATTGTCAAAACCCAACAAATGCTAAATCTAGTTTCAATTAGTCCATCCCTCCAGACACCAGCTTTACTCCATTTATATTTACCAACGTAAATCTAAACGGAATTGTAAAATCTGATATTCCTGTGTGCAGAGTTTGTTCACCCTTAAATCAGACACCAGAGGCCAAAACTACAGAGTCTCAGCTTCACAAAGAGTCCAGACCTTAGTTTGTGCTCCAAAGGGTTCAAGGACAGCTTCAGTTTGAATTGGGGCTCATTTTAGTCAGACGGAAAAATAGGCCGGAATGGTAAGGGTTGACTCCGTGACACTCGCCCCTCGCCTCCAGCTGTGTCTGTGGGCTGTGGCTACACATACTTTAGTCTGGTCACTTTAGTTTGTCCTTACAAGAAAGCTATACTTATTGTAAGATACTTAAATATGTAATTATTCCATTATTTCAATTCCGTGGAATGTGCACCACAGCTGAACTCCAGGGAGACAAAGGTTATGCATAATTTACACAAACCTTCTAAACACTGATTCAACAAAATATTGTATGTATTTTTCTTCTGGGATAGAATTTGGAAAGATTTTTGGCAGAATTTGAAATATTTATCTTAACTGCATTTTATTTAAAAGAGTAGTCCAACCTGTCAGAGGCACTTTAAGAGACGCTGCAGGTGAATAGGAAAAAATGTCAAATTTAAAGATATCAATTTGAAACGTCTCCTGTAGTTTACTCACATAAATGTAAGAAAAAATGTACTGTAATGTGTAAAGTTTTTATATATAAATAAGGCATTTTATGTGTAAAAACATACAAAATTGCACATTTCAATCTGAAAATTTCAATCTGAGAACCAGGTTTAAATTTCTTGGTTCTTTTTGTATACATATTAGTAAAATATTTAGTTTTATATTTAGTTATTTAGTTTTTAAGCAAAATAGATCTAAGTGAAAATTGGTCTAAAAATTCAAATCATGCCTAATTTTTTAAACTTTAAAAGTGGATTAAATGAAATAATCAACATCTTTAGGAGCAGATTGGACAATTTTGTTGTTTCCACATGAAAGCCCATATGTTGAGAGAGCGAACTAGTTGAAAAAAACGACTTAATTATTCATATTTTGTGATCCTCTGAGATCACTCATAGTTTCTCCTTTGAAATCCCTTTATGTTCCATTTCACTTTTGCCTCCAGTTGTCTCCATTCCAGAATCTAGAAAGTATTTTGTTTAAAAGATCTACACCCCCCTGTCACCAGAACATGACCCGTCCTCGCGCATTGGAACTCCTCTGTCCCGGGCCGTCCATCAGAGGTCACCCCGCCTGACACGTATACGCACCGACACGCTTTAGCCGTTAGCGTGTTAGCATGGCGGCCGCTTACGGAGGTCGCTCCCATCTGTCACATCCATTATCAGCTGGAGCGGACAGGAGAGACAGGAGGTCAGGAGGAGAAGACTCTGTGTTTCCATCCAACGCTACGGGTGGAACTGCATGACAAGTAAGCCCTTCCAGTCGCAACCAGACAGAGGGGAACATAATAAGACTGAACTGTTATTTTGAGAATTTGAATGGAGTTAAAGTATATATGGCACATTCTCAGGATTTTGCAGTTATAATGGGAGGGCACCTGGGGTAAATAGTTAGCATAGTTTTACATTTGTGAAGAAGAAGAAGAAGACATGCAAAGACATTCTCCCTGCTCTTCTCGGACTCCTTTGTGTCTCAGTGCAGCTTCAGCAATGGGATTTGTCAGGCAGGGTCAGCGGATCTGTGTCAGGGCGGTTTGAGGAGAGCAACAGCCCTCAGGACATTAGACCTGACCGCGGTGTATACCTGTGTTGCAGGAGTCGGGGCAGGGCGTCCAGTCGCTGAAGGGGCTGACGATACAGTCTCTCTTACAGGACAGCTGACAGGAGCGCATGGTGCTGGGGCGGGGGGCGTCGGGACACCTGGAGGACAGAGACATGTTTAGGAGCACATTCTACTGGTCCAACTACCAAACTGATAATATGACGCATCTACCCCAGCTTCACACCACAGCTAACCAGTGTTAACCCCCATACAGGACAGCACATTTTGAACAATGTCCATTTTGAGCTGTTCCTTTTAAACCGGTGTAATCCCTCATTCATCCAGGAGTGGTCCAGACTCTCAGTAATCAGTAATCCATCTGGACACTGTAAGAAAAATCAAGCCTTCCATCTGAAAGTAATTTTCAATCCGCCTAACCGGTCAGAGAAACTCGACTTTAAACTGCTCAAAGCCGACTAAGCTCTGCCCCTTTGGTTAGTTCCCCCTGAAAATAATGAGTTGGTTTCCGCTGCCTTTGTTTACCTGAATCTACCCTCCCTTTGCTTACCTGCTAGACCTGTCATAGCCCATTAAAGGCCTATTGTAATCTGACTGACACTCCCTCACCGCCGTTAAGCATCTGATTAGCATTTGATTGGCTCGTTTTCTCTAGGGCTGCGCAATATATCACAAAGTGTTGATATCGCAATATTGGCTGATGCAATGTCGATATCGCAACAAACAAAATATATCACGGTAACACCAAAGTCTTCATCTGGGAAAGGGAAAATCATGAATACAATCTAGCTTTTTAAAATTAGCCTCAGTTTTGTATTTGTTGTTTTTTATTTTAATTATTCCATCAATAACAGGGCTTCAACAATTAGAAGAATAGTTGTGACTAGTCGACTATAAACTCGACTAGAGGGCGTCGTTCTCTGGACTAAACAGACTCTAAAACACAAGATTAAAGACTTTTATAACAAAGACAGTGACATTATTGAAGAAAAATGGCAAAAAAGAACAGACCATTTCTGATATTCCTCAATGATACACTATTCATAAATATCCTCTACCTTGATGCCTTCATTCACAACATTTCAACATTTATTTGGTTAAAAATTGCACTTTACTCTAAGTCTCAAAAATAATCACTGACTAGTCGATAACTAAAATAAAAGTTAGTTTCAGCCTTAGTCAAAAAGTGTATTTAAATAACACAATAATATCGATATCGCAGATTTTAATAGCCACATCACATGTTGCAATCATTTCCAGTATCGTGTGGCCCTACTTTTCTCACTTGATCGAGGTGGAATGACTGTTGTGTTCTTTTTTCACAAAAATGGCCGGTACCACTTTATAATAACTACACCTTATTTTGCCTTAACAAAGCATGAACAAAGACTTATTTCATACTGAACAAATTGTTTATTAAGCATGATTCAGGATTAGTTACTACTTAATTAAGGTTAGGGTTAGGGTTAGGGTTAGGGCCAGGAATTTGGGTTAGAATAATAGTTAAGTAGTTAATAAGCCTGAATCACTCTTAATAAATTCTTTGTTCACTATAAATTAAGTCTTTATTTATGCTTTATTAGGGAGGAAGGTAGGTAGGTAGGAATAAGCTTAGTTATTATAAAGTGTTACCAAATGGCCTCCTTCACTCCTCCTCCAAACCATCTCTTCTCTCACTTAAAATGTTCATCTCACTATCTTCAAAACGATTGGTTTTTGGCTTTGAGCTGGAGATGCACGGCTGACTGCAATCCAGAATTAGAGTGCCTTCTGTACAGATTACAACAGGACTGTAATAGCCACTGGACTGCTCCTTTTCTTGCTTATCTCCAATGAAAGGACAACTCACACAAACAACACAGTAATAATTCTTGCTGGAATTATCAAGAAAAATGAAAAAAATGTATCCAGCCTTTAAAAATAACTTTCAAATATGTTTTTTGTATATTGTCTGAACATTTAGCTACTGTATTACTTCAAGATTTTCTAAGCGCAATAGCTCAATGACAAACTACAGACTCGCGTACATAACATTTAGAAGATTGGATTCTTGTAGGTCATAAATCATGAAGATGCAGTGGTTCTTCATGCTCACATTACACTTGATAATTCCATGTACGAGCCAGCTCAGCGTTTTGGGTGGGCCTCAGTCATCCTTCACTCAGCCTCTGCTCTATACATCAAACAGCTCTGCATGTTACCACGGTTACGCCCCATCCCTCCTCTGGACTTTAATACACCCGGAGAGATTAGGAAAACCACTCATATTTCATCTGCAGTTCGACCATAACTTTGGTAGTAAATGTCAGCCACAAAGTATGTTTTTAAACTATTAATTTTTTAACTTTTAATTGTCCGAGTACAGAGAAATGCATCGTTGTATTGTCATTGGGCTTTAAAGTTGCTGTTGTACTTCTGCTTTGGCGTCTAATGTTTTAGAACTGTACTGAAAACCACGTATGACTTTCTATCAGTCAGGCGTTCCCTCATAAGGATTGCTCTTCGCTTTTTACCATGAAAAACAAAAACAAAAGCTAGTCATCAAGCAACTTGCCCCAACGTGCTAATCTCAGCGTGCAACTGTGATCATGATGAGATCTGGGAGATGAATCAAACATGGCGTCGTATTTGTTTCAATGGCCTGTGCGCAATTCAATTTTTTTCTCTCGCGGTAACAGACGCTAGTGCTGCCCATCATGTGATCAGGCGTGACGATCGGCGCGATGGCAGCTAGAGCGGAGCAAGGCGGACTGAAAGCGAGGCTAGGCTAAACTCAAAGCAAGCATTTTGAGCATTATTTTCATTTTAAAAAAAGTTCATCCTGTGAAAATAGAAAGAAATACCTTCAAAGCATAAAAGCTGTAGGTCCCAGTCAGTCAAATATGAGCAGTTTGAGTGCACAAAAAATACATCTGCGCTTTATGGGAGAATTCTTTGCAAGTGTAGAACATATGCAGCGGCCACTGGACAGAGGGGCAGTGTCTTATACAGTTCATATTGTAAATCAATGGTGGTAAGGGTAAACACAATTTGACAGCAGAAATTCTCAGAACGAATCTGGTAATGATTTGTGGACTTAGAAATCCTCTTCATTTCTACCTTTGTTGTCACGGTTCTGCATAATGTGTGTGTTTCAGTGTTTTCTGAAGCTCAGAGAGAGTCAACCGAGTAAACTGGTTTAATGAAAGTGTTGTGAATGAAGCCAAATACAACACCAGGTGTGTTTTTGATGATAATAGGAGGTAGTCTATCTGGTTAGACCACACATTTCACTGAAACGTAGAGAACACAATTATATTTAAGATTCCACTGCCTATTTGCCCCCAGTTTGACAGTGTTTGTAAAATTTAAGATGTTACTTCCTGTTTGGACATGGGCAGCAAATATGACACATTTAGAGGTAATTCCACAACTGATACCTAGCAACCAGAGTAAAAAAGTGTTTAAAAAAAAAAAGGGGCCAAAATCCATGTAAATTACACAACATATTTGACAAATGATTATACCTGATAACAACTTTGGTTTGTTGGATGACAGTTCAAATTGTCAAAAGGTTGTGTCAGTTGTGTGTAAATTGTCTCTGTATTTTCAACGGTGCGTTGCATTTTGATGACATCACAGAAGGATTTTAGAACTCAGCACTTCTTCCTGTTTTTAAAATTCTATTTTTCAAAATTTCTTCACAAACTGCAACTTCACAGACGTAAAGCTAGTAAATAGTTGCCCTCCCACCAAACTAAGTCGAAATTAAACATTTTGAGAACCTGCCATATGGACTTTAATGATGTCTGAAAAGGTGAAACTAGAAAACAGTCAGATATAAAAATACATTATGCCAGTTACAATGCATGCAAGTCCACACATGTCACATTGAGGGCTATCTGGGGCAATTTTGAATTCTGCACAGTTCACATGAAATTAGCATATTGGTCACTGGTTTGTGACTGTGAATGTGGCTGAACACGAGTACAAGTACATACCGACGATGCAACATCAAAATAAAGACATTTGCAGTCTCAAAATCCATCCAAAAGTGCTGCTTTCATGTTGTACTGTTACTTCTGTTCAATAAAGTTCTGCAACACCAGAAGAGCCCACTAGATGCCACTGGAAACAACAACACCTTAATCAACTTAAAGACAAGGTAAAATATGCACTTTTCAAAGTTGAATGTACTTTTTAATGCATAACAGGTCAAATATTATGTGTCCTTTAAAGTTCTGTTGTCCAGGTAGACTTCCCTCACCCCAGACACTTCCTCCAATGGGACATAACAAAAGTAGATTGCAAGAGATTGTTTTTAACTTCTTTTCAGTGCTCAAACTGCCTTCAAGATGCAGCTAACCAACTTCTAACCAAGCAGCTACTATTTTAAGTATCACCAGAAGAGATCGAGCCAACTCCTGCTGGCAAAAGTGACAGTTTGCATGTTCAGAAATTCAGAAGTAGGCCACAAATGTCTATGTCCCCATGTTTTATTTAATCAGTGAAGTGCAAAAATGAACTGACAAACATTAAGGCAATAATTCATTAAATAAATATCGTTTTCTGTTAAGTAGAACCCCTGTATGTGTCTGGAAACAGTTCTTAACAAGTTGAAATTACACTGTCGAGTATATGTTGATTTTGTGGTCTTATTTATTGTTGGATTAACTGTTTTCCTAGGTGTTTATTTCACAAAACTTCAAGCTGTTCAGAATGTTCGCGTCACTTTCAAACTTGTTATTACTCTGAGTAAAGCCTATAATTATAACAATATTGTCATGGTTACTCTCCGTGTTACCATGGATACACATGCCAACAGCTATGCTCAGAGGAAACATGTTCAAATGTTCATCTGTCTAAGAATACTTTACATCTTTATATATGTATTTATTTTTTTCACTTTAATGAGAGTGATGTTTTTTATGACAAACATTCTACTTCCCTTATGGATGGTACTGTGTGTTTAAGGTAAGACACTACAGGCAAAACTCAAAAACTAAATAAGAAATCCAATATCCACTCTGTAAAGTTTTGTGTACAAAATGAACCAAAAAATTTAAACCTGGTTCTTCCCATTTTTCAGATTTAATTGTCCCAAATATGTGTATTTTGGGCAGTTTTACACATAAAATGCCTTATTTCTACATGAAAACGTGACATGATGAAAAACATGTAATATTTTTTTTTTTCTTATACGAGTAAACTACAGGAGAAGTTTCAGTTTAATATCTTTAAATGTAGGACTTTTGCTTATTCACCTGTAGTGTCTCACAATTATTAAAGGTGCAATGTGTAACTTTTCTGTTGCAGATAATAATAATAATAAAAAATTGTAAACTTGCTCTTGATTACGTTTACTTTGGCATCTCATTTTGTAGAACTTCAAATTTACTGAAAGCACTCGTTACTTTCTATCAGCCAAGAGCCTCCATCTACTGGCAGCAGAGAAAATGATCATGGGGAGATAAACAAAAGCTTGCTCCAACATGCTAATGTTGCATGCAGCTGTAATGAACATAATTTGAGGCAGAAATGCTCAAGAATAAGTCCAGTGATGATTTATGGATGATTCACGGACACATAAAAACAACACAGAAGATCTCGGACCCCTACCTATGACGTCACAAAACTGGGAAATTTTAAACGTAAACGTTTTTTCTGAAGCTTACAGTAAGAGGTCGTACTGAACAGGATTCACCAAACAAGCGTGAAAGAAGGGAAATGACTCCATGTATGTTTCTGATGAGGGGACAATGTTACAATATCGCTAAAAACACAGAAAAGCTCTTAGCTCAGATGCCAGTTTTATTTGCTCGACAAATGCCATGGTGCACAGTCTCCTTTTATTTCCAATATGAAATATGTGAGTCTCCTTCAAGCGACAAGCAAAAGTAGTGCTTGTGAAAACCTCGCACTCATGTGACGAGTGCACATATTGGGCCTGTGTCGAGATTATCGAAAGATGTTCAATTTGTTACTGTCGCCTTCACTCCAGCCAGTGAATGAGAGTTTCTTTGAGAGAGCAATAACAGGAGAACAGCATAGTCCAATTAGAACGAACATGCAGTGTCCTTTTTTTTTTTTTAATATGCCCTCAGGATTCCGAGGGCCCATTCAAGAAAGCTGTAACCTTCTCATTTGCAGTCAAATCCAACATTCTGTGATGAATCTGGGTTAGTTTGCTCTTCAAACCCATAAAATACACAAAATACTCTCAAATTCAAAATACATTTATAGGACTTCTATATGGATTCCACCTGGAATTTTTTACTTTATTACGTGCCTTTATTAAGTGCCAAAACATAATTTTTTGTCAAATTAGCTTCAGCTTTGAAAGAGGAACTGTCAAAACTCAATAAATGCTCAAACTAGTGTCACCCAGGCCCTGTTATAAACACCAGCTTTACCTCTTTCCTCCGGAATTTAAAATCTGACATTCCTCTGAGCAGAGTTTGTTTCCAAGTGTAATCAGAGTAAATCAGACTCCAGAGTCCAAAACTACAGAGTCTCAGCTTCACAAAGAGTCCAGACAATAGTTTGTGCTCCAAAGGGTTCAGAAACAGATTCAGTTTGAAATTAGTTCCATTTTATTCAGATGTTTTAGGAAATGAATGAATGAATGAATGGTCAAACTACTACTGGGATATGCCAATCAAAGACAGCCGTTGCCTTTCCGACCTAGTTCACAGCAGCCCTAAATGTGTTTGATTTGAAACTTTTTGCCATGAGCGTCAACTAGAGCAGCCCTAGTGACCCCAGCCCTAAACTAATGATTATTTCACCCAGATAAAGCTTAAGTGAAGCTGTTTGAGGACGTCCTGGTGAAGAATACAACACAACATTTACACATTTCCCATGTCATTTATGTTTTATTTTAACTTTAGTAATCAAACCTCTTTTCTCATCATGGCATGTTTTGGAGTCTGAGCATAGACCAGTAAACGATTATTCGATTACTTCATTAGTTCACAACTGTTACTATAATCGACTAGTTGCGATTGACTTGTTGCAGCCCTAGTGTCCACTTCTATGTCAAACACTTAGGCTTTGACATCAAGCAAATGTGAGGGATGGGGTTGTCCTCTTGATTATTCATAATTTGTGTGACTTTTTGGTGTGCGTTATTGCTAACATACAGTAGATATAGTGTAATAGCCGAAATTGGGGTTTCACTCATTCTACATTGCTAAGGTTAACTTCAACTTTAACATCTCTTTAGCACCTGCTTTGTCAGCTCCCAGTCCCGGTCACAAAGATAGATAATGGGCATCTAATCCTTTTATGACGTCCTTTCACGCTGAAATCTGGCTTTAACTGAGAACACCACTGATAGCTGTTGTTTTTCATAAACATTGATGTCACATATGTCCTTGCTCTTGTTTCACACTGATGTTTTATGTCGTCTCCTCATGATGTGATAACTATGTCTCCACCTATGTCTTGTGTATAAAAAGCATGTGTTCTGATTTTCATGTACCTCCGTCGACCAGGGAGAGTCACTATGTCAGGGAAAGGCGTCTATTCACTCTGGTACCAGTGAATAAAGAAACTCATTGATCAGACTCATTCTCTCTGCATTTTTATTGTTTAACTTGTTTTAAAGAAATCCACAACTGCAATTCTCCCGTAACAGTTGGCGTCAACGAACAGCGGCCTTCGCCCGGTCTGGGTTCTCTCCCGGCGTGAGTCAGCGTCAGGCCACCTGGATCTTCCAGCCTCTAACCTCATCTGCTTTCTGAGACGGAGGGCTGTCTCACGGGGACAAGTGACCACCGGCGCAAGGTTTCGAACCAAACATCCTACTTTGTTGTGGTGAGTGAGTCTGCACATCTTTAAGTTTTTATTAGTTGTATAGGCGTTTAGAGCCCTAAAATTGTCCTATTACAATCTAATAAAAGTAAAGGGGGAAATTTAGTTTGATTTTTAAATTAATTGCAACTTGAAAACTTCTAGGAGTAATGCTAAATAGTTACTAAAGCATTCCTTCTGTTTGTCTGCCGATTGCTTGATATAGCTCTGCTAAATATATTTGTTTAAATATCTGAAGGGGTAGGAATCCTGCCTTGGACCAGACTGGACAGGTAGACCTCGGGGGTCAGGCTGTCGGGAAGTCCAGACGCTGAAAGGGAGTCTGGCTCACTTTTTCCACTTAACTGAGCAAGAAATCTTGATTTAAGAGTGAGCTCTGTTTAAGTTTGTGTCACAAAACGAGAGGTTGGGTTAAGAGTATAATCTATTGCAAGACCTTTGGCCTTTAAAGGGAAGGTAAGTGAGCATAGATCTCTTCGGGGAACCTTTAAAAGAGTTTTTAGCTAAAGCAGGCTAAAAATACCTCAGAGTACTTAATTTATTGAATTGAATACACTAATATTGTTATTAAGTGACACATTAACCTGGGAATTTAAAAGAGCCCAGCTTAGGAAAAGTGAAGAAAGCTCTTGGGGAGTTTTCGGGACGGAGGTAAAACGTCTTAAAAGATACACGCTACATGAGCGTGCGTAAAGCGGTGAAAGGTGCGCACTACCATTTTTATCTGGGAGATAAGAAATCTGGGAGATATTAAATATCTGGGAGATAAAATATCTGGGAGATAAAATGGGATCAAACCAGTCAGTGGTGGAGGAGGCCCCTACAAGCCCTTTAATCCAGGCCATGACAGACAAACACGGCAAGGAATGGATTTAAGTATTAACTGTGTGGTCCAAGAAATATAGCTTTCCTGAAGAAGGATCACTGAGCACTGATTTCTAAGAAAAATTAAAGCAAATTAAAGTTAAAAGACTTATTATATCGTAAACATTGATAACGTTAAAGAAGGAGACCTGAAAAAGAGAAAATAATAATATATATATATATATTTTTTTAATTGAAGGAATAGAAATTAAGCAACAGTAAAGAATTACTCTGCACACATTTGCAGTCACACGGCACTCATTATCTTTGTTTTTGTTTCTGTTACAACCTCCCTCTGACTGCTGCAGCGCCGGGCTCCAAACCACTGCACGAGGGTCAACACGCTCTGTCCAGCCTTGTGGACCAGACCCTGTGGACCGGACTCTGGAGAAGATCAAGCTTAATAAGACCCACACCATTGCCACACCATTCCTCCACCAACGACCCGGATGCCCTCTTGTGCTACAAGCTGCACTAAGCTGGGCACAAATGAAACGGACTGCCATTATCTCAATGACATCGCCCAAACAAATCATTGCATATTGACAATAAAGCTAACACGGGTGGATGAGTGCCACCTCAAAGAAGATTTAGTTCAAAGACAATGACTGATGTTGCAAAAGAAAGTTGCTGAGAAAGTCACATCTGAGAGACATTGTTTACAAAGCCACTATCAGGACCCAAAGAAAACAAAGCTGGCAAAGGAGAATCGGCCAAAACAAAACCACTATGGAGTTTTGATTCGTACTTTGCGAAATTTCACACAATATGGACCTAACTGTGGAGGTGCTCCTGCAGGGCATGGACGTGGGAGAAGATGAACATCTGAAGCTACTGCTTAAAGGCAGTGAAGAGGACACTGAGCAGAGTCTGGGCCTTCAGCGTGACCCTCTGACAGCAGCAGTGGTGGAGCAGAGCCCGGCCGTGCAGCAGACAGACAAAAGGAGAGGTAACATCACACAGCATTAGAACTTTAAAAGCCTTTTAATGGAGAATGCATTTCCTGAAAATCAGTCACGTCATCAGCAGCACATACACAGCACATGCTCGCAACGAAGAAATGCTTTGCACTGATTCACTTAAGAATAGCACACGATGCATTTTGATATGTCTGATCGTCTTATCGTAAAAGTTTTTGGTCTCCGTATAAACGCAGTTCAAACCTGCTTACAGCTTAGACTGAGTGAC
Source organism: Rhinogobius similis (assembly GCA_019453435.1). Taxonomy (NCBI): domain Eukaryota; kingdom Metazoa; phylum Chordata; class Actinopteri; order Gobiiformes; family Gobiidae; genus Rhinogobius; species Rhinogobius similis. Next base: position 4,007,705 of record CM033626.1, read on the forward strand.
ATAATGAATATAGAGCTACATCTAAGAAGAAATAAATAGCTATATTAAAAGAGAAATATAGAGCTTTGTTTTGCAACTGAATATTGTTTGGTTTGTTTGAGTATGTTTTTTTTATGGCCAAGATTTTTTTGCGCACATTTTGTTTTGACAAGAAGTTTAGGCGGAAACCCTGCAGGACTTTAATAGGATCTGGTTTTGCTCCTGTTTTTCGATTTTGAATTTTTGGTTGAAATGAGCTCATCTTTTTTTTCCCTGTAACAAACAGTGGTTTTATGGAAATTTTAATGGATTTGATGTTTTCGAAAGAGTTAAAACCTCCCCAAATTCACATCTTGGAGGTTCCAAATAGTCTAACATAACATTTTGGTTATAAGAATTAGGTTGATACTGTTTTCTTTTTTTTTTCCCTTCACGGGACTCTGAGGTCCTGGCCAGTTTTGGTCATGAGCCTGTGAACTAGAAAAAACTTGACTCCTCACAGGCCACAGACAAAACAGAGATAAAGGTGGCAGCTGTGAGAGAGGTCATCACAGCAGATTCAAACACAATACTGACATTGGAGTATTTAAAGTATTGAAAAAAAAGAGACATAGTAAATTTACAATTATGTTACTATTGCATGCACAACTAATATTTTCTTGTGTGAGCGCTCTTATTTCCTGTACAGGCTCCCGCTGTCGATCCTTGACCCCGTTCCTTTTCACCGCCTGCTCTGCCTCCGCTCTCTGACCATCGACTGGACCCAGCTGAGGCCACAACGGGAAGTACTGATTATTTAAAGCTTAAATCTTAAGTACGACCAGCCATGGAGCTGGTTTACCTCAATAGTATTTAAACTTATTACATGTTCTAGAGTCGTTTTAAGTTGAACTATTTTACAAAATTCATGCAAGCTCTTGGAATATATTTCACATAAGCAAATTTAACATTTTAGATGATTAAATAGCTTAATTAATTAAAACAAATAAATAGATAAAAGAAATTGAGATCTGCCAAATGCTGAATAAGAAACAAAGATGAGGACATGGTTTTAAAATAAGACATCCCAAATAAATTAATGCCTTTACTTTGTTTGTTAAAAGTCAATCTATAACTTGTAAAAGAGGTAGGAACACCCTCTTTCAAAAATTATTTGCAAAAATAAAACATTAAATGGCATTGTTTACCAGGCCCTCCAGGTCATTTCATATATTTATTTAGTTCAAACTAAGATTGCAGATCCCAAAGTGTTTTCTGTGTGGTTGGTGCTTTAGCGCATGATGGTGATTTTTGTGTTCCTTCTGAGACTTTTGCAGAGAAAACTGAGGTGCCACACAGCGACAGAGATCAAATGTGGATGGAGAAGCTCCAGGTCACAGCGGCTCAGAGGGCGGGGCAGACGGAGGGGATGAGGAGGTCAAGGAGCAGCAGGAGGACATCGCGAACGGTTCGGCTGACGCAAAGGACACAATTGAAAACTGCAAGGAGTATCACCCAAAACCAGGTGACGTAAAAAAACATACACAGGTCAGTTATAGATGTGGACATTGGTGGTGTTGAATTTTAAAAAAATAAATAATTGGGGGACATGCAAATAGGGAAAAATGAACCAATAAACTCAACAGCGTGTCTATAACAAAAAGCAATATCAGAATGATAACAAACTAGGAAAACTCAATTGGCGTAAACTTAATTATGGAGAGCTCCTTAGATTATTACAGAGTGAGAGTAGGTTTGATGAACAGTCATCAAGTCTAAAGGATTTATTACACTTGTTGCAACAAGAGAGAACTAACAATTTTGATTTTGAAACATGGTCTATGTTCTGGGGAATGTGATCACAGACAGGACACTTCCTGTACCCACACAGTCACAAAAATGTGTTTTAATATGACGTCATTTTAAAGGTTGTGCACAACTCAAACTATGAACATGTGACATTTTTGGACTTGACGAGTAAAGCTCTTGGACTAAAGAAGCTTCACTAACGTCTGTTTGTGTGAATGTGTATGAATGAATTAACCACTTTCTACTTTGCTTTGATTATGGACTTACGATTTTCTGGAAGTTTTTATAGATTTCTTTTTGGCATAACTAAGACAAAGGTTATTTTAATCTCAAATTTACAGGTTTCAGCAGATGACCCAAAGGAGCACATACATCCAGAGTGGATCTGTGTGTACAGTGGAACAAACAATTATAAGGTAATACTTTAAATGTGTGTCTAATTTGATTATTTTTCTTCTCAGGTTGGTAATGATAATTTTTTTTGCGGAGACTGACACAGTACAGGTGGCATTTATGCACGGAGGACCTGAGCCCAAACAGGGGCTGGTGTAACAGTCTGTGTGTTATTTGTGATGTTTCCTATTTACCAGAAACAACTATGGACCAAGAAGATAAACCAGTCGAAGCTGGTTGATTGTAATGCATGAAATTATTCCTCCACAGGTTTCCTGGCAGAAGATGAAAATGTATGTTTGTTTTTTTGTTTTGTTTTTTTTGTTTTTTAAAAGGCTATGATATAATTAGACAAAATTTCAGAATATATATTTTCATTAAAGATATTAAAGACATTCATATGTGATCTTTGATTTGAATTTGATTCAGAAAAGGCCCATTGAAATAATATATATATATAAATCGAATTATAATACTAAGGTATGAGTGTGGCAATTAATATTTAAAATAAAATATTGTTAAAAGAATAGTAATAGGAAAAGAGAAAATTAGACAAGAGAAGGTTTTTTTTAATGCACATTTTCCATATTTGGTCTATTGATATGAATTAAGTTTTGTGTTTAGTTCGTCTGCTCTGAGCCTTTAATTAAGTCGCCTGTAGCTGGTGCACTTATGGCTCTGCCCAGCCACACTCAGGCCAACTTAGCTTTTGTTTGACCTGGTGGGACGGTAGTCACGTTTTCGCTTTTATTTTGCTCAGATTTAGCTGGGGATGGGTTTGTCCTTAGGTTGTTAGTGGTGTTGGCACTGGCTCCTACGGCCCTGTACAGGGTTGGCCCGGTGTCACATCATCTGTTTGTTCTTTTTGGCCGGCCCATCAGGTCCACCTTTCTGTTCATTCCTTTGTTTTATATTATTTTCTCCTTTTGGGAAAGGGAGGGCAAATTTAACTAGCGGCACTCACAGGAAAAAAAAAAGGGGGGAGTGCACTTTGTTTTTGTTTCTGTACAGGTCAAAACACGGCTGAAGCTGCAGAGCTGGAGCTAGACCTGGTTTTGAACATAGGAGGCAACGCTGGTTGTCACCCGACATCGCTGTGGGACAGCCGAGGGGGCACATGGATCCATGCTTCACACTGTGGCAATGGACCCAACGCTCACGAAACAAAGCAACTTCCTGAGCCGCACGGAGCGTGTGGGGAGACAGCTCCCACCGCTGGAACCACATCTGCTCTTCCCCTGGAAGGGGGGAGGAGAGACGTCAGAGAGTAAGCAACCCACTGCTGGAGGACCAGGGTGAGCTTATGGTGAAGAAATTGAATCTCCAGATTTAGATTTTCATGTGTGCCTTATTTCTGACAATTTTGATAATATGGTTAAGTTTGATGCCTGGTTTCATTTACTCAAATAAAAATGGCGTAAAACGAAGCACCCGTAGTCTGACTTCTGACGAGACGGCCTGGTTAGAAGCATTGACTAAGTCTTACAACCACTCGACTGTCCACACTTTAAATTACTGGTATCAATATGTAAAGAGTCATAATTGATCTGATCGTCATCTGTGTACATGTTTGCCCATAGCTACAGCAGCAGCATAGAATCTTGCCACACATTGGACCCTGGTTTAAAGTTCCCGACAATGCCGGTCGTGAACCTTGATTTGGGCCGGTTCACATCAAGCCCGGTTCTAAGTTTTTTTAATTTGTTGCTGACATTTATTGTTCTGTGAATATGTTTTTCTGTGTGGATATCAGATGTGTGGATGTCTTCCGGTGGATTGGGCTGGACGATGTGCGGCCGTGGTCTCCTCGGAGCATTCATACATCATATCTCCACACCCACACTCTGATCACAGACCTAAACGCGAATTGGCTCCACATGACCCGATTTGGGGATCTGTTGTGCCAGACGACCACAACCTCTGGACTTCAGGTCAAAAGGTCATGCTGGCCCTATTCCCCAGCACGGGGGATAGGCAAGTTAATGTTAAGGGTTTAAACTCTCAGTTAAGTGTTCTCATCATTTGTTAATAACACTCTCTCTGTTTTAGCCTCTACGAGGGAGGAGTTAACATGCCTTACGCTCTGTGGCTCCTCAAAATCGCCTGGTGTTAGATCAGATCATCACTAGCCAAGGGGGGGTCTGTCAGACCTTGGGGAGCACCTGTTGGACCTACAGACCTGCTAATGATAAAGAGGGGGGCGATAGCACAGGGCAGAGCTAATCTCACTAAATTACGAGACCTGATGGAGGGTGAGACTGCGAAGGGCTATTCGCTGTTCACTCTCGATTGGTTTCTCTCATCCTGGAAAGAGTTGTTGATAAATATTGCATTCTTCTTTATCTTGGTTTCCTGTCTTGTTCCCTGCATTCTTAGAATGGTGAATTATCTAGTGTCATCCCAGTTCTTGTCTCTGCAGCTGAGCAGAGGCCATGAGCCTGACAGTTAACTGGGACTTGTCTAGTGAATTTGACCTGGACTTGGACTGAACTGGACTATGAGGCTTGGGTTGTTTTCAACATGTTTATTCGAAGGCATCTTTACATTTAGGTGTTTTGTTTTTAAGTTTTGACTACAGGTTGATTAACTTGATTGTTTGACACATGAATGAATAAAGATATGTTATTCTAATGATGTATTCTATTACAGATTTTTGGGTGTAACAGTAAAATGCTTTTATCTGTGACATGGGGTGGACTGTAATAGCCGAAATTGGGGTTTCACTCATTCTACATTGCTAAGGTTAACTTCAACTTTAACATCTCTTTAGCACCTGCTTTGTCAGCTCCCAGTCCCGGTCACAAAGATAGATAATGGGCATCTAATCCTTTTATGACGTCCTTTCACGCTGAAATCTGGCTTTAACTGAGAACACCACTGATAGCTGTTGTTTTTCATAAACATTGATGTCACATATGTCCTTGCTCTGGTTTCACACTGATGTTTTATGTCGTCTCCTCATGATGTGATAACTATGTCTCCACCTATGTCTTGTGTATAAAAAGCATGTGTTCTGATTTTCATGTACCTCCGTCGACCAGGGAGAGTCACTATGTCAGGGAAAGGCGTCTATTCACTCTGGTACCAGTGAATAAAGAAACTCATTGATCAGACTCATTCTCTCTGCATTTTTATTGTTTAACTTGTTTTAAAGAAATCCACAACTGCAATTCTCCCGTAACAATAGCTAACAGCCCTCTGAATGGGAAGTAGTACATTCATTTTAATGTAGAAGAGCTACTACAAGAGCAAACACAGACTTTAGGAGTTACACAGTGCCAAGTACAAACACAAAGACATGAAGAAAAATACACTATTCTTCTCCATGTCTGATTTGAATTTGGAAAACGGCCCAAATTTGTATAGTCATCCAAGAATGCTAACGATGCTAGCGCCGCCTGCTCCATTTCATCATCTACAGAACAATTTGTTTACATATTAGAAGAGGGAAAAAGATGAGTTTCCTGCTTGAATCAACTGAGAGTTTTTCTTCGTGCCAGTATCTATAGGAAAACATAAAAAAAAAATAAAACAGGGACTGGCTCCTGAATTTGGAAAACTTCCTGGACTAGCTTGATAGCATTAAATGGTGCATCTCCTTTTTAATGTACCGTGGAACCTTCTAGACAAAGCTACAACGTCTATAAATAATATTTCAATTCCATTTCATCCATGATTTACAAAAGAACACAGGCTATAACTCAAGTCTGTCAGTCATTTTCGGAGTGATTAAATATGCGGAACATACATACATCATCCTCAGCATACTCAGTGTAATTATGGTACCCTCAGTGTGCACAGAAGGAGCAGATGATGGCATGAGTAATCACATCATGGGCATGGAAACAGGAGCTCCAGTGCATGTGCCTCATCTTCTCTAAGTACTCGGAAAGTACTCTGCTGTGATTTTCCCCACGTTATGATATAAATTGTGACACCACAACCTTCTGGAACAGGGCTGTTCAACTCAAGGCTTGGGGGCCAAATCAGGCCCTCTAAGGGATATGATCCGGCCCTCAATCCATCTCCCAAAAATATAGAAAATGTTTTATCTCATTATTGGTTTATACTTTGTTTAGTCCTGGTTTAGTCCTGGTTTAGACCTGGTTTAGCCATGGTTTAGACCTGGTTTAGACCTGATTTAGACTTGGTTTAGTTCTGGTTTAGACCTGGTTTAGACCTGGTTTAGCCATGGTTTAGACCTGGTTTAGACCTGGTTTAGACTTGGTTTAGTTCTGGTTTAGACCTGGTTTAGACTTGGTGTGTTGCTGGTTTAGACTTGGTTTAGACTTGGTGTGTTGTTGGTTTAGACTTGGTTTAGACTTGGTGTGTTGTTGGTTTAGACTTGGTTTAGACCTGGTTTAGATTTGGTTTAGACTTGGTTTAGCCAAAACAAACAAAAACAAAAACTGACACAAAGTTCAGTATGGTCTCTGCCAGGGACAGGAGGAGGACAGCACTCGTGTCAGAGAGAAACTTCACAGCCCTGGGATTTTACTCAAACCTTTTGCCTCTGTTCATTTTCCATAGCCTCAGATAAACCCAAGAGTTTTTGTCTAAATGATAGATATAGGCTACGTAAAATAACAAAGCATTTGTACAAATGCATGGTCACTGTGCTCCTCCAGCTTAAGGACACTGTGGCCTATGGGTACGTTTAACTCTTATAAAGAAGAGTTGTGTTAAGATATAAATTACAAGCTGAGTTTGACCAGAGCACTTTGGATGTGTTTGGGGGAGTGTCCTCGTATCTGAGCCGCTCTGAGAATCAAATCTGGGCTCCACATTGAAGTGAGCTGAGTCTGTCTGGGTCTCTTTTTGGTGACTTTCTGCTCATAAAGAAGTATGAAACTATAGGCTATTGTAGAAAAACATCATATAGAATAAGGCTCTCTTTCTCACTGCTGCAGTGCTGCTGCTCACTGCAGACCCAGCCCTCCACACAGCTGGCGTTTTTCTGTTTCTTCAGTGTTTCTATATGTGCGGAGAGACATGCCGTGCATGAAGTGCACTCAGCTCTGCGCCCACAGCTCTGCTCTTTACCTCATTTGATCAGCCCATACAGGTGCTTTTACCTCAGTGGTAAAACGTATGTTTAATGTACACTCGGCTCATGAGTGGGACTGGATACCTGGGTCCACCTTCTAAGCCCACGGAGCATGGCACACACACCTCCTTCTAAGCACATGGCACCTCCTAAACATGCACGTGATCCTGATGCAAGTATAAACTGTGAAATGGCTGTTCATTTCTATGAAAGGCTGAACATTTTCAAACATATTCTGGCCAAAATAACCAGCAAAAAAGTGTCCTTTTTGGAGGTTAGAGCAATGGCCCTCTAAAAGTTCTGTCACGTCACTGGTCTCTGCCAGCACAAATACAGGTGAGATTAATATGTTCCTTCTAAGTGAATGGACAAACTCTGGGATAAAACTAATGAAGTTGTACAAAATTAAATCATTCATCAATTTGAGGACAACAAACTGTGGTAGCATTATTACTCAAAACTAAATGTGCAACCTTGAATCATCAGTTTAATACAGTCGTTCTGTTTCCTTGTTCTCTCACAAATACTTGCTTCAACTTTTGTGTATTTTCAGTTTGTTTTTTTTCTTTCAAAAACATAAACATATAAACATGGAGTTAAATTGGCCCCTCTATTTGAAATTATGACATCAAATTATAGAACGCAAAAGCAACTTTTAGATATAAAAAGTTAAAAGTCTCCCATGCAGTGTTTAAGTCTGCAGACCAGGGGTCCCCAAACTTTTTCCAGTGAAGGCCACATAACTTTCCCTTCTCTGATGGGGGGCCATGTGATAAAAACGTCACAAAGTCAAAGGCCTGTAATAAAAGTTAAAATAAAACTTATGTCCACTTTCAGAACTATTTCTGTTCTCTCACTGAGCTTGAGGACTGTTGCCCACTGTGAATTGTTAAAGGGCCTGTACCTAATTTTTATTTACTCTAGTAAGATCTGTCCCAGACTGTGATTCTCTGTCATGGTGCAGTTTCAAAAGTGCTAAAAGCTAATTGCTAAAAGAGTTAGAGAGAACTAAATGGAAACAACCGCATCAGACTATTCCAGACAGTCGTTTGTGAGTCATGGTGCAACACTGTGTAAAGGAGGACTATGTGGGCGGGGCTAACGGTTCAAACGAAAACATGTTCAAAATCAGGTACAGGCCCTTTACTTGTGATGGCTTTAGGAGTTTTTTTTAAATCTTCTCTACCTGCGATTGGTTGCGGTCATTGCGGTTGGTAGAGGTTGTTGCTTTCTGTCAGATGTAAATGTACTTTGCAGGCCCATACAGTGTAAATCAGGTTACTGTACATACGGGCCATGATGCACGAGCTCAGCACATCTTCAGGTCCGCCGTAGTGAACACACTCACGCTAATCCCATGTGCAGCGCTGGATAAGGGTCAGGCAGAGGTTGGGGTCAGGAAGTTAATCCCTGCACAATAGGCCTGTGTATGCAGAAGTAGGCTGTGATGTGATTGGCTGATGGGGCAGAGACGGGCAAACTATAAAACAGAACAGTACAGGCCGAATGTTCAGGGTGCACTGTGTAACGTCAATAAATGACTTCTACTTTCACAGACAAACTCAAACCTGGATTAAATTTGAATCAATCTTTAAACTCCCCGCACTAAACCTACTCAGTGTCAAGGGATTGTATTTGGATGTTTTTTTTTTAAATGTCCTTTCCCCCTCCATTTTATTGCTATTATTAATGGTAAAATTACAAAATCTCTGAAATTTGCATGTTTTTTGTTTTTTTTCCCATAAGAATCACTGTCTTTGTGCGGCACAATTGAAAAAATGCCTTAATTTGTAAAGTAAAGATAAAAAGAAGCATAATTGTGCCACAGTTGGCATTAGGTGTAACATAAAGACAAACATTAGATGGTATTTGCTGCACTTTGGAAACATTTAAAAGTGCTATACAAATAAAGTGGATTGGGTTAGAATTGGGAGTGCACCATGTCATTAAAAAGCTTGGTAGTCACCATTAAAAGTAAAACGATTTTAAGATTTTATTGTTTGTTTGTTTTTAAAGCTTTGAAATGCTAAAGTTCAGATGACATCACAACATTCTATAGACCAATAATATTAACTAAATAACTGAATATTGTTAAAATGCTGCGTTTTGCTGCGTTTAGCATTTATTACACCCTTTGTTTTTTATCATTTTTGTGTCCGTGCAGCCCTTTGGAAACAGTTCTGTTTATAAAATGTGCCACATAAATAAAGCGCATTCGGATTACTAAATACATCAGTGAATGTAACTCCAAAAGCAGCTGTCTTGATTGGTGTGATTGGTTGAAGGCTCGATGTGGGCGGGGTCTATCATTTAGGTCAGGACTGTGAGCAGAGAAACCAGGCTGTGTCTCCGGTGGTGTGATGGAGACGTGATAGGAAGCGCACAGGCCCAACGGCACAAAGGCAGAGGTTTATTTTGGATACGAGAACAAGTGGATAATTCCCACTCAAGACGGTTCAATCCCCTCAGCGCAGGACCGTACTTTCACATTAATATTCACGCAGCTCCCAAAAGTGAAGAAGAGCTGCAACTTCTTTGTAGAATTCGGTAAATTATGTAAATAGAAAAAAAAAAAAAACAAGGAGGTAGAGAAAATGTTGGTTTTATAACTTGAAATCAGATATTGATTTCTTTTTAATGATAGAGAACAACAATTTGTGAAGTGTCATAACTGAGCTGCAGGGCAAAACAGCAAATATACCAGACAACAAACACAAAACCACACACACACACACACACACGCACACACACACACACGCACACACACACGCACACGCACACGCACACGCACACACACACACATACACACACACAGACACACACATGCACACGCACACACACACACACACACACACACACACACACACACACACACATACACACACACATACACACACACACACACACACACACGCTGTCACGCACGCACGCACACACACAAATGTATTAAAAATAAAAAATATATAATAAAACACATTACAAATCTAAGGCAAAGGATGTGATCAATTTTAACTTTCTTATGCATTTTAATTTATTTATTTCCTTTTTTTATTTTACCGATCTGCAACCCAGGCTGTACTCACAATATCAATACGGCAATAAATAAAAGCTGCGTTCCATTAGCTTGGTACCATTCCATATATTAGCGCTGATGCATTTTCAATGGGAGAGTTAGCATTAGTCTCCAAACTTCACAAACTATGACAATCCAGCAGAAAAAGATGTAGAAGTGTCTTGTGTAGTTTGCGATTAGCTACAAAATTAGCATACATGGTAACAACCTCCTAAAAACCTTTCTTAAATCTCGCTCTGAATATTTCTTCCGTCTAGACACGAGATCCACCCTTTACTGCAAAGCTTTGTGGGTATATACTTACATGTGTGTAATCTCCTCTGCAACCAGTAGAAGGAGCCATAGCTAAGTCAAAATGGCTTCCAACTCAGTGATAAAGTTATTTTTTCTTTGTAAAAGCATTTTATGAGATTTAAAACTGAAGACACTCAAGAGCAGGTTTAAAGGCTAATAACAATACAAATGATATATAATATTTGTCCGCAAATGTGGCTTTGTTGAGGCGCACTATGTAGAAAATGTTAATCAATTATTAGTATTTGTGATTAGCATAAAGGTCAAACATAACGGACTTTGAGTAACAACTGAAATGTGACTTGTAAGTGTTTCAAACTTTCCCTGCCCTGTGAGACGTTAGTTTGCAAAACCAGACACATTTCAGGCAACATTTGTGACCCAATCTTGGGTTTATAAAAAGGCAAAGCACAAAAAGTGAACACTTGTCGCTCTCCGTAGAAACAATATGTCTCCGACCAGCTGTAATCTAATTCTGTTCTTGACACGTGACTTACTTTAGCATGAACCGATAACCGTGTCAATACAGAGATCCGTTCATGATTCTTTTTTTGTTTGTTTTTGGTTTGTTTGAACAGAGACAGACACAAAAGCATTAACTAAATGTAACACAGCAGTCCGTCCCTATGGTTTCCCTCGCAGCAGGCCACGCCCCTAAACATGACGCGTTGTCGACTGTATCTATTGTTTTGTTTGGTACCAAGTAATACTCAGCCACATCTGCATCCACAGTGATTATACGGTTGCATAGTTACATATAGTTACAATATTATGATAAAAATACATACTGATTAGTTGCCTCGGGATTTGGGAAGCTTAAGACTCAAATGTGCCCCAGAACAAAAAGGACATTGATCACAAAACCTGACCTTGTACTTTCCCTCCAGAACCCCCGCGTGTAACCTCAAAGCGGAGCTGTCCTGTTTCCTTTCAAACCTCATCAGACACAACTTTTAGAGAGATCCTTGAAAGCCGTGCCTCCTGTCTGCTAATGAGACAAACAACTGCTGCGGCGGGTTTCAAGAGTCGTTGTGATACTGAAATTAATTAGCTCCATATCTGCTCCTCTCAGACCTGTGTGGAACTCCAGGCAAACGCTCTCCTTGGTCCACTGCACAGGCGGCTTGTGCGCCAACACTGAAGCCAAAGTCAAGTATGGAGCCGTCGCTAGGGCCGGGCGAAACGGGAAAAAAAAAACTATTATCACGATTTTCTTGGGACCAGATCATGATTTCGATTTTATCACGATTCATGTTCACTTTGTATTTTTCTGGAGCTGCAAGATTTAGGAAAAATATCTAGTTGTGATTTTTCTGACCAAGTTTGTTGTAAGTATGTTTTTTTTATCTCCGTGAACATACTCTTCTCCTAGGTCAAAGGACGTTCAACATCTGGTTCACGTAAGACCTTATATGGTCTCCCGACAACCCATTCGTTACTCTAAGGTTCCTCTACACCCATATACGTCCAGTCTTGGTATGCAAGGGCCTCTTTGATTAATATGTGTTCACACTTCTTTGTGTTCGTAGAAACATAAGCTCTGTACTTGGAACTCATTATGTACGCCCACTTTTACTCTGTTTTGCATAGACGTATAAACTGGTGGTCTCTTCTGTGCTTCTTCATCGCGGCGTCAGCAAATCCGCAGACAAAGCGACTGGATCCAGTAAACTGTTTTCACATCTACCTGGTCTGGCCTTCTTTGATTTGAATCACTTAATATCATTTGTGATTGTGATTAGATTTGCGATTTCTGTTTTAATGAGAGGATTCACATTTTAAGCACAATTTTGTCACTTTTAATCGTGTTTTTGTCACGTTTGGTTGTGTTGGTCATATTTAAACGCGTCTTTGTCGTTTTTAGACATGTTTTTCACTGTCGGCTATCTTTGCACCTCAACCAATCATGAGAATATCTTAAGACATTCTATCAGTGTCTTGTTTGAACAAAGTGCTTTAAGCTTTGGAGAGGTCAAAATACAGCAGCGATGAGCGCCAATGAGCAGCTCCAGCACCACTCCAGGTGTGTTTGGTGTGGAGTGTGAACATGGTCAAAGATAAGTTGATTTTGCATAATATTTCGCCCCTTTCGCTCAAACAGCCCGACCCAGCAATTGACCTTGCATTTTGCCAGAACAAGGTCATGTGTGAACAAAGCCAGAGCTGATGTCCCTGCATTTTTAATCTGGTCATTTTCTCGACTGAGCCACTGTTTGGTCAGTTAGACCCAGGGTTCCCAACCTTTTTTGTCTTTACTTGAGTTTCAGGCAAATAAATGGGTTTACTATTCACATATTATTGATTTCTACTATTCTATTTTTGTTTCAATTAATATTTACAGTCCAAGATGCTCCAAAAAGATGTTCAATTTACAACTAAAAACAATTTTTTTATTCAGATTAAGTACATTTCATCTTCTTTTAAAACCTTAAACTAACACGTAAATTCCACATCATGCGACTCCGCTCCGCTGCGCTGCGCCGCAGACCGCCTCCGATTTTGTGCGCAGACCCTCGCCTACTGGACGCAATTTGTCTCCGCCTCCGCAGCGAAGGGCTGCGAAGTCCCGAGAAGCTGGAAGTGAGCATGCGCGGGATCCGCGAGAACGCGCGATAAGAAAGTGGTCAAAATGTGGCGGAATAATAACAAATGCAGATTCACTGAAAGTTCGTCGTCAGTGCAACTGCAATCACTTTTTTTCACCGTGTCAACACGGCGCATGAATAGAGCATTAATAAAATGACAGCCCAAAACTGTACTTAAGAGATTTACAACCATTTAAATGTTTCGGGTGGTATTGATTGTAAACATTTGCCTTCTGGGTAACAAAAAGTTTAATGCACGTCATTAGGTCTGAGTTAAAAGTTTTTGTTTTGGAAACCCAGATGTAGTTCGTGTTCTCTTTCCTGTTTGGTGCGATCTAAACTGCGGGGCTTGATCCGGTCGGACTCGGGCGCAGAAGAAAATAGACTTCATCCGCAATTCTGTCGGAGAGCGGCGGAGTGGCGGAGCTGAGGCGCAGACCTGCGCAGCGCTTACGCGGGATGTGGAACGGGCTTCATTCATTTCGATGGCTGCGTAAGTTCTGCGCAGTGCGTGACGCAGCGCAGCGGAGCGGAGACGCATGATGTGGAATTTGCCTGTTACAATAATTTTGCTAATTGATTAGCGATTATTCTTTTGATTAATCGATTAGTTGTTTAGAAGAAATTTAATGAAGCTAAAGTGAAACCTTTTGAGGATTTACTCATCATTTTCATGCAATTTCAGCTCAAATTGAGACATAAAACTTCTTTTCTGAGCTCATGGCATGTTTTGGAACCTATGCACGGACAGTTAACGATCATTTGATCACTAAATGAGTTGACAGTTATTTCAATAATCGATTAGTTGTGATTAATCCATTAACTTGTTGTGGCCCTTCCTGAAACCTCTATGCACTCTGTGTTAATTGCTCATGTACGCCTTGGGGTCCCTGTACCCCCGGCTGGGAGTCAGACTGTTACGTTCCCTTCTCATTCAAACGCAAGTTTAAAGTCTGTATGAAGGTTCTCATGATATTCTAATTCTGACCTAGTGAGAGGGCACCTGTGGTAAATACTCATCATCGTTTCAAAAGTGAAGCGGCAGTTTGTGAAGAAATTTTGAAAAATATACAGGAATTACAGGAAGTAGTGTTGAGTTCTAAAAGGGAATTGCTCTGGGATGTCATCAAAAAGCGACAAGTCATTGTAAATACAAAGACAGTTTACACACATCTGATACATTCTTTTGACAGTTTAAACGGTCGTTCAACAAAATAAAGTTGTTATCAGGTATTATTATTTGTCAAATCATAACTGATGTGTAATTCGTATGGATTTTGGTCCTTTACAGTCTGGTTGCTAGGTAACAGTTGTGGAATCATCTCTAACTATGTCATATGTGCTGCCCGCGTCAAACCAGGAAGTGACATTATAACCTTGAAAAAAACTTTCAAACTGGGGACAAAAAGGCAACATGTTTAGTCAAATCTTAAATATAATCTTGCTCACTGTGTTTTAGTGAAATGTGTGGTCTCATCTGTCATGTAGACCCTGGCCACACCCACCCACATGTTTTTTTGGCCGTGCATGTGCTCTGAATCAGAGCTGGATGATTGATCACCAACTGTTGTGGTTTGGATACAGAACCATGAGTGACCTTCTGGACACTCTGTGGCCCGGGTCTGTGGGGCTTTAGGACACATGGACAGCGGTCTGTCTGGACACTGGCCTGTGTAGCATGGACACGAGGTCTCAGTCCTGTGGTGTTAATAAATGAAACAGCGCTGGCAATAGGCACTTTTTGTTTAGTATTGACTGAAAGCTCCTCCCTATTTAAGCCATGTCTGTATTGTACAAAAGCCCTTTGCAATTTCTGCTCTTAATGTTGAAGGAAAACTATTATGCACTTTTTAGATTGTTATTAGCCTTTAAACATGCTCTTGAGTATCTTAAGTTTGGCATTTTATGTTTTAGAACTACAAAAAAAAATCTGGATCTGGCTCTGTTTGCCCTGGCACTTACTGTACAGCACCTACACAAGTTAAAATGTGTTATTTCTCGATTACCGCCAAAGCCAATGTAGACCAGCAGTTCCAGTGACCGTGTTTAGACGACGTTAATGCTCTGGCAATGATTCAAGCACTTAAACAGCAAAAGATTCTCGGATAAGTCACGTCTAAAATCGGAAAAAACGTCATGGATCGAGAGAGTGTGTTTTTGATGACGGAACGTTGTTAAATGCTCAAAAAATCAGTGTAAATTTAGAATGATCAAGAACAAAACAATGAAAACAAAGCATGTGGACAGAGGGATTTTTGTAATCGGGGGAAGAACATATCTGTGTGTATAAAAGCATCTGGGTGTGTGTGGTCAGGGCCTAAGTGTCAGGGCAGTGTTCTAGACGTGGAGTGTGTGTGAGTGTGTGTGTGAATGCAGGTCACTGCTGAGTGCGCGGGAAATCTGTCACCGAGAACTATGAATGGGGCTTAGAAGGCTTTTTATTAAGGCGAGACACTACAGGCAAAACAGTTTTTTTTTGTTTTGTTTGTTTTTAGGTCAGTTTGCTCTCTCAACATGTCGGCTTTCATGTGGAAACAACAAACATGTCTAATGTCTAACTAACTTGTCGAATCTGCTGCTAAAAAGGTCATTAAATCCACGTCGTCCATAGATTTCTCTGGGACATTGCAACTTCAAAGGCACTTTTCTTAAAATACATTATTTCCTCCAGAGACATAAAGATGACATAAATAGACTGTACACTCTGGAACTGAACAAAATTTTGATGAAAAGTGCAGAAGAATTTTTTAATATCTAATTCTAAAACTGATTTATTGACATTTTAAGTTTACAAAAATAGGCAAAATGTTGTTGTTTTTTTGTTTGTTTGTTTTTTTAATTTTTTAATCCCATCTAGTTTACTTAAATCCCTCTGTACATTTTTTTGTAACCAATATGTGTACAAAATGAAGACAAATAAGACATTTAAACCTGGTTCTGTCTATTTTCAGGAGTCCCAAATATGTGTATTTTTGGCATCTTTTTCCACATAAAATGCCTTATTTCTACATGAAAACATGACATGATGAAAAAGTTGTAATACATTTTTTTCTTACATTTATGTGACTAAATAACAGGAGAAGTTTCAAACTGATATCTGTAAATTTCATTTTTTCCCCATTCACCTGTAGTGTTTACCTTAAGTTACAGAACAGCCTACAATCCAAACACAAACAATAGCAGGTAGCCTTTCAAACACACTTCATATTCAAGTCGACAGCCCGTTTCCACCGCTCTTTTCCACACTTCCTCGTCACGTCCGTCCCTGCAGACTAGATACTTGTTGTTGTGGCTCGTGTGCTTCAAGTAACATGAAACTCTGACGCAACAGGCGGAGCTTGGAATGCCACTGCAGCGACCCGTGAAGATGATGTAAGCTTCTTTAAAGTGCCCTCTGATCAGGCTCTATTCTGCTCTTTTATTGTGAAACGTGACTCTGTTCTGTCAAACGGCCCCGCAGCCCCACAGCCCGGCTCTGTCCCCGAAAAGGCAACCGGAGTCACACTGGAACCCTCGGAATGTGAATAATAGTCCTCATTAGCCACAGTGGCAGAGCGAGGAGAAACAAATGTGGAGCTTTGGCCTCCGCTCTCGTCCCTTTGCTCTCTCTCTGTCTCTCTCTTTCTGTCTCCTTCTTTACGTCCTCTGCTCTCTCTCTCTCTCTCTCTAATTCTTTACGTCCTCTGCTCTCTCTCTCTCTCCTTCTTTACGTCCTCTGCTCTCTCTCTCTCTCCTTCTTTACGTCCTCTGCTCTCTCTCTCTCTCCTTCTTTACATCCTCTGCTCTCTCTCTGTCTTTCTTTACGTCCTCTGCTCTCTCTCCTCTCTTCTCCCTCTCGTTTTCTGTATCGCTTCCTCACTCCTCTTTTTCTTCTCTCTCCTTTTTGTATTGCTTTCTGTCTTTCTCACTCCTCTCTCGTTTTCTGTATCGCTCCCTCACTCCTCTCCATCCCTTGTTCTCTCTCTCTCCTTTTCTGTATCACTCTCTCACTCCTCTCTTCTCTCTGCTTTATATAGCTCCCTCTCTGTCTTTCTGTCTCACTTTATTCTCCTCTCCGTTGCTCTCTCCTCAACGTCATTCTCTCTCTTCTCTTCTCTCTCTCTCTTGTTCTCTGTATTGCTCTCTCACTCCTCTCTTTCTCCTCTCATCTCCCTCCTTCTTTATATAGCTCCTCTCTGTCTTTATCTCTTCCACTCTCCCTCTGTCACTCTCCTCACTGTCTTTCTTTCTCCGCTCTTCTTCCTGTACTTCTTTGTATTGATCTCTCTCTTTGACTTTCGCTATCTTTCTTTCTCCTTCTCTGTATTGCTCTCGCACTCATCTTTCTCTTTTCCCTATTCTTTCTCTCCTTTGCTCTCTCTGTCTTTCTCTCCCCTTCTCACCCCACCTCTTTGTATGACATTCTTTCTCTTCCTCTGTCTTTCTCTCCTTGTATTGCTTTGGTTTTCTCTCTTTCTGTACCCCCCCCCTATCTCTCTCTCTCACAGTATGTGTCTGCCTGATTACAGACTTCCTCACAAGAGTACGTTGATTACATTCACCGTTTTGTCTTGTGTTCACAGTCTGAACTCTTCGGTCTTTAACATCGTTGTCCTTCAATTACAGGCTGTGTTTCAGTAGCTCATATGTGTACGTGGACAGCGCCGTCCCACGAGTCGCTGCGTTCCAAAGAGGAATTGGTTCCATCCAGACGGTTTCTGGACCCGTGCGAATTGTCCATGTCTGTGAACATTTCTGTAACAAATGTCCATATTTAACCAATGTATTTCAGCAGACTCAGAGCTCCTTGGATCATTCTAGTCCTTTGAAATGCTTATGTTTGGGATTTTTTGTTTTTAATTCATGCATTGAAGCTAATGTTGATTGAAAATGTCTCCCTGCTCCATTTTAGGTCCAGCTTTGAACTAAATCAACATTAGTAGTTTGCCTCGATCATCCAATTATTGTTTTTTCTACAATTAAAAATGTAAAAACACTGTTGTTATGGCAATGGAAGACTATCTACACAAATGGCAAACATGGGAAAAGTCTCGCTGCTAAAATATTATATAAAGTAGATTCATTTGTATAAAGTGTTTAATGTACACAATAAATCAGCAACCATTCCATGTAGAATTTATTTTCTGTTGAGCTCGTCTGCCCCCTGTAAACTAATACAACGGAAACAAGATTGCGGCGCCCACGACAGCTTCCGGAGTAAGGTGAATACATCATGAAGACTCATTGGAAAAGTCTGAGTTCTTTGGTTTAAATCTGGGATCGAGGAGCTGTGCCACTGGATTAAAAGCGAAAGAATATGTCTTATGTTTTATCTGAAAAAAATATTGTGTGGTGTCATTCTGATTGCAACAACGTAAAGAAACAACATCTAACGCTACAATACAGGCACATGACACTGAAAACAAAACAAAAAGAGAAGAAACGCTAGAAACATCTATCTATCTATCTATCTATCTATCTATCTATCTATCTATCTATCTATATACCAAGGCTGTGTCCCACCAAAGTGGGGTAGGCTAGACAGGGCACACATTCTCGTTCCTTTCCCCCCTTCCTTTCTTTCTCCAAACCCTCCTTACGTGACTTCTCTCCCCCGTTTGTACCAGCGTCCTTTCCTCATCACCATCACCACTCTCTTCCTATTTGTGATTTTTTTTATTTTTTATTGTTTACACCTCTGCTAAGGAGGCGAAGCCCACACTGGCGTTCGCCCGCCCCCCATCCATGCACTGGACAAAACGAGAGGGCAGCCAGCGTACCCAAGCGGAAGACCCCCAGGACCCGCCCCAGGCCACACAAAGGAATGAACCGGCCAGACCCAGAGTGCAAACCGGACCACCACCAGCACCCAGGAATCCTACAGAGGACCTCACAGGGACAACCGCCGCACCCAGAGAGGGACAACGAGCACCCAGACACACCTCCCGTCCATCACCATCATCGCTGTCGCCCCACTTTAAATCCAACACAAATTGCACAGATGATTTAAACAAACTCCCATTTAATTGCTTTATTTCTCCCCCCTCTCTGAACATTTTTTTGCTAGAAACATGAATGAATTAAAAGATTATTGTCATAGCGTATGTCAGGGTGATTATGAGCCATTTCCAGATTAAACTGACATTGTGATCCCGTGCCAATTCTCACAAAAAGAAAGTTGAGAGGTCATTCCCATTTCACAAACGTCCCACACTATTCCCGTCAGTCACGAGAGCCGAGCGTGAACCTCCTGTTTCCTTCAGACGTTGTGCTTTGGACCAGAATCTTCACACGTTGATCTCTTTCGTTTCTACCGCGTCCTCTTTTACACACGTCAGGTCAAATCCCTGGCTCGTGTCCCTGCACCGGAGTCGTGCACGTGTTACTAGTAAATCACACGGTGTCGGTGTGAGGAGCACGACCTCGGATGCTCTCACTTGTCTGTCTCTTTCTCTCTCTGTCGCGGCGTGTTTATTCCTGACACATTTGGCTAATTGGCCCTCAGCCTAACGAGATGTGCTCTGATACGGCGGCTGGAGCTGAGCTGGTGTGCGTCTTTGTGCGCTCGGGTCAAAGTCGTCTGCACACACTCGGTTATACCTCCCTCTGTTCTCTCTCTTTCTCCTGTCTCTTTTTCAGTCTCTCTTTCTTCTGTTCTCTCCGCTTTTCTGCCCCTTTCTTGTGACCTCTGTTGTTTTTTTCTCTTTCCCTCTCTACACTCTCTCTTTCTTTATCCTTTCGCTCTCCTTCCCTTTATCCTTTGTCTCTTCCCACCCTGTGTTTGTCTCTTATTTCTCCCCCCTCTTGTCTCTCTCGTGTTATCCAACTCTTTACATTTTGGCATGTTTATTTCTCTTCTTTCTCTCCCTCTCTTCCTGTCTCTCTTTATCCTTTTCCTCTTTCTCTTCTCCCCCTCTCTCGACCTCTCCTTTTGTCTCTATCCTTTGTCTCCTTCTCTTATTTCTCCCCTCTCTTTCTCTTCTCTCTCTCTTCTTGACAGTTTTTATTTTTTTGTCTTTTTTCCCTTCTGTCTGCCTCTCTACATATAATTCTCTTTCCTCTCTATCTCTCGCTCTGTCTCGCTCCTCTCTCTCTTTGCCCTATTTTTGTCTCTTTGTCTTTCGCTTTCTCTTCCCTCTTTCAATGTTTATCTTTCTCTTCTCCCACTCTTCTGGACTCATGTTTAGCTTTGATCTCTTCTACCTCTTCCCTTTATCAAAGTGATCAAACTAGGGAAAACTAGGTAGGTTTAAAAAAAAAAAAAAAAAAAAAAAATATAAATATAATTTCTTTAACTTTTTTAGTGAACTTAGAAGTCTATTATGTCCTATGCAATTTAAGTCCACCAGCTGCTGCTGCTTGACTGCAGGAGAACTGCTAAAAGAGAGTTTCAGCACCATGGACAGCTCACAATGCCCCAGAACAACGAATGATTATTCAGAACCATGGACAGCTCCAGTTCATCATCATATTCAATTATTTTAGACATTTTGAGGATACCATTCAAACAATATCATATTTTGCCTTAAATAAATGAAGTGAAGTTCTATTGTGTATTTATTCTTCATGCTTTTACAATCTCTCTCTGTTTCTCTCTCTCTCTCTCTCTCTCTCTGTCGCCCTCCCTCGTTCTCTCTCATGTATAAATTGGGTTATACTGTACATTATACCGCAATAACTGTCCTAAATTGTACCGAGTTCCACTGTTTTAATTTACTTTTTTAATAGATTTTATTGTGTGCGTGGCATGGATGATGTTTGTATGAATGAATCTTTGCCCAGGGGTCAAATGCAGTCAATTGTCTACCATTATGACCACATTAAAAAACGTTTTAGTGAGAGATTAACCTGGTAGTAAGGCACTGGACTGAATTTATTCATAAATACTGCTTTAAAGATTTCACAATACTGGGCATCAGTTTGTGGCCCCACGCTTGGTCTTTATTTCAGTATTTGGACCACGATGAACAACGTTTGGACACCCTGAATTACAGATATTCAAAGTGTTGAAATTAGTGTGAAATGTATTCTTAAAAAGCATTAAATATTTAAGTGGTGCAACTATAGAATTTTGGACTTACCTTACCTTGTTTCGGAAAATGTATTCAAATATCAACCATTGTGGATTGAAAGTAAAGGCTGGTCCCAAAAGTCCCCATCAAACAAATGACATTTCAACAAAAAGCCCTGGGTGTGCTCCATAAAACACATTATGAACAGACTGGGTTAAAACAATGTCCATTATAAAAGGACACAAATGAATGGGCTGAGCAAAAGTCATATTTGAGTGTTTTTGAATGTCATGTCCACTCAAAAGAAGTACTTCCAACTCTTTTCTCCTAATACTCCTGACACTGCATACTCCTAAATGACATGCAGAGTTGGATAAGTTACTAGTTACACATTACCAATTAGTTTTAAAAAATGTAATTAGTTACATTACTTTGTTACTGTCTCAAGAAAGTAACTAAGTTACATTACTTTGGGATTACTTTAGTGGTAATATTGTATAAATTAATCAAATATGTGTTTTTACATTTTATTAATGACAATTAAACAGAGGAAAACAACAAATAAGTTGTTGAAATTGTCTCAAAAGACGTGACACCTACAATGACATGTATAACACTCTGCTCTGAGCTGATCTGACTCTGAGGGGTTTGTCTGACTCTGAGGGGTTTGTCTGACTCTGAGGGGTTTGTCTGACTCTGAGGGGTTTGTCTGACTCTGAGGGGTGTTTCTGACTCTGAGGAGTGTTTCTGACTCTGAGGTGTTTCTGACTCTGAGGAGTGTTTCTGACTCTGAGGGGTTTGTCTGACTCTGAGGGGTTTGTCTGACTCTGAGGGGTGTTTCTGACTCTGAGGGGTTTGTCTGACTCTGAGGGGTTTGTCTGACTCTGAGGGGTTTGTCTGACTCTGAGGGGTGTTTCTGACTCTGAGGGGTGTTTCTGACTCTGAGGGGTTTGTCTGACTCTGAGGGGTTTGTCTGACTCTGAGGGGTTTGTCTGACTCTGAGGGGTTTGTCTGACTCTGAGGGGTTTGTCTGACTCTGAGGGGTTTGTCTGACTCTGAGGGGTTTGTCTGACTCTGAGGGGTTTGTCTGACTCTAAGGGGTGTTTCTGACTCTGAGGGGTGTTTCTGACTCTGAGTGGTTTGTCTGACTCTGAGTGGTTTGTCTGACTCTGAGGGGTTTATCTGACTCTGAGGGGTTTGTCTGACTCTGAGGGGTTTGTCTGACTCTGAGGTGTTTCTGACTCTGAGGGGTGTTTCTGACTCTGAGGGGTTTGTCTGACTCTGAGGGGTTTGTCTGACTCTGAGGGGTTTGTCTGACTCTGAGGGGTTTGTCTGACTCTGAGGGGTTTGTCTGACTCTGAGGAGTGTTTCTGACTCTGAGGGGTTTGTCTGACTCTGAGGGGTGTTTCTGACTCTGAGGAGTGTTTCTGACTCTGAGGGGTTTGTCTGACTCTGAGGGGTTTGTCTGACTCTGAGGGGTTTGTCTGACTCTGAGGGGTTTGTCTGACTCTGAGGGGTTTGTCTGACTCTGAGGGGTTTGTCTGACTCTGAGGGGTGTTTCTGACTCTGAGGGGTTTGTCTGACTCTGAGGGGTGTTTCTGACTCTGAGGTGTTTCTGACTCTGAGGTGTTTCTGACTCTGAGGGGTTTGTCTGACTCTGAGGGGTGTTTCTGACTCTGAGGTGTTTCTGACTCTGAGGGGTTTATCTGACTCTGAGGGGTGTTTCTGACTCTGAGGGGTTTATCTGACTCTGAGGGGTGTTTCTGACTCTGAGGTGTTTCTGACTCTGAGGGGTGTTTCTGACTCTGAGGGGTGTTTCTGACTCTGAGGGGTTTGTCTGACTCTGAGGGGTTTATCTGACTCTGAGGGGTGTTTCTGACTCTGAGGTGTTTCTGACTCTGAGGGGTGTTTCTGACTCTGAGGTGTTTCTGACTCTGAGGGTGTTTCTGACTCTGAGGGTGTTTCTGACTCTGAGGGGTTTGTCTGACTCTGAGGGGTTTCTCTCACAGTAGAAGTCAGGCCCGTGGAATTTTGCCTTTGACAACATTAAACATGTTACTTGTTCAGGCTGTTTCCTGCAGAAAAAGGTTGCATTCTCATCTTAAACAATGTTGTTGGTGTTGCAAGTAATTGAGTATTTTGTTAGTTGTTTTGTAACTGTAATTTAATTACAAGTATTTTCAAAGTAATGTGTTACACTTCTAAAGTACTAAAATTGTAATTTAATTACAGTAACTAAGTAAAAGTGACTTAGTTGCACCCAACACTGATATGAGACTATTATAATTCCATATGTGTATTCATGACATCTGAAAAGTGGGGAATAAAGTGGGATGGTAGTTTTCCCTGGAGGACAATTAAATAGAACTTTACTGAGAGCCAAATGTTAAAATAAGGTGTTGAAAGCAGCGTAAACGTTTCATAAACACACATGGACTTGTTCTTTTCCCAGGACGCGATTGTTTGCACACAGTGACAGGTGGAAGGCACGAGGCAAAACTGTCCCCACAGGACCACCGTACTTTTACTACAACAGCACAGGGCCTGGTTCTGCTTGGTGCACACCTACGCTGAGATCCTTCATGTTTTAAAGGACACCTATTTTTGATTATTTGAGCTGGACATTAACCAAGGCTAATGTAAGCACACAGTTATATGAGGCAGACTGGGTCTGCTGATGACTTCTGGAATTAAAAACAGCACTGAATTTCTACCAATGATGCAATCATTCAGAGGAAATATAAACTGACTGTTTTCTGAGACTCAGAAAACACAGGAACACGATTAATGAGACTAGTGTGAAAGTAGAAAATTACATCTGCAGGTATGTTTCTGATCAGGGAACGATGTTATGAGAAAAAGTCTATTTTGCATGATGTGTTCTTTGAGCATACATTTAAAGTTACACTATGTAACTTTACTTGCTGTCCCACAGTATGGCATTGTCTTCATAGAGACAAGCAGGTCACACCACAAGGCCATGGTACAGATCAGATCTGTGGAGAGTCTAGCCAAATCAAATTACAAATATAGTTTTTGTTTTGGTTTTTACCACTTGTTTCAAGTTTCATGCCAGAGAATGGAACATTCCAGGCAAAGCAATGTCTTCTTAAATATAAGATACTCTTTCTATTTCTTCTGTCCACGGTGATGTGAGGAGCATTTTGTGAAGACAAATTGGCAGCATGGCTAATGTTAATGTGACTCAAACATTTAGACGTGTCACAGAAAAACACCACCTGATGACATCATGCAGTGGACCAAGTGTTTTACCCAAACTCATTAGTACTCAACAGTATTTATGTTTTTGATGAGAAAACAACATTAAAGTCAGCTTAGTAATAATGCTAATTGAAGGAGCATTAAGTGTTTAGAACCTGCAGACAGTGTTTGGTGCACGGCTCCAGTCCAGGTCAGCTCCATAACAGAACATTCATCTTCATTTATCCTGCTGAGTGTGTTATAAATCATGTTTAGACTCTAGATAATATAACACACTCTCACATTTTCATATTTCATACACAGGCGCCTCTCTCAGAGCGTGGCTTAACCCTTCAAGCCCAAGGGTCACCCAACAGGAGATTCTAACTTATGTTATACATTTGTAACAACATCCCTAGCAGTCAATGTGTGCTTGAGTAAGAAGGTGCTAATCCTTCTCAGTGTTTTTAAAGTGTTCACAGTTAACAAAATATGAAGCAAGAAGCTACTTATATAGCCTTATTCACACTGCTTCTCTCCTCTGAGCACCAACATAAATCTACACCCTGGGAATCTAGTCTTGGTATTGTTAACTTCAACATACATTCATTCAATCATAACAGCTTTGAGGTTTCACACATTTAATAATTCCATATTGTCTTGATTTCGTCACGTTAGCTCCACAAGTCAAGTGTTTATCCTATATTTAGCTTTTAAGCACGATGCACGTCTCTCTTAATGACTGTAATTATCATCAGTGACAAAGTGGGCTAATGGTGCGTTCAGGGAGCAGCCCATTATTCACTTATCCGGGCAGGACTGTGAAGGAGACGCACGGAGCGACAGTGAACGCCACATCAGGCCTCATCCCTGACAGACATCGCAGCATAATGCACTGGAACTGAGACGTCACACAGTTATTTAAAGAGGTTAAGTTTACTAATCAGACCAGGGAGAGGGTTTACAGCCTCAGAAAAGATGGAATACAGATAGGATTGTCAAAAAAGAGGTACCCAGATAATAGATTTTGTAACTAGAAAAAAACTTTGGTGTAATCTTTGTTTCAATTTGATAAGAAAGCAGAAAAATAAATCGGAGAGCCAGATTTGTATTTCTGTACTTAAAACATGTATTAATGCACTTGAAACATGTATTCCTGAACTTAAAACATGGTTTTCTGTGCTTGCAACATGTATTTCTGCGCTTAAAACATGTATTTCTGCACATAAAACATGTATTTCTACCCTTAAAATGTGTATTTCTGTGCTTACAACGTGAATTTCTGCACTTGCAACATGTATTTTTTGTGTACTTAAAACATATATTTCTGCACTTACAACGTGTATTTCTGCACTTTACATGTTTACTTTAAGTATTATGTTTCTCTTAAATCCTCGCTTTACAGAAATTTGAGGAACTGTACATTTACAGTGCAAATACATTTTGCAGTCAGAAGTAAAGAAAAGAGAAACATTTGTAAGAGCAGGAAAGTGCAGGACGGTCTGTTAAGACTCGTGAGAGCACAGTCCACATTTGGAGAGACAGTGGACATGCTGAGCGAGGGAGCACAGTCAACTACATCAGAACATCCTTCATCTCACATTTATACTTTTCATCTCATAATATTCATAATATTGAATCAACTATAATAAACTAGACTTTGAATCAGTAAGTTATCACCACGGGAAACGATGAAATAAAAAGAACAGAAATGGTTCTGAACAGAGAACAGTCATAAGATATTTATGGGTTTCAGCTTCCTGTTACTGTCAATGTTTTGACAACTTTTTCCCATTCAAAACATACAATATATCAAAATCGTTTGGTCATATTGTTACCATCTAAACCCAAATTTCTGAATGAAAAATCAAGGTTAATGTGACATGACAGAGAAAAGCAAACATTTTACATTTAAGGTTACTTCTTGAAATTAGTTTACATTTTTTATCTGTATTTATTTATTTATTTATTTTTTGTCTTCCAAAATTGTCTTGATTTTGTAATTATTATGATTAAATTGTGACAGAAATAATCCCAGTTTACACATGATCTCTGAAATACAGTGTAGTGTACCTGAAGGGAAGTGCTTCATGGGTCAGAGCAGATAGAAATGTGCACCACCTGCTTGTCTCAGAGATGGGAATGTCCCACACTATGGCATTAACATCTGTCTGCAGGTGGACAAGCAGATGACAGCACAAAGCCACATTAAAAGTAAAGTGTGTGGAGAAGTGAATAGGGACGGGTGATATATCGGTTCCAGTATCTGGTATCGGCCGTTATAGAAAAAAAACAGTAACACAATAATGCAACAAACTGATATAAATCCCATATAAATACATTATTTTTTCTATAAGTGAAAAGTTCATTTGTGAACTTTACATCAACTTAAAATAGATTTGGTATTTGCTATGAATTTTAAAATCTAAATATTGGTATCAGCAAATATTGGCTATCGGCAACAGCAGCAAAAGAAAAATCAGCGACAATGTAGGACAAACATGTCAAAAACTCAACAACAGCAAGCTAAATATTGGAAATCGGCAACAACAAGACAAATTATCGGCAACAGCTGCAAGAAAAATATTGGAAACAGCAGAAAGAAAAATATTGAAAACAACAGCAAGACAAATATCGGACATTGGTATCGGCTAAAAAAAACTCGAAGACCCAGCAGTTTAATGCCATCCAGCGACACGTTCCAGACAATACAGCAACATCTCCACACACCGTACACTAGACACACACCGCGCTGCACATTTAAAGTGAGAAGAAGCGACCAAAGGCGTTCCCGCTCCTCTGTAAACCATCACAGAGCACAGACACACCTCCAGATCCCCCCAGTGCGGCTCAGACTGCTGCTGCTGCGCTTTTATCTGCTGCATCTCCACACGACGGCTGTGTGACCAGAGGAATCAGCTCCACGGCACTTCACACGCAGACATTTATGCTGAAAAATTATCTCGTCTCAAACGGTAGAGCAGCAACTGAGGAGGAGTACAGTTACTTCAAACTAATATCAAGTACAATGTAGTGGTCCAAGAAATGACTCCAGAAAGGGAAGAAAGTATTTGGAGAAACTGCGACTCAAGAAAAGGTATGTGGTGCATATGTCATTTAGAGTTATGATTATTGTGAGGGAAAATGCTGCAGTTTTACAGTTTTACAATAATAGATTTTTTATTAATTTATTCCTTTTTATCCACATCTGATATAAGGAAACTCTCAGCTGCTGGACATGTTCAATATGAAAAGAAAGCTGTAACCCACTTATTTTCAGTCAAATCAAACATTCTGGGATGAATTAGAGTCAGTTTCTACTCCAAAAGCACACATTTAAAAGTTACACTAAAATAAAATAAATAAAGACACAGCTTCACTTCTTCATATATTTCACAAAGAAAATGTAGGCGGCCTTTAAAGTCTGACATTCCTCTGAGCAGAGCTTGTTTCAAGTGGAATCAGAGTAAATCAGACTCCAGAGTCTGAGCTTCACAAAGAGTCCAGACAATAGTTTGTGTCCAAAGGATCAGAAACAGCTTCAGTTTGAAATGAGGCTCATTTTAGTCAGAGGTTTTAGGAAAAACAGGTCCGAGCGGCATATGGTTGGTCATGATTTCAATTTTATCCTGATTCATATTCACTTTGTATTTTTCTTTTGCCTTTAACAGAGCTGCAACATTTAGGAAAAATATCTAATTGTGATTTTTCTGACCAGCGCGATTGTGATTAGATTTGCGATTTATGTTTTAAAAATAGAATTTTGTTCAAATTCACATTTTAAACGCAAATTTGTCACTTTTAGTCACGTTCAGTTGTGTTTGTCATTTTTAAACGCGTCTTTGTCATTTTTAGTCACATCTTTGTCATTTTTAGTCACATCTTTGTCATTTTAAGTTGCATGTTTGTCATTTTTAGTCATATTTTGGTATTGCGTTTGTTTGTAGGTGTGTTTTTTTCGTTTTTGAATGCATTTTTATCGCTTTTGGTCGCGCTTACGCCGATCATTTTTGAACATGTTTGTACAATTCCAAAGTTTTAGCAGTTTTTATTAAAATCAAAGCAAGACAATTTTGGTGTTTGTGGAAGAAATGATTGCACTTCAAACATTGCAGTCTTTTGCGATTTGTGATTCGCTAATCGCATCCATTAAAATGCAGTTTTGTGACGATTTGGTTGAATTGTTTGGCCCTGGCCTTTAAGATGTAAATAAAGTCATCTGCTCAGAGGCTTCAGAGGCTAAACAACAGGAGAAAAAGTGTGTTTGAACAGACAGCTGCATCAAAGAGACAAACAGTCGATCACGATACGACGATTTCATGAAAATAGCAGATTGTCACAGAGACGAGCTCACGATTCCATTTCTATCACCACATCGCCCAGCTCTATCTGTCCTGGTTGATATCAAAGACGCATACTTCTAGTTTTGTCAGCTTAATGCATAATTCACCTTTTCTTTTCCCACTAAGACAATGCGCCCGTCCCTCCGCGGCTCCCATCAGTTCCATACTCTGTGTTTATTTTAAAATACCTCTCTGGCTGATATAGAAATATAAAAAAATATATATATATCGACTTATGCTGTGCTTTTGTGAACCGCTGAAGTGTAAAAATAAACTTTTCTCCTGCTCTGGAATGGAGTGATTTGAGTCCCCTGTAGAATACGGACCCAGTCACATTGCGACATTTTTCTCTCACTTCTTTTCCGTTTTGGTTTGTAACAGCAACTTGTGGATTCATTTTATTGCATTATTAATCACAGCATAAATGAGTCTGTTTTTTTCTGGCACAATTCTTTCTGGGTAAACTAGACTTTATTGTTCACATTAAGGCTGCAACAATTAATGGAATAATAATCATGGCTTAAGACTGGTTCAACCCAAGGACAACATGCCACACAAAAACAATCCACTGTACTGAAGATCTTACATGGTGAGACTAAAGAAACAACTTTCTCATGTTCTGGATTATAATCTGCCATCCACCTTCACTTTAAAACCACAAACCACTTGTTTGAAGAGAGGGAGGTAAGATTGTAAGAGATGCTTTGAAAGACGTGTGAAGGAGGCCATTTTTATGAAAAAAAAAAAAAGGGCTTGCTGGTGGTGCAGCAGATAAGGGCGCTGCACATGAGGTTAACACTGTGGCATCATGGGTTCAAGTCCAGCCCTTGACATTGGCACTCTAGCTATACCTATTTCACGCTATAACAACCTGTCAAATAAAGCCTTAATCTACCATTCGTGTTCAGTGTCCTTTCACTTTGGTCAAGCGATAACACAAGACAATCACATGTTAATCGAGTGCCTAACAGCGGTGAGGGAGCTTCAGTCAGAGAACAATAGGACTGGACTGGTCCATAACAAGTCTAACAGGTAAACAAAGGCAGAGCAGCTAAACAAAGCATGTTAGTTTCAGGTTAAACTCCTCCTTGAAGGAGGGGCTAAGTCAACTCCTTAGATTGAACATGACCATCAGATGGAAGCTGCAATGGATTCACTGGTCCAGATGATTATCTTTGAAACTAAGATGGATCACTCTTGGATGAATAAGGGATTACACAGAGCTGTTAATTTAGTTAAAGTTAGGGCTTCAGGACCACAAAATGACAGAGATTTAGGGAGTCACATACACCAAGGTCAAAATGTTCACAGTAAAGGAGTGTCCTTACATTTTACACATTGATTTGATAGTGCAACACTTGCTTCTTTAAGAACAATGTAATGCAACGATTAAGGACCAATCTTGTTGCTTGTTTGTGTTTATTAAATTTCCCATGCTCACAAAATAGAGAGATAAATACGTTATTAATCTCGAAGGAAATTCAAATTCATCTTCAACACTACACTGCGCTTCTCGGTCGCCTTTGTGTCTCAGTCAAAGGTCTCGGTGCAGCTTTAGCAGGAGGATTTGTCAGGTAGAGTCAGCAGATCATGTGTCAGGGCAGTTTGAGGAGAGTAACAGCCCTCACAAAAATGATTCAGAGCGTAGGATCCCAGTGTGCAAACCTCTGCTTTGAATAATCTTAAGAATTAAAAGCACACGCCATCGTTTCTCTGATTAGTTTGGGTCAGACACAAATCCAAAAGGCTCAGCTTTGCCAAAAAACATCGCCAAATCTTACTTTTTGGGCGGCACCTGTCCCACGTTGACCCGGACGCAGATGACTTTCCTGGTCTGGACCCCCATGGCGCAGGGCCCCTGGGTGCCGCTGGTGTTGGAGGAGGAGGGTGATGAGGAGGTGGGGTCCTCGGTGCAGGCCCCCCACGCTCCGGTCTGCCAGTGGTACACGGTGCAGGCGTGCTCGTTACAGTTCCTCACCTCCTGCAGAGCGCTGCTGTTCGGGCATAGAGCGCCACCTGCAGGCCAAGCACACAAACACAGAGGATTGTCCCAGCAGCAAACAGAACACCGAAGAGTCGAAAAAATAACACAAAGGTGAAAAGGTGAAAGGTCAGGGCTCTCATTTAAGCCTTCATGACCCGCCATAGAGCAAGTTTGTCAAGGCATTATTTTCCATTTTTGCAGCTGGAGTGTCATTTTTTATCAGTAAATACATTTTAAAACATATTTGCACATTTGAACTAGAAAACGCTAGTGCTAAAGTTGTAAAGTAATCCCAACTTGTAATCAAATAAATCACTGCATTTGACTTAAGTAGCTCATGTGTGTTATCAAAGTTTTTTCAATGAGTTTTGAGTTGCCTTTTATATATTGTATTATATTTTATTCATTATTTTATGTTTTATCTTACGCAAAAGCAAGTTCCTATGTTTGAGAATTTTGGTCACTGACAATGGCAATAAACCGATTCTGATTCTTTGTAAAACAAATTTTGTAATTGTATAACTAACTACTGCTGGGTTTCAACTAGATGTGGAAGTACTTTTTTAGTTTGACACTGAGCTTGAATAAACTCTCTTCTATTTTAGACGACAAACAGTGGCTAGTGGAGTGGTTCCCAACAAACACGAGCAAGTTCAAAAGCTATTACTTGCCAGTGCGAGTTAAATACACTACAGTTGGCATATTGACTTAACTAAATGAAGTTGTAACGTTTTACAGTGCACGTTATACACTTAAATGACCATCACGCTTCCAATTCCAGCAATATATTATTAATAAGCATGTTAAAAATTCCAAATAGCCCAAATACCCAACGGAGCTCACCAGTCCGTCCCGTCCACATGTAAGCCGCTGTCCCAGAAGCTAATTTCTCATTCATTTTTTCCATTGGGATTTAGAAAAAATCAAGTTTAAGGGCATGACGGAGGTTAACCAGCTCTGTGGTAACTAATGTCCATGAAACAGTTATTGTCAGCCAAATAAAATGACGTAAAACTGAAAATTCAGCAAAATGTTTTAATAAGTTAGCGGTTTATAAAGTTTCAGAAACAGATTTTAAATAAAATGATAGGTCTTATGTTCATTACTCACCACAGAGCGTAGCTGTGAGCAAGCTTTCAAACATTTTATATTTATACATTTTTTAGAATCCCTATGAGAATACATTAATTGAAAATTAACTTCTGGAACCAAGGGGTGGGCGGTCACTGTTGAGCTCCATAAATCACATAAAATGACAAAATATTTTTTCCCAAATACTTAAATTCCAGTGCTCCCTCAAAACTGTAAATGACTAAAAGTTTCAGCTTATTAGAAGTTTCTATGTTCAATTCAAAATGCCACTCGTGTGCAAATCGTGGGCAAGAGTTAGAGCCAGAAATACCTCGCCAGAACACACAATCCAGAAATGGAGGCACTCCTGCACATCTGACCTGAAGTTACCTCTGCGTGGGTATTTGTGGATGAAGTCAGGCTCACACTGAAGCCAAATGGGCAGGGCTCCAAAAATGACAGACTTCTAAACGAGAAAGGGCACCAGCCTCATCCTGTACCACAATTATACATGTTGTACCAGCCAAGTTCAGGATATGAGAGTAAACTTTTTAATGTTTTATTGACTGTGTAAAAGAAAAGTTTTTGATGTTTTTGGACAGATGGTTTTAAGACAGATATAGCCGATTATTATTATTATTATAACGATTATAATACTACTGAACTGAACGTATACATAGCTAATATGCTGTACCCATTTACAGACGGCATAACAGGTCATCATTTTACATTGTTACATTACATTTACATTATTAATTTAAAAGACTTACTTAATAATAATACTTTGAACAAAAATTTAAACACAACTCAAAGGTATGAAACTTTTTTCCATATACACAAAAGACCCATATCTCTCAAATATTGTTCACAAATGTGTCAAAATTAGCAATTAATATTAATATTTATAATCCATCCCACCTCACAGGCATATCAAGATGCTGATTAGACAGCATGGATACTGCAAAGGTGTGCCTTAGACTGGCCACAATAAAAGCACACCCTGAAATGTTTGGTTTTGCTTTTTGGTCTGGGAGGGTCAGAAAATCAGTCAGTATCTGGACATTGGCAGGAACTGGAACACGCTGTCGTGTACGGCGATCCGAAGCATTCCAAACATGCTCAATGTGTAACAGGTCCATTGTTGAGCCAACCATCAGCTCATGGTGCAGCAGATAATGCACAGAACCGTGTGGCAAGCATCTGTACACACTTTCTGAAAACTTTCCACTTCTTGCGCGGCTCACCAGACATGTCACCCATTGAGCTTGTTTGGGATGCTCCGGATCGACGCACACGACAGCATGTTCCAGTTCCAGCAGGGATAGGGGGGAACTGAAAACACACATTTTCTGAGTACTAGAGCCTACATGTGAACAAATACAGCCAGGTCAGTGGATTTATGACACTGGCTTTTCCTGCCCACAAACCTGGGTCCAGTAAGCTAAACTGTAACCGTCTTTATACGCAGAAGGCTGTGTGTGCGGCACCTGACATGGCCCTCTGTGATGCCTTCCTTAATGGGGTTTTTATGGTCCAGTTTGCACGGTGAATGGCGCATCAAAAGCAACAGATCAATAACGGCCCCATCCATCCTGTACCTGTGACTATCTTAGATTTGTGGGAGTCTCTATTGCAGTGAGAGGGTTTATCTCTTTTGGACGCCCCACACGCCTCATTTATCCAGGTGTGTCAATCCGTACACGCCCAAGAGACTGTGAGGACGGCATGTGTGAAAGATCCTCATCAGATTCTCCACACCTTGTCCTGAGGTGGTGTGTGAGAATGCCTTATGTTATATACACTGCCCAGCCAAAAGAAGCCGCCACAGAAAAAAGGTCACACGCTCTTATATTTGGTTGGAGCGCCTTTAGCTTAGATCACACCACGTATTCAGTGTGACATTGTTTCAATAATCTTTTGCAAGGTTAAAAATGTATTTAAACCCAGTGTTTCATTAGTTTTTCACCAAAATCTTGTATTGATGATGGAAAAAAGTGACCTCTGCCAAAGCCTTCTCCAGCATCCCAAAGATTCTCAAAGGGGTTCAGCTCTGGACTCTGTGAAGGTCGATCCATGTGTGAAAATGAACCACTCTGTCACAATGTGAGCCATGAATCTTGAACCGTTCTGTCACAATGTGGGCCATGAATCCTGGACCGCTCTGTCACAATGTGGGCCATGAATCCTGGACCGCTCTGTCACAATGTGGGCCATGAATCCTGGACCGCTCTGTCACAATGTGGGCCATGAATCCTGGACCGCTCTGTCACAATGTGGGCCATGAATCCTGGACCGCTCTGTCACAATGTGGGCCATGAATCCTGGACCGCTCTGTCACAATGTGGGCCATGAATCCTGGACCACTGTCACAATGTGGGCCATGAATCCTGGACCGCTCTGTCACAATGTGGGCCGTGAATCCTGACATTGTCATCTTGCAATCAGTGAAGAATAAATCCACTGATGAAATAACCTGGTGGTTCAGGATGTTCTGATCTCATTCTTTGGGCACAAAGTGTTACTGAAACTGGACCTGACCAACTGCAGCTCCAGATCATAACACTGCCCCCTGTAAGCTTCTACAGGAGGCACTAGGCATGATGGGAGCATCAATCCGATCACAATTCCTCCATCAAGATGTCCCCCTCTATCTGTACAAGTTTTAATAATGCGTTGCCAATGCCAATTTGAGTAGTATCTTTAGATGTTTTTTCTCTCTGATGCCAATGATTTGACAAACACACTGACATCTTTTCCATGACCACAGGATTTGTCTTTCCACATTTGTTACAGAAATGAGAAGCCGCTCACTGCATCGGTTGGGTTTAAATACCGTGTTTCAGCTGAAAGACAATCACCCATGTAACAATTATCTAATAGGAAGCTCGTACCTAATTGTTAGTTGAACCCAGGTGTCGACTTTTTTTTGGCCAGGCAGTGTCTTTTCACTCTCACTTCACTAGTTTAAATGATGTGTACCTCTACGTGTTTAGTTTACTGCTCTGATCATTTAGAACTCATCTGGATTCAGGACATTCTACCATTCACAGAAATGTATTTGAATGCTGCTTTCAAAGAACTCTATGGAAAAGCGTGCGCAGACAGAAATGGACGGTCTTGCAGAGTAAGCTTTTTCATTGCTCATCTCCAGAGCAGCTGCCTGAGTCTGTCTTTCACTGTAACACGAGAAGGCACTAGGCTGCGTGTATGCTGCTCTTGTACATCGTTGAGTGCACTTCTCATCAAGAACCTATTAATTAATCTATTGCTCTAAAGCTCTATTGTGGTTAAACATGCGATTAGCTCATAACTAAACGGCCCTCAGCACATCAAGAGGTTTACAAATGGAGTAAACACCAGGAAGACATAGTTGTTGACAATAAATCTTGATTATATTTGGGATTTT
The DNA here is from genome assembly GCA_019453435.1 of Rhinogobius similis. Lineage (NCBI taxonomy): Eukaryota > Metazoa > Chordata > Actinopteri > Gobiiformes > Gobiidae > Rhinogobius > Rhinogobius similis. The sequence goes on from CM033626.1 coordinate 4,042,860, forward strand.
CACAATGACAATAATCAGACGATAATTTGGCAGCGCACATGTGTCTGTAAATGTCTCAGTTGAGGTTCAAGTGTTGCACAAAACATGAATGAATTGAAAAAATAATGAAATAAAGTGGTGAAATATCATTTTATGCCCTTGTTTGGAAGATTGCACTGCTTGTTGATGTTTTATTCTCCAATCTGCTTGTTAATCCTAAATCTGTCAAATGTTTCTATAGGTCATAGACAATGTAATGATTTTTATTTTCTTTTTTTTTTACTTCTCCAAAACAGCAAGGGCTATCCAAGACTTTCATATAAATACATTGGGCATCCCTCATGAATTTTTTCTGACTTCAACTGTAAGAAGATGCTGAGAGATGCGCTCTTACGCAGACAGATTCCTTCTAAAATGAGAGTTCTGCCACATTCACCAACATCCAGATACAAACACCACGTCACTCATTCACTCAGGTTCATTTACATCAAAGGTGGGTGCTAAGAAACACCCTCAAAACTTCCATTTAGAAAACTCGACAGGACATGTGACACTACGATGGCGCGAGGAGCAAACTTATAAACCAGGGCCTTCATCTTTTTATTGTGTTATTTGCGAATTGTCGCGGTAAATAACAGGGACGAGCCAAAGAGCCGTGCGCGTCTGTGTTCGGTGGTCCACCCTGCCTGACTTCTCCGTCTGAAAGAGCAGTTGTCATAATTGCTCATACTTGTGTGTTATTAAATCAATACTTTCTCCTTTCACGGTTTGAAAATCAGGTACCTCAGCTGAAACACGTGAGAGGAGATGCAGACTCCACATCCAATCAGGCCATTAACTCAGCAGGAGGAAACTGTGAGGGCGAGGTGCAGAGGTTTTCAGGAAATGCTCAGACGCTCAGAGGTCTGTGTGTATGGAACGCCTACTCAAGTACAGCAATAACGCTCAAGTGGAAGAAGAAGGATTGGGGTCAAACATTAGTGACACAAATATTATTATTCAGAAATCTATACAACACTGGAGTAACTGTGTTTAAGTGGCTTCTAATGTGTACAAAATACAGACTAAATCCACTAATATTGTCAATATAAAGGACGTTGTTGACATGATCTTAGCCAAATGACTTAAAAATGATGCATACATTTTACATATCATTCATTTAGTATTTTCATTGTCTCCTTGTATATTAATGTTAGATATTGTATATTTATATTGCTAATTTGTATGGGATGTTTTATCTTTTTTCTGATATTGTGATAGACACTTTTCATGCCAAGTCAGTCTTCAATAAATCAAAATCTAATCCAAGTGTCTTGCACAAGGATTCACAGAGCAGGCAAGAGCTGGCTTTGAACATGCAACCTTCCCTGAGCCAATGCCACTCAAAATAAATGTAAAAATGGAACAAAACGAATAGTAGTAGAACACCATTCGAAAAGCCAATACTCAAGACTGTTACTTCTGACTTATTTTACTCAAGTGAAGTATTGACTCAAAACATAAAAAGTAAGTAAAGTGAGAAAAAAAGGCTTACTAATTCAAGAACGAGTGAGTGATTATTGGCGTCTGAAAAGCGCTCTCTTCCCCGCACCTCTGCAGACTTGTGAGGCACATTTGGTTGCGAAGACATAAGGTGATATCTAAACTGTGAAGTGTCTGTCAGGTTGTCAAAAACACGGTTACAAAGAAGCTAAAGAGATATTTTTTGTAGTTAGAAGGAGGACACGTCACCTTTCATCCAGAATATTTCCAATTTTGGATATTTTTGAGAGAAGTCAGGCCTGATGCTGACGAGAACGGCGATCAAAAGCTGCAGAGAACCGGTGCACTACAGCTCTGAATTACCGCATGAAGGCCCATTTCTTAAACTTTTCTGGTGGAGGGTCCGCTGGTCTCCATGGAGATGTTGTAGCTTTGCCTGAATGTTCATCAGTATAGATCCTTCCAGCAGTGACGTGTGGAACAGTTGCACTCACAGCCTGGTGCTGATGAACAAATTCTAGGCTATTAATTTTAATGAGGCAGTAAATTAAAACAGGTTGCGCAGACAAATGGTTGTTGTTTATATGTCCATTTCATTTGCCAACAAGTAATAACAGTCTAACTTCAGCTCAGCTCCAGTATCTAAAGATCACAAATGGTTACCCCAAATCGTTCATTGTCTTTAGTTATATCCACACTATATTTGGAAAGTTCATTCAGTCTTCTTGTAAATATTAACTTATGAGATTCTTCTAATACCAAAGTTGTAAAAGCTCATTTACCGGCGGCAAGACTTCCGCCTTCGTCAGACACTGGTGGAAGTCACGTCTGATGGATGTGACGTGTCTCTTATCAGATGTTCCCAGGCCTGGTCAGTTTGACAGATCTATCAAACTGACCACACTGCCCCCTGGCGGTCTCTGGAGAAGTGCATCCCATGTGTGAGCCAATGTAAAAGCTCCTCGTCTCTGTTGATAGTCCGTGTGCTTCCTGATCTCAACAGCCTCTCATATCCATCTTTTGTGCTTGTGTTCCTCAGTTTCTACTATTTCTGCGCTGTCCCAGTCCATGACGTGCTTTTCTCTTTTGCAGTGGTCAGATGTTGCAGAGTTGAGATTTTCCTGTGTTGCCTTTTCTTTCTGCTCTTATTAGTCGTCCCTGTGTTTCTTCACACTCTTCCTGGTGTTCCTTTTTCCTTGTGTTGAATGTTCTCCCAGTCTCCCCGGTGTATGTTGAATGGAATCTCGTAGATGACGTTGCACTTCTTCTCTGGTTGGATACGGTCCTTAGGGTGTACTAGTAGTTGTCTTAGTTTGGTGTGAGGTTTTATTATCTGACCACGCCTGGGAACAACATTTGATAAGAGATACGTCACATCCATCAGACGTCACTTCTGATGAAGGCAGAAGTCCTCCCGCCGAAACATGTCAGGTAAAGCTAAAGCTATTTACATCTGTCTTATTAGAAGACACTCACAAGTTAATATATCCACGCTTACGGTCTTCTTAAAGACAATAATTAAGAGATGAAATGTTTCGGCTGACCACGCCTCAGGAAGTAACATCAGCTGACAAGTGACACGTCACCAACGCCGGTGACAGTTCTGAAGAGGCTCGCAGTTAAGCAGCCCAAACATATCAACAAGGTCCTATTGTATTGTCTTTAAGAAGAACAGTGTGGATATCACAAACGGTTAGGTGGCACTTGGTGAAATAATACTAAAATGTTTTGGCTTGTCACAGATTTGGTGCATTATGGTCCAGTACGAGGTTGTTAGCATGTACATCATTTTTATTGCTAATCTTGTGTCATGTTCATAATCTATTCTACACAAAACACTTTTAGACATGGTAATGTTTTCTAACTCTGCTCTGGTGTTACTCACGTGGTTGTCAGTCGCTAAAACTGCCCTCATAGTTTGCAATGCTTGATGGCTAATGCTAACCCTGCCATTAAAAATCCATTGGGCGCTAGCGTTTGGAAAATTAGAATGCTGACCTTCTTTTTTACAAACACTGGAGGGGTCTGTTGTCCAGTGTAACTTTAGAATCAAGCAAGGTTTATTACGTGGTTATTAGCATGTAGCCAACGCTAATGTCAACAGACGCTTCCAGTGTTTGTAAATACAACGCTGCATTCCATTAGCCAAACCATTCCATGACTTAGCACTAATACAATAATGAAAAACCAGGGCAGTTTTAGCGTCAGAAAATCACTCGAGCGCACGTGACTAACACCGGAGCAGAGCTAGAAAATATTACCACGCGTTGAAGTGTTTTGTGTAGTTTGTTACCGTTAGCAATTAGCGCCAGAATTAGCATAGACGCTAACAACCTCGTAATAAAAATTTCTTATAAAAACATTACTCTTTGTAATAATGCACCAAAAACATAGCTGATGACAACATACTGTGGCAAAGTAATAACACCTTCACTAGAAAAGTCACAGAGTGCACCTTTAAATAGGATGTAGACAATCATAAAACGAAGTAAATAACATACCATACCGAACAGGTGAAACAATAAGGATGACTATTACACTACAGCTGTTCTACACAACTAAACAACTACAAAATGCAAATATGAAGATTTACCAAAAAGCTCTGGAAACTTTGGCACTTGTGAAAGTCCTTTGGAAACACATAAAAACACAGAACATAATTTTACTCTGGCAGATGCACAGATTAGTCACTGCTTTAGCTACAGGGTTAGAAAGGTTAAATGCACACAGAAGACACAGCGGAAATAGATTATGCAATAAGACAAGCGTTCTAACCACCTGAGCCCCTATCACTCCGACTTTATGCATAATAAACACGGTGGGACTTTGGGTCTCTCAGCTGCAGAGGCTCATTGTTCATGCTGGAGTGTCGGGGCCAGAGGGACGGTCTGTTGTGACTGGACATTCGAAGTGAGGAAGTTAAGGAAGAGGGTTATAATTTAAGTTGGGAAACGGGTTATGGTTGCGTTTAAGGTTAAGAAACTGATTTGTAATGTTGTTATGTTGGCAGCAGTAGTTAACTTTAAGTAAATTGAAAACACCTAATCTCATTTTACACCATAAAACGAAAAATATAAAACAATCAAATCAGGTCTGCAACTAATGATGATACAAGTTTTGACCCAGATGAAGCTGAAGTGAAACTGTTTGTTTGTTGTTTATAAGAGTGTTTTCATCAAATACACTCAATTTACACTATTTCTGCATTTTATCCAATTGCTGCTCAATTTGTCTCATAAAACTTCTTTTTTTTAGCTTATAGCATGTTTTGAAACCCATGTATACATCAGGTTGCAATTATTTGATTACTAAATTAGTTGAAGATTATTTCAATTATTAGTTGCCATTAATCGATTAACTTGTTGCAGCGCTAAAGATTAGACAACTAATCGACAAGTCGTACCATATTTTGATGATGCTAATGGTTCTCTGGATGGTACAGACTCATATGAAAATACCTTTTATAACAAGAACAGCTGCATTATTAAATAAAACAAGTAAATAAACTATTTCTGATTTTCATTAATAATTCACTTTATTTGTCAACATTCTCTCTCTTGCAGACTTCTCTTCTCATCTCTTTATTTTGTCTCAATGTACAATGCAACGTAGAAAGAAGTCGACTACTAAATTAATAGTGGCAGTCCTAGTTTATAGCACCAGAAGCTAACACATCCCTTCCGTCTCTCTGGACGCAACTATTTAGCACTAACATGGGTCACATCTCCACATCCTCCTGTTGGAGTCATGAGATTTAACCTTTTGGGATAAACATTTCTGGTTGTTGAGCAAAGTGCAGGTGGCTAAAGAAGAGGCTGTTATTACATGTTGTATAAAGGATTTTCCCCGCACATTATAACTATCTGTGCCCTCAGGTTGCAAGTAAACATCGATAGATTTGATTCAATTCTGTCTCCAACAATTCGCTATATGTCTTTCCTTCTCTCATCCCCATTTCACACTGCACTGTCCTGTCCAATAAAGCCAGCGTACCTCTGCTTTGGCATCTCATGTTTTACAAGTAAAATAATCTATTGAAAAGCATTCCCTTATCAGGATTTAGTGTTAGCATTCTCATCTACTGGCAGCAGAGCCATTGGGAAATAAGCAAAAGCTAGCTTGGCCCCAACATGCTAATGTAAGCGTGCAACTGTGAATGAAACCAATTTGACGGCAGATGATTTATGGATTAAAAAACAGCACGGGAGACCTCTGGGAATCTATATTTAGCGCCACAAATCTGGGAAATTTGCTTTATGAGAAAATAGAAAAGGACCTCGTAAACAAGATCCATGAAAAAAGCGTATATTTTTGATGAGGGAATGATGTTAGAACATAAGGTTAAAACAAAAATCACATCCAGAACTAAGGGTAACTAACGGGGAAACTAACGTCACAAGCTAACTACCCACGCAGAGCTAACAGTTGCCGACAGCTAATCCAACAATTCCATAGTTTTTACCCTCCATGACGGTGATCCAGGCCACCACCATGGCTGTGACTGAGCGAGGCGTGAAGAGATAAACATAAAGAAAAACATCAGACAAGCACATGACAGGAGCAGAGCAGAGCGATGTGAGGAGCGATACCGAGTCAAACGCTGTCCAAAAAACACTGCGGTATAATCAGCGGGAGATAAGCGGAGCGCCGGAGATAAGGCGGCAGACAAGTGTGAAATCCGCACATCCACAGAGTGACAGCAGAGGACGCCCGGGCAGCTGTGACTAAAGGACATGATCAGCCGAGACTTCGGCATCGAGCGGAACTGAGCGATCTTGTGAGTTTCCTTGTTTTGCATTAGTGGCTTTTGTCAATTTTAAAGAAAAGAAAACACTCTACATATATTTCAGGGTGTTTCGTAACTGTTTTCATTATTAATAAAAACATTCTGTGATATGTTTTAGAGGGAAAAAAGTCCTTTGGTTCCACTTTGAGGAATTAAAATACCTGTAGCTGCAGCTCCAATGTTTGCTGAATTTAGAGTATTTAATCCACATTTCTGTCCTTCTTTGTTTAGAACTAGTATATGAAATGTGTCATACTATTTTAGATTGGCTCTGTTTTAGACTGACCTCGAAATGTCAAATATTTTCTTTGGTGGTACTTGATGTGAATAGTTTAAGAAACACTGATTACTACTGACTAGATACAGTGACTCATTAGTCTTATATAATGCTTTTCATGACGGTCAAAGTATCTTTAATTTCATGCATTATTCATTGACTCCACAATCACTGCTCTTGCAGCTCCATTGACTAGCACAAATCACTCACACTCAACTTCACTCACACAGGCTAATCTGAGTGAAGTGCCTTGCCCAAGGACACCTCACTGATTAGAGCTGGGATCAAACTACCATGAGTTTAATAAGTGAATGCGTGAGCTCTGCGTCCCTGCCATCTCTACTCACTAGGCTTCAAATGTAAATGCTTGGATTGTTAGCGGGCGGCTGACCTTCTCCGGCGTTGTATGCCAGGATGGAGCGTGTTCTCATCTGCTTTCCCTCGATGGTCTTGCTGGAGCAGGTCTGTGAGCAGGAGGACCAGGGCGTCCAGTCGCTCAGCACACAGTCTCTGGAGCAGGGCACCTCACAGGGCTCCGGGGCCGGGGCCGGGGCCGAGGAGCACAGGCTGCGATCCACCTCCCATCCTGCAGGGGGAGAGAACACACAGTACGTCACATGCTTTTACACACTCACATGGAAGTAAAGGTTGCTCCATGTTATTGCTTTGCAATCTTCCACAGTGTGACCAGTGTTGGTCAGACAACTTTGTAAAACTAATCTGATTACTGACTCATTCTATGAGTAATCTATTTACCACTCGTATGACTTTCTTTCAAAAATAATTTGATTTCTGATTACTTTCAGTTACTTAAAAAAAAGAAAAGAAAATGTACAGCTCAGGAACTATTATAGAAAGCAAGAATGTTCCCACTGATTACATTTTGTGTTTTTTAACATCATTTTAAGTAAACAGCAGCACTATCGTTGTACAGTGTGCCATAAACCAAGTTGTGTTGTTTTGTTCACAGCAGGTCTGCGTCTGTCACCAAAAGATGACGTCATGTGATTTGTTTACCTTTTTTATGGTTTCAAGCCTCAGTTCTATGGATTACTAACATTTGGACAGGGAGAAAAGAAGGGCCGTAAACTGTAAATTCAACTTTAAATGTAGCGCATTATTCAGTGCATTACTAAACCCTGAATGTTACACTGTACCAAAGGTAAAATCAATTGAAGAATGGGTTAAATGGAGAGGACAAATGCAGAGCACACTCTTTTCTACATGGATATTATGCCTTAACTTCTTGCACGCTCTCCTGTCAATCATGTCAGGCATTAGTCTTTGAACTGTAAAACGGGGAATACACACGCTATTGATAGACAGATACTACAATAGCAGTGTCTGTTACCTGAATAATGCAGGAGTAGATATGAGAGCCTGCTAAAGCTTGATATGTTTTAAGATGGTCTTAAACTCAAGAAAAATTCCAAAATAGATATAAACTACAAGGAGCCTGTGATCGATCTGAGTGTTCATGATCCCATTAAGGTGTTTTTTTTAAAACACTTGTTTAACGGCACAAATCAGTTATTTCCCACCCAGAAAAAAGTTGATAACATCTTAGAATGTTCTCACTATTTACATCTGAGCAGAGAAATAATTGATAAGATGTCACCGTGTGCTCCCTCACAGACATGACAGATACACGGACCATACACTGTAGACTCAACATGAGACGAGACCATTCACATGGGACGGCCCGGTCTTTACACTGCTCCATCTCAATTATGCATCTGTAACGGGCCCAGTAACCTACATACGAGTCTGCCCCGCCAACAGCTTTCAACATTCTGCACTGAAGGACACCTGCTGCAGATGACATGGTTTAATCTAATTTTCTTACTCAGAGTTGCATTTAGATTGACTCCTGCATGCTAGAATAATACTGTATTGCCCTGCATTTGAGGCTTCAAAAAATGTCTGTTTTCACCTTGCTCCTAGCTTCGCCCACTTCTCTGGACTTACTTACGATTATTGAAAAACGTGCTCCAGACTCCAGTGTTAAAAAATGTCACCAACACATTAAACACAAAAACAAAAGCCACATTTAAACCTGCTGCAGTGAAATGCCAATAGCTGTGTTTTCATTATCTATAGTGCATCATTTATTGCACATTTTGAACCAGGGGTCAGTCCAGTCACAGTCAAGCTTCAGAATGTGGTGCCGTCTGCAGCAAAGATTAATGGCTGCTCTTCCATCCAGAACATCTACTTTGACGGTTGTCTAAAGAAGGCCTACATAATTGTTGAGGACTATACTCAACCAGCTAAGAATCGTTTCAACTGTGGCCATTTGGCACAAAAAAGACTAAAAGACAGTTATTGCCATCAGGCCGTCAGGCTAACTCAAAGTAGCTCTTTATGATGGGCTAAAGTGCAATTTCAGAGTGCAATGAGCAGTGTTGGGAACAACAGCGTTCAAGTATAACGCCGTCACTAACAGCGTTATTTTCGCAGCAGCAACAGTGATTGATCAAAAGCTACTCTTTCGTTGTTTCTTCTATATCAGACAGACGATGTAATTCATGTTGACACGTTCCGGTGGTCAACCTGATGTCCATCAGGTTGACCACGCCTAGGAACAACAAGTTACTGTCGACACTTAGTACATAGTTACATCATCTGTTACCTTTTGTCTGATATAGAAGAAACAATAAAAGGATTCGAAGTAAGAGGACAAGATGAATGTTTTTAACTCACTGCTCTCTTCTCATTCAAAACAAGCTGCAATGTTTGTTTTGGGAAGTGAACAGAACCAAGGCTCTGCTAGGTTTTGGGGAAATAACAATTACAGGGGCGTCGGACTGGGGGGTGAAGGTGCTGGTTTCCCTGGGGTCCAGAGTAAGGAAGGGCCCTCAAAAAGCATGTGACAGTTTTTTCTCAGTTGCATTTTTTCTACACTTGAATCTGTTTTTGTTGTAATAAAATGCATAGTGGTAAAGCAATGTCCTTGAGAGACTGAATAGTATCATGCCTGACATCTAAAGGCCCCATCAGAGGGAAAAGAGGAACATGATTGCTCACACATTAGCCAACTTGAAAGTTAACTTGAATCCACTTCATCCATAGATTTCTCTGGGACATTGTAACTTCAAAGGCTGTTGTCTAAAAATGCATTTTTCTCCCACAGAGACATAAAGATCATCCTTAAAGTAGATCCCACACCAAACAGCACAATCTTGGAATGGATGATGAAAGATTTTGACGAAATATACAGAAGGATTTTTTGAAATCTAATTCTAAAACTGATTTATTGAAGTTGTAAGTTTAAAAAAATTAGGTGTAATTTGAATTTTTAGAACAATTTTCAGTAAAATCTACTAGTTGTCTACTATCTACTAGTACTATCTACTAGTTTACTCAAAAACTATAAAAGAAATCCAGAATCCCCTCTCTAAGTTTTTTGTAACTAATATGTTACAAAATGAACCAAGAAATTTAAACCTGGTTCTTTCCATTTTTTCAGATTGAAATGTCCCAGATATGTGCAATTTTGGCAGTTTTTACACATAAAATGTGTCATTTCAACATGAAAACATGACATGATGAAAAACTTGTGAAATTTTTTTTCCTACATTTATGTGAGTAAACTACAGGAGAAGTTTACAACTGAAATTAAAGTTTTAAATTAAAGTTTTAAAGTTAAAATTTTTTCCTGTTTCCTGTCCAAAATGTTGTTTAATAAAAATGTAAATGATAAAGTCAGTAAGAATATACAAAATCCAAGAAACTAAACTCGAACAGACAGGAACACCACAGTCCCTTACATTATGTAGAAGCAATAGGGTGTATATTTTAGCAAAAGTGAATGAAAAATAACAATAATAACTACATTTGCTGAAATAAATATACAGAATTATCAATTAGAGGCCGACCGAGAAGGTTTGTACCTGGGTCCCAGAATTTGGTGCTGTGCTCCTGAACAATTATCAATTGTCATTAGCATACAGGTCAAACATAACGGTGTCTAAGAAACCATCTAAGAACTGAAAAATGACTTGTTGGTGTGACTTTCCACATGGTTAGTAATAATGTTAATATTATTAATAATTATCAGTAATAATGTTCAGTAATAATGGCAGACAGAGATCGGAGTAAGTAACGGCTAATGAATGAATATAATCCATGTAAGGAAAAATATTCTGCATTTTTCATATTGTTATTAGAATTTAAACATGCTCTTGAGTGCCTTTAATTTGCCATCTCATGTTTTGAAACACAAAAAAAAGTTTCGTATTCATAAATGAGGTTTTATCAGCCTGTATGAAATGACACTTACTGAGTGCATCCAGCCAGCAGATGGCACCAGCGCAATATACAATCTAGTGAAGTTAGCGCTGAAAATACATCATTGTTTGGATGTGCTGCAGCAGTTATCGTGTTTAGAGGCAGAAATGCTCAGAACGAGTCTATGATTTAAGAACTTAAAACAGCGGAAGATTCTTGAATAAGTGACATATATGATCCAGGGAGTCCAGCAGGAAAAGTTTTTGATGCTTGGAGGGGGGAGACTTTTCAAATCAACATTCCTCAAAACAGCATCAATGCAACTGAAAGCAACTCCAGAACATGGTTTGAAGCTCAAAAAAGTCACTGTGGCGATATATGTGACCTTTAATCGAAACAAAATGAGTGGAGTGAATGAATGTTGGTGTGTAGCACTTTGAGAGGCTTGTAAACCTTGTAAGATGCAATTCAAATCCATGGTAATTTTATGGTTCTTACAGAGCTAAAAGTAGATTAAACCAAGCTTACACCAGGGACTAAATCAGATACACCAGATTAGCAAAAAGACTCCTGAAGTCCAAGGATTCTGATTAAATGTGTTGACCTTTGAGGTATCACACAAACACAGGGGCTGTGTTATTGTCGGTCCCATTGAGATCCATCTCTTCCACCAGACAGTCCTGATCAATAAAGCAGTCATGGAGTCAAATAGGACAAGACAAGCCCAAATCATCAATGCACTGGACATAGTACCACAGTGTACCGTCAACAGTTTGAGAATCACTGAACTGCAAACAATATGACTTCAGTCAAGCCTGAGCAGAATATCTTTATTATGGTGACAAAAGTTTGAGGTTTTCTTTCCTCTTTAACTTCCATTCTTTAGTTTGTCAAACATTGTAGCAACAGCACACTTCCACATTTTGAGAAATCCACTTAAAAAAACAGGAAAAGATGCCATTTTGGCGGAATAAACCAGACCAAGAGACAGAAAATAAAGCCAAAGTTAGACTTAACCAGTTACACCAGGGATCTCATCTAGATAAGTTTATGTAGACAACACGCAAATTGACTTCTGGCTCAAATCTGAAAGCCCACACAAGGGACCAGAGCACATTTTGTCAAGTTTAGTTGTCTTTTCATAGGTCACAAACTTCACATACGGAGCACACCTGCTTTATAAATTAAACTAAGATTGAATCTGAACCAGCACTAAATCAGGACACCCTTTATTAAGAAAAGAGGTCAAAACTAAATTTACACCATAGGACTTGCACAGGTCTACTTAAGAGAAATGCAGGGGGACTAATCCAAGACAAAAGCATGGATAAAACCAGACAAAACAGGACTAACCCTAACCCTAAACCAGGTCTAAACCGCAAAACCAGGAGTACAGAGAAATTACACCAAGGATTACCTTTAGAATATTCTTCCAAATATAATATACTTAGCATACCATGGCACACCTATTCTTCTTTCACATTTCCTCAGGAGAAGCGTCTGACTGCTGAGTTTGTATTAAGATGTCACCCTGCTGCACCAATCATGACTGGACTAAGAGCCACAACTGAAATCTGAACCAGGACTAAAACAACGCAGTCTTTTTTGTGAGAAATGAGGATAAAACTAAATTGACCCTAGAACTGGCAGAGGACTAAACCAGGACTAAACCAGGAGAAGTGTACCAAGACAGCATCAAGGACTAAACTGGGACAATATCAAGTCTTAAATAAATATTAAAATGACTAAAAAGGTGGCTGTAAAATGAGAAAAGATTAGAATGTGTTAAATATTAAAGTAAATAGGCATGTTTACACCCCAGCATCACGTTTTCAATCTCTCTTGCTCTGCGGCAAAAAAACACAGTCTATGATTGACTGATTACGCAGCAGTTTGAATGAAGTTGAACAAAAAATAAACACGGAAAAACGGTCAGGTCAACGGTCAAGCACTGTACCTGATTTCTTAAAAAGTGAAACCCAGAACTAGTTCATTTAAACTGTTTGCAGAAGTCCACATGTACCGCTCACTTTCCTAATGCAGTCCCAGCATCATAAACATTCACTGCAATGAGTTAAAAGCACTCTTCACAACTCTCTGAGCCCAGAGCCAGTTTTCCCCTCACGTTAAAGCTAACACACATGAGCATGCTAACTCTGCACTTCCTGCTTCTTGTAGAATAAAACACTTTATAATTAGATATAGAAAAAGTGCTGTGGTCTCATTTTAACCCTAACCCGAATAGATGCTTTTACAATATATCTGTCCTGTGGCTTTATTATGTGCTAAAAATAGGGTACAGGCCCTTTAAGTGCATATGACAGTTTTTTCTTCTTTTTTTTTTTTTTTTTTTTTTCCTAATTTGGACTTTATTTGTTGTAGTTATATATGTTGTAAATATGAATTATAGTTTTAAACCAATCAAGTAGCCGTTTGTGCAGAAAAGCTGAAAAATCTGTTGAAAACTACGGGAAGAAAAAATAAATTGATGACATCACATCCGTCCAAACGTCATGCATAACACACATTTACACAACTTTTCTGACGTTTTAAATAGTAATTGAACTAAATGTTCACATACATTTTAATTGTGAAAAGTGTACAGGATGGCCCTGTACCTGAATTTTACTGTTTTGAAAAGTGAAAAACAGAACTAGTTCATTTTTAAATCTTTATTTCAGTCACAGGTTTTGCTCACTTTCCTAATGCAGTCCCAGCATTCTAAATATTCAGCATCCTAAATATGAGTTTATAAGCACTTTTCATGAGACTCTGAGCCCAAAACGTCACAGTAAAGCTAAAAACATTAGCATGCTAACAACAAACTTCCTGCTTTTCTCGTAAAATGCTCTATAAAGAAATGCAGAGTAAAAGTTGTGGTGTTATTTTCACTCAAACTCTATTTCAAGCAAAAAACTTTGAAACATGGACAGTTCTGTTGTTCCCCTTTCACAACAGTAAAAATCAGGTACAGTCCCTTTAATGTCACATTCACATCACACTGAATCAAGACGGTACGTTTCATTTCCATGTCTCAGGCAGACCAAAAACACTTACTGGACAAAACTTTATTTGCAGATGGATTTCAGTATTGCTTAAGTGTCTCGTAGACATGCTCATAATTTATAGTGTACCGTAAACTAAAGCGGTGAATGATCCATAAATGGACTAACATGACATGGTTGGTATACACGAGGCTTAAAGAACTAAACTCACACTAAATCCAGATTAAATACTGGTCCAAACCATGGCTAAACCTAGTCTAAACTAATCATAATCTGCTGTTTTAGAGCAGCAGAAATGTATAAATGCATTTGTCTCTGTGTGTAGCCATGAAGTGAAATGGTAAAGTACAATCCTTGTAATAATGTGATGTATTTTCTGTACACAATGCACTTTTCAGCACAATCCACTTCCCAAATACACCTGCACTACACTGAGCAAACACCACAGACAAACCCGACTTCCACATTTCCACAAAACGTCTTTAGAAAGAGGAAAAAGCATCTGACTGCTGAGTTTGCATTAAGATGTCACTTTGACAGATACGCAGTGGACCAATCCTGAGCAGACTAAGAGCCATGAAAAGCAGGAGTGACAGCGGACTCCAGCAGCTCCCTCGGAACCCGCTCAGCCTAAGTGGTGTCCAGGCAGCGTGGAATATCAATATGCACTTTCAATAACGTCTGTATCGACCTTGGTCCAGACTCCGAGCCGCCTGCTTGCATTTTCTTTTTCTTTTTTTTATGGCCGGGACACAAAAAATACAAGGAACATTGCGTTGAGGAATCAGTGCGGCGTGAATCCACACAGCGAGAATCGATTTTCATCAGGTGAGGGAGTGGAGCGGCCCATCAATCACACAGGCCACAGTGCAGTTTGTGTGGGGCCAGAGGACTAGAGGGCCGGAAGTAGCTGCCACACACACAGACGGGGCAGGAAGTCTTATATAGAGAAGAAAAAGCAGCAGGTAAATCAAATGATATGCTTAAAGGTGCTGTGCCTGACTTTTACTGTCATACAAACATGACAACATGACAGAACTAGTTCATTTTCAACGGTCACATGTATCGCTCACTTTCCTAATGCATTCTGAATAAATATTCACCGCGATGAGTTTATTACAACTTGTTCAGCGGAGTGTGGTCGCCACGTTAAAGCTAACAAACATTAGCATGCTGACCGCACACTTCCCACTTTGCAGAGAACATTTTAACCTGAAGAGCTGCTTTTACAATATTCACTGAGGCGTGACGTATTTTACTTACATGAAATAAATTGAGAAGAGCTCAATTTAAAAAAAATGTATACAGTAATATAAATGTAGCCTATACATTGAAAAAACATGTTCAAATGGCTTGTATTAAAGGTGCATGATGTAAGATGTAACTTTTCTGGTGGAGGGTTTGCCACCTGTCTCCATGGAGATGTTGTTACTATGCAGCAGTAACAGTACTGCACAGTGTATCTCTCTCCATGGAGACAGTACCAGGCTGAGTTAAAGGTCAGGGGCCTCATTTATTCACCTTATTCTGTGGGCGTGCCATCTGTTGTAATCCTCCTTCGGGTTGTATTAGTTTACACGGAGCAGGTGACCTTAACAGCAAATAAGTTCTATACAAACTACAAGGCCATTTTCAAGCTGCCCAGAGAATCAACGCATTCTTGACTTGGTGGTCACATGGACATTTAACATTTTGCACAAATCAATCTACTTTATGTATTATTTTAGCAGCAAGACTTTTCCACAGGGTTCCAAAGTTCGAATCCTGGACCAGAATGACACGCTCTCTCTGGGTGGAGTCTGTATGTTCTCCCTGTGTTACCGTGGGGTCTTTACGGGTTCTCCCACCGTCCAAAGACATGCATGTGTTAGGTACATTGGCAACTCTAAATTGCCTCGAGTGAATGTATGTGAGTGTGAATGTCTGTCCATGTCTATGTCTCTGTGTGAGCCCTGTAATGAGCTGGTCCCTGTCCAGGGTGTACCCAAAGTCACTGGGAAAGGCTCCTATCACCGTGACCCCTAAAGGGAACAAGCGGTAGAAAATGAATGAATGACTTTTCCCTCTTTTGCAACTTGTGTGATCCGAGTTCCCACCAAACCTGAAGTGCAGATCCATAGCAAAAAGAGGCAAAAGTGGGTGGAATGCAGTGAATAAAGCTTGCTCACGCACTACATGTGGGGTAAGGCCACATACATGACATTTATACAACCTGTTCTTGGCGCAGGACTTGTATCTCTACAGTCTGGTCACACAGGGAAAAGGCCACTGGAGAGGTTTATACACTGCTTTTGTGATTGTGAGTCGTTTTGATCATTTCTGTATAGTTTGTTTTATTCATTTTCTTAAATTGACTGTTTTGTGAAGTTTCTTTGATTGCTTTAAATAAATGTATAATCATTATATAAATCAGGAGAGGAGGCCAATAGGAGTGTACACCTGCTCAGCACAATTCCCACACAATCCTTTTTAATGAGGCCCCAGTGGAAAGGCGACTCCACAGTAAGAATACATGCTTTTCAATAACAACAGCGGATTTGAATAAATGCAAAGTATATTAACTCTAATGGGAGTAATATTTCCATGGACAAGCAGGTGCCAGACCCTCCATCAAATGAGATACACTGCACTCCTTTAACATCCACCCTGTTTTATATCTTGTGTCATTACTGTTTCATGGCATCACTCCTGATATCCATCCACCTCCAGAGTACGCCAGTGCCCTTGTAGTTAATCGCCCAGGTAACACCGTTCTGCTGTTCTGTAACCCCGGGCAGCACCAAGAAGACCAGAGTCCAGACTGTAACTCCGCCTGATGAGTTCATTAAACATGTGTAGTCATAAAGTCTGGCAGTAAAACACGCCGGCAGTAAAGGGCAGGAACGAGCCACTACCGGCCCACAGACACACGGCTCCACGAGATTTACTGCAGCCAGGTGCAATTGTACATGCAGATACAAGGTGGGATGGGAGGGAGAGAGGGAGGGAGGGAGGGAGAGAGAGAGAGCAGTGCTGATGGACTGAGAGAGAGAGGGGGAAAGAGAGAGAGAGAGTAGAAGAGTGAGCACGGCTGACAGACTGAGAGAGAGAGAGAGAGAGAGAGAGAGAGCAGGGCTGATGGACTGAGAGAGAGAGAGAGAATAAGAGAGTGAGCACGGCTGACAGACTGAGAGAGAGAGAGAGAGAGAGAGCAGGGCTGATGGACTGAGAGAGAGAGGGAGGGGGGAAGAGAGAGAGAGTAAGAGAGTGAGCATGCTGACAGACTGAGAGAGAGAGAGAGAGAGAGAGAGAGAGAGCAGGGCTGATGGACTGAGAGAGAGAGGGGGAAAGAGAGAGAGAGAGAGTAAGAGAGTGAGCACAGCTGACAGACTGAGAGAGAGAGAGAGAGAGAGAGAGCAGGGCTGATGGACTGAGAGAGAGAGAGAGGGGGAAAGAGAGAGAGTAAGAGAGTGAGCACAGCTGACAGACTGAGAGAGAGAGAGAGAGAGAGAGCAGGGCTGATGGACTGAGAGAGAGAGGGGGAAAGAGAGAGAGAGAGAGTAAGAGAGTGAGCACAGCTGACAGACTGAGAGAGAGAGAGAGAGCGAGCAGGGCTGATGGACTGAGAGAGAGAGGGGGAAAGAGAGAGAGAGAGTAAGAGAGTGAGCACGGCTGACAGACTGAGAGAGAGAGAGAGAGAGCAGGGCTGATGGACTGAGAGAGAGAGGGGGAAAGAGAGAGAGTAAGAGAGTGAGCACAGCTGACAGACTGAGAGTGAGAGAGAGAGAGTGTGAGAGAGAGAGAGAGAGAGAGAGAGAGCAGGGCTGATGGACTGAGAGAGAGGGGGGAAAGAGAGAGAGAGAGTAAAAGAGTGAGCATGGCTGACAGACTGAGAGAGGGTAAAAGAAAGAGAGGAGAGGGGGTGCAAGAGAGAGCGAGAGAGCAGGGTTAATGGACTGAGAGAGAGAGAGAAAGACAGACAGAGAGAGAGAGAGAGAGAGAGGAGAAACCCAGAGCAAGAGGGATGTGGGAGTGGGGGAGAGAGTGAGAGAGACAGAGAAAGAAATAGAGAGAGAGAGAAAGAGACAAGGCCTGTTTATGGTCATTGTTTCACGGTAAATGTTTTTGTGATTTAAATGTCATTTTGTTCTGTTGTGTAAAACACTTTGAATTGCCTTGTGTCCAAATCGTGTTCTACAAGTGAACTTGCCTTGCCTTACCTTCACCTACAGAGCATTTTAAAATAAAGCATTTCTAATTTTGAAAGTAACTTTGGAGCTAACTTTTGTAATTTCCTGCTGTGACTTTTCCTGCCTCGTTACGCCCCGCTGACACCGTGGTTAAAGGTGCGGGTTTATTACAGGTCTGTCTGGGCGTGCGGAGGATTGTGTGACTGTGATGAATGAGCAGGAGCAGAGGAGCACCGCGACAGAGCACAGGGGCACACACCTGACCTTCAAAAACAGAACATTTATGCTGGAGTGTTCATAGAGGAGAGACTAGAGCTAGAGGAGGAGATACAGGATCAGTCCATCAGATGGGTTTTTAATAGAAAATGTAAAAAGGCACAGCTTCCTGAGAGGATGGATCAACTGGTAGCTTCCGAATTACAAGTTGCAGAGCCCTAACTTACACTGTACTGACTGGATCGGACAAGATTACAGTGCTCCAAACATCCTTCATAGATCTACTCAAGTCACACCCTGCAGCCAACGTGATGGGATCAAAAAGGTAAATTGGCTAAAGTTCATGGATGCTTTCACGTGACACCACAACATTCTAAAGCAGGGGTGTCCAAACTTTTTCAACCGAGGGCCACATACTGAAATGTAGACCAAGGGGAGGGCCACAAATAAATTGTGAAACGGTCAAAAAAGTTGCATTCATCTGATTTTTAAAGTGACGCCACACCTAAAATCAGGCTCAATGCTTTAATATCAGGTCTGCATCACACCAAAATGTTAGTTATTTAGGTTATAACAGTATAAAATCTGAAATTTGCTGTAAAAAGTATGTCTTGACAATGTGGGCCAATTCACCAGGAAGCTTGAGGGCCAAGAAAAATTGGTCTGCGGGCCGCTTTTGGCCCCCGGGCCTTAGTTTGGACATGCCTGTTCTAAAGTGTCCAAATTGAGAATGAGGACCGATCACGACTCTGGGGTGGAATTTCAATACCAAAAATGCAAAATATTCAATCCAACAAATGCTACTATATATTTAAATAGTACTCTTTAAAGTGATTTTTGTTGAGGACAACCAACAAGTATAACACAGCCTAAAAAGTCTAGTCCAATCTATGGCTCAGGGGCATTCGGTCGTCTTGGTGAATTGGCCAACATTACCATAAGTAGTACTTTTAAAACGCCTGTGTCGTCATCAGTCAATTACAAATGTTATTGTGTGAGACAGACCAGATTATTAAGGTCACTAAAGAAATTGGGCCTTCAAAGTTTAATAAATGATCTACTCCAACCTACTTTATGCATATTAGACCAGAGCTGGACCTGTCCTTGTTTTGTTCAGCTCAGAGGTTTTTGTTTCACTGACACTTCATTTCTTAATCCTGCGTGTCATGTTAATAATTTGGGACTGTAATAATCTGACCCTCACAAAACAACACTCAAAGCAAAGCAGTTGAATGTGAGGTGAGTGTGGAGCGGTGCAGACGCTCACCGGTGCTGTTGACACACTGGACCAGGGGGGCCTGCGTGCCCGGCCCACACGGCAGCTCTCCCTCTGGGGCACACTGCTCCAGGCCCAGGACCCTCCAGCTCCAGCAGGTCGGCTCCTCACAGGGCACGGCCTCCACCAGGTGAGGGCAGTTCCCCTCTCCTCCACTGGGCTCGTTCACGATCACACGCCTCCTCAGCTTGAAACCTGAGGAACAGAAGCATCGAAACAACTTTTAGTGGTGCAGGGTTTTGGGCTTACAGAGGTGAATGATGTAGGTTTAGTCATATTTGTTTCAGTTCAGCTGTAACCTACTTTAAAATTTAATACATTCATAGTCATCTTATTACCATGCATAAAAAGTCTTTGACCACTTTGGTGACTTTTGTAATGTTACTTAAAGCGCACTGCCATATTGGTCCAATAACACAATGGCAAATGTTGCAATTTTATAAATAAACTGCACAATAATAAGCGATCCCTTCATAATCATGAGCAAAAAGAGCAGATTTGTGTTGTTGTTTTTTTTCAATATGTAACATATTGGCTGCACTAAAGTTGAAGTTTTTACATTTCAGAATCAGAATCAGAATCAGAAATTGTTTATTGCCATTGTCAGTGAAATTCACAAACGTAGGAACTTGCTTCGGCGTAGGTGCAACATAAAGCAAAGGATAAAATATAAAAAATATATAAAAAGGCATGCATAAAATTAAGAATAAAGTAGACTAAGATAGACTATATACAGAATGTACAGTTGGCAGATAGTGCAATGTGCAAATGAGTAGTGCAAATAGATTGTTCTTAAATAGTATTATTGTTGAAGTGACAGGTGTTACAAAGTGTTCATGAGTCCAACGGCAGAGGGAAAGAAACTGTTCTTGTGGCGGGAGGTTCTGGTCCGGATGGACCGTAGCCTCCTGCCCGAGGGGAGTGGCTCAAATAGTCCGTGTCCAGGGTGAGAAGGGTCAGCTGTGATCCGACCTGCTCGTCCCCGAGTCCTGGAGACGTACAGGTCCTGGGCAGATGGAAGGCTGCAGCCGATCACCTTCTCAGCAGAGAGAACAATGCGCTGTAGTCTCTGTTTGTCCCTGGCTGTGGCTCCAGCGTACCACGGTGATGGAGGAGGTGAGGATGGACTCGATGATGGCTGTGTAGAACTGCACCATCATCTGCGCCGGCAGCTTGGCTTTCCTCAGCTGCCGCAGGAAGTACATCCTCTGCTGGGCCTTCTTGATGATGGAGCTGATGGTCGGCTCCCACTTGAGGTCCTGAGTGATGGTGGTGCCAAGGAAGCGGAAAGAGTCTACGGTGGTGATGGGAGAGTCTGTCAGGGCGAGGGGGGGCAGGGGGGCTGAGACTTTCCTGAAGTCCACGATCATCTCCACTGTCTTCTGGGCGTTGAGCTCCAGGTTGTTGGTGCTGCACCAGGACACCAGCCGATCCACCTCCCTCCTGTAGACAGACTCATCGCCGTCCGAGATGAGTCCGATGAGGGTGGTGTCGTCTGCAAACTTGATCAGTTTTACAGAGTCGTGGCTGGAGTTGCAGCAGTTGGTGTACAGGGAGAAGAGCAGAGGAGAAAGTACACAGCCCTGTGGAGTTCCTGTGTTGATAGTCCGAGTCTCTGAGACATTCTTCCCCAGCCGCACGCACTGCCTCCGGTCCGTCAGGAAGTCAGTGATCCACCTGCAGATGGAGTCAGGCACGTGGAGCTGAGAGAGCTTGTCCTGGAGCAGAGCAGGGATGATGGTGTTGAATGCAGAGCTGAAGTCCACAAACAGGACCCTGGCGTAGGTTCCCGGGGAGTCCAGATGCTTCAGGATGAAGTGGAGGGCCAGGTTGATGGCGTCGTCTACAGATCTGTTGGCTCTGTAGGCGAACTGCAGTGGGTCCAGGGCGGAGGAGGTGAAGGACTTGAGATGGGGCAGGACCAGGCGCTCAAAGGACTTCATGACGACAGGCGTCAGCGCCACAGGCCTGAAGTCATTAAGTCCAGTGATCCGGGGCTTCTTGGGAACAGGGACGATGATGGACGACTTGAAGCAGGCTGGGACATGGCATGACTCCAGGGAGGTGTTAAAAATGTCTGTGAAGACAGGAGTCAGCTCGTCCGCACAGTGTCTCAGGGTGGCGGGGGAGACACCGTCTGGTCCAGCAGCTTTCCGTGCATAAAAAGTCTTTAAGCAGAAAAACCAGTGCATTACTGATACTTTGTAATGCAATTGGCACATAGGGTTATGTTTTTTTTCCTGAAAAACTTTATAGATCCACAGACATTCACAGACTCTGTCCATTAATGAGACTCAGACTTGGGGGATCATGCTACTCTAATTGAACGCTGCTTCACTTACAAATGAACGGTGAGGCAAAATCCCCTTTTTAAAGTATATTAAATCTTTATTTCTTGATAGTTATGTCACTCATCTGTTCCTCACCAGTAACATGGTCACTAGACTCTTACCAGAAGCACACCAGATCAAAAATATCCACTAGTTAGCCTTTACCTCGGACGCCAGTTTTACGTGCGTTCTCGTTATCATCTCACTTAAAACATCAAAAGGCCTTACACACTCAACAATAAATCCTAACGAGGCTTTTACCTCTCATTAATGTAATCGATGGGTTGGTTACAGCTGACATTAGATTATTCATAATTTACGTTTTTTGGCGAGCTAATGTAAGGGAAAATACATGAGACTGCCTCCGGAGTCCTTTAAATCATACCACATTAGCCGAGTTGCTAAGTGATCGATAAGATGAGCATGGAACACCGCGGCTGTGTCCGAATGTCCTCCCCAGCCCCTAACCCCTCATTCTCTACACAGTCCTGCACTCTTGAGCACACTAAACAGTGCACTCAATCACACAGCGATTCAGACTCAGCTCACTACTTAATACTTGCAGCGTGTCACATGACTCTGGTGTCTGGGAGGAAAAAAAAGACAAAACTCAGATAAAATGGATTTCTGTAATGAATGTGGGTCAGATACACAAATGCAAATGATGAATAATCCAGAGACCACATTTAGAGCCTCGTTAAAAGTCAAAGTGCATAAACCGTTTGGTGTTTTAATTTAGATGAAGGCTAACTAACTTTAAACTGAGATTTCTGAACTGATGCACTTCTGATAAGAATACACATTAATAATGACACAAAACATCCTCTTTTACATGTTACAGCACCAGATACATGACATAAATATCATGAAAGAAACATTTAATATGGGGATTTTTGCCTCAATGTTGATAAGTTTTCAACATAACTCTTGGCAGCATCAGCAAGACGTAAATCTGAGCATCGGACAGAGACAGAGACGTCTGTGAATGTCATGGATCTATAAAGGTTTTCAGCTACAACACAATAACCTCCAGCTGACACATCAGAGCATCAGGATGTGCTGTAGTCATGATTAAAGACATGATTCAATACAAACAGGCTCCAAATGCAGAAAGCTCAACATAATATCTAACTTCAGTGCAGCCAATATGTTAAAAAATGTTTGAAATGCACAAATTGGCCTTTTTTACTCAGGAGTAAAGCAGCGATTGCTTACTAAAGTGCATTTATCCATAAAATTGCCATTTGCCATTATGTTATTGATTTGTGTCATCACATTCACTGGACAAACAGGGGGCGCTGTCTGTGTCGTACCAACTGTAGAGCCAGTGATTTCACGTCTATGAATGTATACGCTTGTGACCAGCGCTGGACACAACTTTTCAAGATGCATTGTGGGAAATTTTGAGTGCACTACTTTTTCACCTGCTGGACATTCGGACAACACTAAAAATGTGACCACTGTCTGGTGCCCTCTGTGGGGAACAGTGTGGACATTGGGACGCAGCCCACGTCTACATATTTATGTCTATGGACGGACGGACACAGTTAGAGGTAATTCCACAACTGTTACCTGGCAACCATACTGTAAACAAGGACCAAAATCAATATCAATTTCACAGTAGTGCAGAGTGAGAGTTATTTTGTGAAATCATTGTTTAAACTGTGAGAAATGTGCCTGTTGCGTGTAAATTGTTCCTGCATTTTGGATCTTCTTTCTGTTGTTTTTAAGTCGTTTTCTTTTTCTTCTTTTCTTCACATACTTGACCCTTTTCCATAAATACAAATAGTTTATGGTGTTTTGAGAGGACACAGGTGCAAAATGGCAATCAAGTCTGTTATTCAGCTGTGACGACTACACTGAGCGTGAGGAAAGAATGAAAAATGC
This sequence comes from Rhinogobius similis, assembly GCA_019453435.1. Lineage (NCBI taxonomy): Eukaryota > Metazoa > Chordata > Actinopteri > Gobiiformes > Gobiidae > Rhinogobius > Rhinogobius similis. The sequence goes on from CM033626.1 coordinate 4,066,497, forward strand.
AGCTGTTGTTTTCCTCCGTATGCAGGCATAAAACAAGCGCAGGATTGAGTCAGACGCGATGGCCTGCGAGCACGTGCACGAGCCTGATGATGAATGGCTCCTGACGGCACAACACCGGCTCTGATTGGCAACGACCACCAGATCATTTGTCTTCATCTGACTAATATTAATGATCATGAGAGCATTAAGGGACCGTTAAAGCAGTTAGTTCATTTGAATTTGAACGCTTGTCTTGAGGATTGTAACATGCATCAGTGGACTTCCTCATTTAAGGCCAGACACTACAGGCAAAACTCTTTTTTTTTTTCTTTCAATTTTTTGTTTTTTGGTCAGTTTGCTCTCTCAACATATTCGGCTTTCATGTGGAAACAACAAACTTGTCCAATCTGCGCTTAAAAATGGGACATTTTGTGACTTGTAACTTCAAAGACCCTTTATTTAAAATGCATTTTTCTCCCCTAAGGACATAAGGATCATCACTTAAAGTAGCTCCCACACCAAACTGTATAATCTTGGACTCAACAAGATTTTGACGAAACGTACGAAAACGATTTTTTGATATCTAAATCCAAAACTGATTTATAGAAGTTTTAATGTTATGTGAGTAAACTACAGGAGAAGTTTCAAATTGTTATCTTTAAATTCAGGATTTTTTCCTATCCACCTGCCATGTTTCAACTTAAAGATGCAGTATGTAACATCGCAGGGGGAGGGTCAGGTACAAGTTAAATTATGCTTTTCAGTCTCTAGTTATACATTTTTCACATTGTTTAATACTTTTTTATTTCATGTAAGACAACAGAAATATGACTGAACCTGAATACTCTACGTTTTTGAGGAGGTAAGTGTTTTATAACATGGATAAAAGCTCAAAAGTAATTTAGTATTGTATTCACGTGTTTCAGTTTCCTGTTATAAGTGACATTTTGCAGACTTTTTTTCTAGGTAAAAGACATTTTGCTTTAAATTGTTCATCGCTGTGGCAACGGTCCTAATTTCTCATAATTCTAAGACCAATGGATATACCGCATGACGCCTTCTTTTCAAGAGCTCAAAATGCTACGGTCCACCTTGTGATGTCATTAAGTGGTTACAAACAACCTTCAAATATGTTTTTTTTTTACACTCAATAAAAAATATATAAGAAAAAGAAAAGACACTAATCTACTAAAACTATCCAAAACAGATACTGGTTATAACAAGGACTGAACAGGACAAACTCAGCCTTTTCTGAATACTTTCACAATGGTCTTCACCTGTTGTAACTTGGCTCAATTCTACCCAGTATCGACCTGAAAAAGCCTCTCGCTGAAAGGGATCAGTGCATTTAAAGAACACTTCACGCTGGTCCGTCGAACACTGGAACAAGCGGGGAATACAGTTTGGTTCAGTCCATTCAGAGCTTGGTCCTGTCTCCTCCGCTGCAGTCGATCACAGCAGCAGGAGCCTAACAAGATGGAGCCTCGTGAGTTTGTCAGCTCACAAAATTGCACACCACATAGTAATATCTGAGTTCATGTCGTTCTGGGGACTCGGGAAAATGTTTTTCCGAGTTGAAAAATGCACACGAACGCTCGCACAAGTCGGAAATACAGCTTGGGAACTCGGAGGAGAAGCACACTTACGTCACCTGCTGTGGAGAAGTCTGCAGAGTTATCAAACTATCTTTGAGGTCACTGACTGACGTAATGCAGTTAGGGGTTTGTCTGTTTTGGGCCGGCTAACAACAACACATCTCACTGTTCGCTCTATTAAACTCTGTTGAACAGCAGAGTGAGTGGTTATATTATTGATGATCGTTTTCGGAAATAAAAAGCATATGAATGCAAACCATGAATGCAAGTCTGAATTTTACCAGTAATAATTTGATTTTATTAAGTTTTTTCCACACTTAAACAATACCTATTTACAAAACCAATGTGTAAAAAGTCTGAATGATGCACGCAGGACCTTTAAAGGTCCCATATTCTGCTATTTTCCCCTTTACACAGTCTATTCTAAGGGCTTTGTTGATACATTTTTGCGTTGTGTAATATCCATAACATAACAGTTTCCAAAAAACACCCATTTCTTGGACTGGCCCCCCTCCTTGCAAAAGCAAACGGCTCACTCTGAGATCTGACCCCCCCGAACAGAGAGCAGGCTGCCTCCCCCGCCCAACTCGCGCACCTCCCCCGCCCAACTCGTTGCGAAGCCTAGAGCGGAGATAGTGCGCATGCGCCGTGTGCTTCGGTAAACAACGATACACAAACACGGGAATAAACCTTTTCTCCTCCTGACGGTGCGTCGTGCTGAGTCCTACGTCCTGGATCTGACCTGGAGTTTGTCGTGCTCCAGAACCTCGACGACGGACGCTGCCGTTTGGTAAATAACAAGCTAACTCTTTTATCTGTCATATCCATTGTGTAATTACTGTGTAGCATTAGCATTAGCTGTTTTTATTCTGCGGCTGCGCGCTTCCCGGAGGCGTGGCTTAAACACCGCATCATCCTTGTGAAGCGCGTCATCCTTGTGAGGAGCCCCCGTCTGCTGCTCAGCCGAGGGGGACGGAAAAGACAGTTCTCTAGTGAAAGCATGAGGGAATCAATCAAAAAACCACTTTGGGCACAACATACGAGGCCCAAATAGCACTGTAGGAAGGTTAAAACCTCTGAAAAGTCGATTTTGCATGTTATGGGACCTTTAAGTCATGTCATATTGAACATGACTCAAACACTATTTCTTTTTCATGATGATTTCACAACATTGCACATACATTAAACATAAAGCCTGCATATTTCAGCCATCTTTCCTCTTAGCCTCACATTAATGGCACATAGAGCTCACCTTTGCCCCATAATATTGGATGCAGAGATGGTCACTAGTTCTGATGGTGTTATGACTAATTCAGTGACCCTCATCGAGTCACTGCAGGAGGATAAGCACACAGCAGTAATATGGCCCCATTCTGTCACACGCAGGGGCCACTCTGTCAGAGGGACATGTTTACACTATATTAAACAGGGTCATGTACATTTTATACACAAGAAACTAGAATGTAAGGATGTGGCTATGAACGTTGGTCTACATGGGCGCAAAAGGATACACTCAACCCTCATTTAAACATGTTTGTCACTGCATTTGAGGCACGTTCAATGTTATAATGTCACTGTTTGTCTTTGCACCCTTTAAAACTCGGATGCACCAGTTTGCTCTGGTTTGGACGTCATAATGAAATTGCAGTATCGTAGTAAATGATAAATCAGACACATGAAAAAGCAAAAACAACTATGAGAGTGATACATGCAACTTTAACTCCCTGACAAAGGACAAATGTAAAGGATGCCACAAAGCCAAAGACAGAGGATGTTACAAAAGAATTTCTGTTTCCGAAGAGAGAGAACAGAGAGGAAAACTTAACTTAAACATTTTATTTTTTTTTTTACTGGTGCAATCATTGTGCCTAATGTATTTCTCTAAGTTTCAGCAGCAGAACGATTCGGTATCAAAAGAGTCATAGGTGCTCTGGCCCGGCACCCACGCAAATCTCGGTGCACCCAATGTCAGATGTCAGAGTGTGCACATCCACTCCCTCCTCTCTCTCAGCGCTGACCTGTAAGTCATTTCACTTAAGGCATGTTTCGACCGATTCGGCTTGGGGTGTGTGAGAGTGTCTCTGGTGTCATCAGTGACCTGCACTGCCCCAAAGGCCGTGAGAGGCACTGGCATCCAGAGAGGGCTGGACGACTTCAGGACAATGGAACGGTTTAACACAAACTTACACATTCCTCACCAAATGCTGACCTTATGTAAAGATAGTTTGATTTGTGGAGCCGACAGACTTAGCAAAACAGAGCTAGTGCACGTTAGCATCAGCTGTTTCCTGTTTACCACTGCACAGCAAGAAGACCAAAAAGACTATCAGTGCATGAGTCCAACACAATGTATTTCATAGACAGAGATTAACACGTGGCGCAGAGGAAGAAAAAGCTGACGATAAACCAGAAGGTGTGTCTTGTTTACGGCTTCAGCCACGCTCCAGTGAGCGGTGTGTGTGGCACTCTGCTGTTAAATCTTCTTTGAAAACTCATCATGAAATATTCATCATTTTACATTTTGTTCATTGTAAACAGCAATATCATTTCAATCTCTTGTTGTTCAAAACAGCAGAACTGATACGTATTCATAGTAACATTTCACCATGTTTCTTTGGTTATGTACCATTGTAGAACTCCACATGATCTCTCGAGTCTTCGTTTTTCAAATAATCTAAGTACAGGATGTGGGCAGGGATAGGGGTTAGGTGAAAATTGAATTTTCTGAGTGCTGCCTCAGTTGTAGGACAATACAGGATTAACCCAAACATGCATCAAAAATACAACTGTGAGTAAACTAAGTTGATTTTGCTTAATATATCCCCTTTAAGGTGAGACACTACAGGCAAAACTATTTTTTTTTCAATCTTTTTGGTCAGTTTGCTCTCTCAACATATTGATGTGGAAACAACAAACTTGTCCAATCTGCTTCTAAACATGTTTTATTCTTCCATTGAATCCACTTCATAGATTTCTCTGGGACATTGTAACTTCTTAAAGTGCTTTTTTCTCCCTCAGAACATAAAGATCAGCCTTAAAGTAGATCCCACACCATCTTGGACTCAACAAGATTTTCACGGAATGTACTGAAGGATTTTTTGATATCTAATTCTAAACCTGATTTAAGTTTAGTTTAGTTGAAAAAATTCTGTCAAATATAAATCCCCTCGGTAAGTTTCTTATAACTAATATGTTACAAAATGAAATAAGAAATTCAAACCTGGTTCTGTCCATTTTTCAGATTTAAACGTCCCAAATGTATGTAATTCTTGCCGTTTTTCCACATGAAATGCCTCATTTCTACATGAAAACATGACATGATGAAAAATGTGTGATGCATTTTATTCATACATTTATGTGAGTAAACTACACAAGTTTCAAATTGATATCTTTAAATGTAAGATTTTATCCTTTTCACCCGCAGCGTCTCGCCTTAACATTTCCACATACAGTATGTCCAAACCCTCTCACTCATGCTATTCTTTATGTACCGCGCTCGTAACCCAACGCTCTGCACTATTTATTTGCGGAATTCCTTTGAAGCGGATGGAAACTGTTGTGTCTAGTCTACGCCCCCTCGGAGCGTGGCCGAGGAAACATCTAAACACAGATGAAAGGCGCCCGCCGGAGCTGATGGGACCTCCACACGTGAGCGGACCACCACGGCGCTCACATACCTTTCTTGGCGGTCTGGTCGTCGCAGTTCTCGTAGGTGCAGGGACCCCAGGCGCCCCAGGGAGACACTTGGCACTCAATGGGGCAGGGGAGGTGGCACAGCTGGGAACGGTTTGGCACGGGACCCTGGCACAGCTTGTTTTCCACCGGCGGAGAGGCTGAGGACAAAACAGAGGATTAATAATAACACAGACTAGGACTGAGCGATACGGTGATAGAAATGGAATGTTGAGCTCGTCCCTGTTACAATCTGCTGTTTTTGTGAAATCGTCGTATCATGATTGTTGTGTCTTTAATGCAGCTGTCTGTTCAAACACACTTTTTCTCCTGTTGTTTAGCCTCTGAAGCCTCTGAGCAGATGACTTTATTTATCTCTTAAAGGCCAGGGCTACACAGTTCAACAAAGTCGACACAAAATCACAATTTTAATGGATGCAAATGGCCAAGGCTGCAATAAAATGCAATAAAAATGTGTTCAAAGACGTCAAAAAACGCATCTATGAACAACAAACGGGACTCACCTAAAAGTGACAAAAACGTGACTAAAAGGGACCAAAACGCGACTAAAAGTGACAAAGATGCATTTAAATATAACAAACACAAATGAATGGGACAAAGACGCAACTAAAAGTGACAAAAACGCAACTAAAAATGATAACATTGAGTTTAAAACATGAATTTGACCAGAATCCTATTATTAAAACATAAATCTCAAATCTAATCACAGTCGCACTGGTCAGAAAAATCACAATTAGATATTTTTCCTAAATGATGCAGCTCTATTAAAGGCAGTAGAAAAAGACAACGTGAACACAAATCGTGATAAAATCGAAATCATGATCTGGCCCCAAGAAAATCATGATCATATTTTTGCCAAATAGTCCAGCCTTAACATAGATTAGCTTTGATGCACTGTAACTGTAGAAGTATTTCAGATGTGTCTTAGTTAAAACAAGTCTACATTTGAAATACACACTCTACTACAAATTACACCTCCACTTCCAATGAGAGAATAAATAAATAAATGAAGCTCTTAGGCACTGTGACCGCTATGGGAATGCTCCATGCGTTTGTTGTGAACACAGTTTGACCACAGAATGAGTCCTGTGGTGGTTCAAGGACATAAAACTGAACAGCAGAAGTGCAGATTTTTACCTGTGGCACAACAATCTGGGTAAATCTTAATCAGAGTGTTTGTGGGGTTCAGAGTAGAGGACTCATGTGAATGAAGCTTAAGACAATCCTCCAGTGTGTTTTTGACAATATCGTCCATCTGCGGCCAAAAGGGGCGTTTTGGTTCAAAACGGGAACACCCCCATCGGAAGCAAGAACGCCCCTTGTTCTAAATATTCCAAAATAAGGTTTAAGGTACATTTAGCGAACTTCAGGTTTACCAACATTTTTAAACCTTTGGGTCGGGGTTAGGGTCAGGGTCAGGGTCAGGGTTAGCTTCCCTCTTATTGATGAGGGGACTATGTAAGAGTGTGGTTAGATGCTCAAATGTGCCGTGTATGTTTCTGGCAACAAGCCTGGTCCAGGGTCAGCCACCTGCTTGTCTCTATGGACAGATATAGGCCAGACACTACAGGTGAATACATTTAAAGATATCAATTGCAAACTTCTCCTGTAGTTTACTCACATTTTACTCACATAAAAGTAAGAAAAAAAAATGTATTGCAAGTTTTTCGTTTAATGGTTTAATTTAGAAATAAGGCATTTTATGTGTAAAAACGGCCAAAACTGCACACATTTTATTTCAATCTGAGAATGTGCACTTCATTTTGTACACATATTGATGAGGAATGACAGAGGGGATTCTAGATGTCTTATTTGCATTTTGCATTTGAAATCGGATGGTAATTGAGATTGTTGGCATGGTAACTTGACCACTGGGTGTTGGTGCTCTGTGTGAATCTGATGATTGGACGGTCTTTTGTGGCTTCTGTCTGTCTTTGTGCCCATTGTTTGTCCAACACACATTTCTCCAATAGGAGACAATAAAGACTAATCTTTTTTTCATTCATTTTCTACCGCTTATTCCCGTTAGGGGTCGCGGGTGACTGGAGCCTATCCCAGTGACTTTGAGCCTTAGGCGGGGTACACCCTGGACAGGACTGACACAGAGAGACAGAGACAAGGACAGACAACCATTCACTCTCACATTCACACACTAGGGACAATTTAGAGTTCTCAATTAACCTACACAGTCATGTCTTTGGACGGTGGGAGGAAGCCGGAGAACCCGGAGAGAACCCACGGTAACTAATCTTATTTAGTTTTGAGTAAACTAGATCTAACTGAAATCTGGCCTAAAAAGTTTCATTTACCTATTTTTATTATTATTTTTTACTTCAAACTTTAATAAATCAGGCTTAGAATTAGATATCGACAAATCCTTCAGAATGTTCTGTCAAAATCGTTTTAAGTACAAGATTGTGCAGTTTGATGTGTGTACTTTAAGTAATTAAAGTGATCTTTATGTCCTTATGGGAGAAAAGTTTAATTTTTAGAAATTTTAAGAAAACGGCCTTTGAATTTACAATGTCCCAGAGAAATCTATGGATGAAGTGGATTAAATGAAGAAATAAAACATCTTTAGGAGCAGATTGGACACGTTTGTTGTTTCCATATGAAAGCTGATATGTTGAGAGCGCAAACTGACCAAAAAAGATAAAGATTAAAAAATAAAGACTGTAGTGTCTTGCCTTAATAAAATTAATAACGGACACAGGAGCTGTAGATCTGTGTCTGGGTAAACTAGGACAGAGTTCAAACCAAACTATGTGAGCAGCATTCATCGAATCGATTTCCTACTGAACTGAGGTAATCATTCATATTGTTTAACTCAAATTAAAAATGCTTCTTTGTACATCTGCGTCTGGCTGAACAACACAAAACATTCTATGTTATCTGTGTTATAAATGTTATTCTACAAATATTATGAACGAAAATAATGTTTAGTGGATTTTATCGAGGAGGAAAGGAATAATATTTTGACTGCAGTGAAATACACAGCTTTTGAAAACACAACTATCAAAAGAGTAAACTGCAAGCCTTTGATGACTTTTTTTAATTGTCTTTGAAATAGAACTAAAAAAAAACAACAACAACAACAATAAACAAAACGAGACAACAAAAACAACAGCAACAAAACCGTAAATGTAGAAAATTGTATGCATTACTTTGTGTTTTTAAAGTATAAAGTTTTATGTTTTCTTATTTCTATTTTTGTCTTTGATACTCAGGGGTGACAGAAGTACTCAATTTTGTTTCTCAAGTAAAAGTACAGATACGTGTGCAAAAAATGACTCAAGTAAAAGTAAAAGTATCACATTTAAATCTCCTTGTGTTGAAGTACCTGTTTGAAAATGTACTTTCATTTTCAATGTACTAAAAAAGTTAAAGACAAGTTGTACGTATTAAATGTCATAATTTTGGTAAAGAATGTTGCTTAATTTTGGTCAACAAAGGTCAAATTCAAAGTAATTATTTTTTGTAGATAATTTGTGTATATTTTGTTTACTTGTTGAGCTTAAACTCCAAACCTTCAGGCAGAATGTCACCATCAACACGATAAGAATAACCTCAAACAAAATGAAAAGTACTCTCTACTTTTCAGTTCAGCAAAAAATGTAGTTGAGTAAAAAGTACAGATACTTGGACTCAAATGTAGTGAAGTAAAAGTAAAAAGTATCCACCATAAAAATGACTTAGGTAAAGTACAGACACCTACAAAATCTACAGCACTTTTGTACTTTGTTACTTTCCACCGCTGATGACACTTTACTTCTTCAACCAAAAGTGCTACAGCTCTTTTTGCATTCAAATCCTCCAAAAATAAATGTATGCAAATGTGTTATCAAAGGTAAGGATGTCCACTATGAATAAGACATCAGGAAGCACAAACCTGGCCAGCTTTAAAGTGAGGCGGGTATTTATATTTGGCTGGTTTTATGGGAGCAGGGGACTCATGAAAACAACCCGTGCCTTTATAGTCTGCGCCATCCCCTCGTCAGCCTCCCCAAACACAGCAAATATAAAACATATGTGCATGTTCCGCCTCATTTAAACAAGCTACGGTTCAGTCTGAAAACACTTCTCCAGAGTCCAGACAGAGCACGAGCACTACAGTACGTTTGGAATGATTTCAACAAACAGCACACGGAGACATGCATGGAAACACTGCAGGGAATTAGGCTGGTACTGTGTGAAATATGTTTTTGAGAATCAATTACATACTCTAACAGCATTTCTATATTCCACCACTATCTGCACAAGGTTAAAGTGCATATGACAGGTTTCTAATTTTGATTTTATTTGGTGTATTATTACGTCTTATACATAAAAATTATTGTTTTGCACCAATCAAGTCATGGTGTGTGGAGAAAAGTTGAAAAATCTACTTAAAATTACAGGAAGTAAAAAACTGATGACCACACTGGGAAGACTGATTCCATCCAAATGTTATGCATAATTTACCGAAAATAAGCCACTTCTTTTACCCTTAAAACATTAATTCAACAAAATAAAGGTGTTCATGAATATTTTGATTTGTCAGACAAAAAAATCTCTGCTATTAGTCGAGTTTTAGCCCAGTGTACGAAGTAATTTCCTAGTGTGATGTCATCATTTACAACCAGGAAGTGATATTACAAATCTGTAAAAATTGCTAAAAATGATAAAATGTATAATTATTTTTAGCAAAACTTTAAATATATTTATCTTACCAGTATTTTAGTTAATAAGTTAATAAGAAATACGAAAGTGTCTCGCTCTAAACCTACCAGAAATCTGGGGTAATAATGGACTCAGACTTAAAGGGAACATATTATGCTGTAGTGACTCTGAGAGACTTGGAGAGACTTATCCATGCATTTGTCTCCAGTTAGACCAGTATTACAGGGGCCCCAAGGCGTACGTGAGGAATTACCAGGGGGCACTTGGAATGGTTTAAGGTTTTAAATGAAGATGAAATGTATTTTTATCTGAACAAAAAAGTGTCATTGGTTGTAAATTTAGCATATTTTTGGAGTATCCTTGACCGTAAATATAATTAAAACAATAAATATAACAGTAATAATTCTCTATATTTGACTAGTAAACCCATTTATTTGTCCAAAACTCCTTGCCTCTCCACACGAGCTGCAGTACATCCAAACCCTGCTGCTCCAGTCCTGACTAGAACCAGGACGTACCAGCACATTAGTCTGTGCTCAGGTCTCTGATGTGAGACCGGCCTCAGTCCGTGTTAACATCCAGAAACAGTTATGTCTGAGCACATGAATGAAACTATTTTAACTGCACTCTTCTCATTTTTTTATGCCCATTATTTACTGTATATCTTTATCTGTTTTGTGATTTTAATGCATTTATCCTCTTATGTCAAGCACTTTGAACACATAAGCATGCCTTGCTTCATCATAAAAACAGTGAATATGTCAAAAGTATTAAATAAACAAGTTTCCATTCACTGTTGCATATTCATTTTGTAATATATATATACATACACATTTCCTAGCCCATTCCGGTCCATCTCATTCCCCAGTCACCCCAGACACGCCTGTACATACTGCCTCCTTCCTGTTCAGTCAGTCTTTGTTAGATTGTCGACCAGTCAAGGAGACACTCAAACTCCTCATTCGTATAAATCTGTTGTGTTGCCCTCCCGCAATTTAGCACTCTGATCCTGTGTTATTCTCTGTCTGTGAGTTTATTCTCTGCCTGCTTTTTCCATTTGGTATTTTAGTCGAAACAATAAAGTTATTCATTCTGAAGCTGTTGGCCAGATTTGTCAAATTAAGGCCAGACTCTGCAGGTGAATAGGATAAGATGTCAATTGTAAACTTCTCCTGTAGTTTACTCCCATGAATTTATGAAAAAATATATAACAAGCTTTTCATCATGTAATGGTTTCATGCAGAAATAAGGGATTTTATGTAAAAACAGCCAAAATCACACATATTTGGGGCATATAAACCTGAAAAATGGACAGAACCTGGTTTAAATGTCTTGGTTCATTTTGGACAAATATTAGATACAAAAAACTTTACAGAGAGGATTTTTGATCTGAATCTTACAAGATTTGACTGAAAATTGTCCTAAAAATTCAAATTTCACCTCCTTTTTTTACTTAAAACATAAATAAATCAGGTTTAGAATCAGATATCAAAAAATCCTTCTGTACGTTTTGTCAATGTCTTGTTGAGTCTCAGATTGTACAGTTTGCTGTGGGATCTACTTTAAGGCTGATCTTTCACAGAGTGTGCGCCGCAGACAGACGCGACTAGACTTCATGCAGTCGCAGTCATTTGAACATGTTTGAATTTGAGACGCTCTCCCATCATTACAACAAGATCCTGGTGAAAAATGAATGCAACACTGGAATCTTCAGACGTTGCAGAAGCTCACTGAAACAATGACGTGTGCTTTAGTCAAAGTAGAGGCACGGCAGCCAAATATTAGAGCGAGTGACCTTTATTTTCTGTGGCTATTCTTTTTCAGGCCGTGTATATTGACAGTTCAGCAGTTGGCATTCAGCGGCAGGGTGGGGAGTCCAATTTAAATGAAGTACATGCAACGTTACGTGGTCTTGAGTGTCAGAAAAGAGAGAAATCAATCAAACGCGTCGTCATTTGCTTTCGATCTCCTGAGCTCACAACACATGGTCGTAAATCATTTCATTTTATATAATAATGATTTAAGTGCAGTATCACAAATATTGCGGTCTGAGCTGTTCGCCGAAGACACCAATTTCTTTCTATCAGGTGACTATATGAACAAATGAATAAAGACGATGGAATAAGAAATGGTGAAAATAATAAATTGTCTTTAAAGGGCCTCTGATAGGTTGAAATACACATCGAACTAAAATGCAGTTAAGATAAATTTATTCACATTTCTACTAAAATCTTTACAAATTTGACCCCAGTTTAGCTGTTTTGTAAGTTTTACATTATACTTCCTGGTTGTAAAGTATGACATCAAACTTGGAAATAACCATAGCAACCACACTGTACACCGGCCAAAACTCAGCTAACGTCACAGATTTTGTTCATTTGACAAAGAGAAACACATGTGAACATCTTTATTTTGTTGAATCAATGTTTAAAGGGTCAAAAAGTAGTTTATTTTGCGTAAATTATGCGTAACCTTTGTCTCCCCAGTGTGATGTCATCAGTTTATTTATTTCCTGTAATTGTCAACAGATTTTTCAACTTTTCTCCACAAATAGCGACCTGATTGGTGTAAAACTATAAATTTATATTTACAAGAGGTATTAATACACTGAATAAAGTCACAATTAGAAAATCATAAAAACCCGTCATACGCACTTTAAATGTAAGCAAAACTACATGTATGCTATTTACAAATCTTAACAAAAGCATATCTTTCCAGTTGTTCCTAAATTGAATACATATACAAAGAGGATCTGAGATAAAATTCTTGGAAGTGACACTGGATGAGAATTTGAACTGGAAATCTCATCTGAGAAACATGTGAAGGAAAATAAGCAAAAATATAAGCATTCTGTTAACTACAATTCCATAAGATTACCACACTGCTGTTCACTGAGTTTTCCTTGTTGTATTTATCGCCTGGATATTTATTAAACCACTAATAATGCTACAAAAAACAGTTCGAATTATTCATAGAGTCCATTCAAAAGATCGTACCAGCAGTGGAGGATGTACCATTGGGCAACAGGCCACAATTGCCTTGGGCCCCCAACCTGAAGGGGCCCCAATAAGATCCCCTCCCCAGTCATCCCATCAAAGACACAAGGCTCTGAAACAGTTGCTTTTCTCTCAATATCACAGTAAAGTAGAGCAGTGAGTTTTTAAACAAGAAAAAGTCCAAGAAAATAGTCTGGCACTGTCAAATAAAACAAAATAGTAAATACAACACAGCATTATAAAATTACAAATGAATATGATGTGTTTAAATCAGCTGAGCATGTGTTTAAATGCACCAACAAACAGGAAATATGGACCCCATACCCCGCGTTTAAAGCTTTTTTAAACAAACACATATGAATTTGAATTTTCCAATAGTTCACTTTACTCCCCAAATCCATGAACCCAGCCACCGCACGTAAAACAAGGAAGGAAAAAAAAAATCTTTCTTTCAAGAATAATTCAAGAGACAAGACACACTTGATGAGGAGGGGCTTGTTCTTTGTTTTGCCTTGGGCCCCAGAATTCCTAGGTCCGTCACTGCATACCATCCAACTATTTATTAAAACTAATTAACAAGATATTATAAAATCGCAAACTAAAGGAAGAAATTAGCAGTTGTCATCATCTTTATAAACTTTCTTTTCTTCTAGATCTGATAAAGACTCCACTTCTCTCGTCCCTTTTGCCAGAACGACAGAAACAAATGGGAACATGTGTGGCTGGAGTAACACTTCCCTGGACTATCATTTCAAAACCTCCACGAATGTCTATGGGTTTAAGAAACTATTTAAAGCTATAACAATCAAACCATATGAACTAAATCATTAAGAAAGGGAAGAATATTAGGAATCATCCATGGAAGTGTTGCATGTTACTTAAAGTGTATGACAGGTTCTCATGTTTTTCTAATTCTGTCTTAGTTTAGTGGGAGGGCACCTGTGGTAAATATTCATCATAGTTTTACAGCCGTGAAGTTGCAGTTTGTGAAGAAATTTTGAAAAATAAAATGACATGAATGACAGGAAGCAGTGTTGAGTCAAAAAGCCAAGTACCATTGAAAACACAGAGACCATTTACACACAACTGACACATTTTTCTCACAATTTAACAAAATAAAGCTATTATCAGGTATTATTATTTGACATTATTTGACACAAACTATTGTGTAATTTATATGGATTGTGGCCCTTGTTTTCAAAGTGGTTGCTAGGTAACAGTTGTGGAATTACCTCGAACTATGTCATATTTGCTACAATGCATGTCCTTGTTGAAGAAAATATTGCAGTTAAAAAAGTATTTGCTAAACTTAATCCTCACGCTATCACAATATCATATCCATTGCTGTAAATTCTGTAAAAAGCATAATTAGCCCACACTTTGGATGAGCTCACTCTAGGTTCTTTATTAGCAATTAGTATATGCTTTATTAATTCCCATTTCACTTAATAAAGGTTTTATTAAGCATCTATTGACTGTTTATTGAAAATGAAATTGGTTGTACTGCCGTTTGGTAAAACACACATTTAAACATTTTGAATACTTAAGTATCAACTACTATTTTAAGGAATAATATATATCAGTTATTAAGTATTTATAAGTTGTTAATAAGGCATTATTAGAAAGTATTTATAAATGATAAGTAAGCTGTTATTATGCATGGAGTATTTCAGTATCGATTAATACTTAGTTACAGCATAACAGATGACAGCTATTAACCCTTTATTAATGATTAGTAACCCTTTATTAATGATTTAGTGGTTAATGGTTAGTAGATCATCTATTAATGCTTTGTTAAGGTTTAATAGTGTGTAGTTAATATAAAGTGTCACCACCTAAATTTGTAGTAATCCAATCCCTTTTTCACTCTTATGTAAATTCTTTAAATGACTGCACCAACCTAAAAGCTGTGAAGACCAAAAGCCCATGTACTGAATTTGAATTGTAAACTGAATGTAATTGTTGTATTATTATTTATTGTGTATGTAACTGAAACTGTGCATGTTTAATACTGCATTAAGCCTCTAGCAGTTTTATTGTTAATACCTTATTATATTTGAATTTTAAAAAAAAATCATATTTGCTGCCCATGACTGACCAGGAAGTAACATGATAAACAATACGAAAACTGTCAAACTGGGCACAAATGGGTAATGTTTAATAAAATCTTCAATAAAATCTATGCTTTAGTGAAATGTTTCTGTCACATAGACTTTAAATGTGCTCTAAGACGTCTTGTATTTGAGAAAAAGGGCAGATATTTATACATTTTTTTCTTCTTTCTGCTCCTTTTCGATTGTAATGGTGCATTTTTGGAGACTTTAATGTATCAGTATACGTGTGGACAATTGAAATGAACAACGAACTGACAACCAAACTAAAGTGGTTTAGTCTTTACATTCATAAGCCGCTTCACTCCTCTCTGCGCCAGGGCAGGAAAACATTGTGCACCATTCTGAAAAATTCATACATGTTTTCCATATGCATTTCCTGGTTATATAACGTAAAATCTGAATTCTAAGCTTTCCAGACGTCATCTCTAAATACCGGATAATATTTCGATGTTTTTGTCCCCGCACTCATCTCAGCCACTTTGTTTTTTAAGTTTCTCACAGCAGTGCGCGCAGGTTACATAACTTGAGCAGCGGAGAGGAGAGAAGAGACTAAAGTATTCACCGAGAGAGGTTTGCAAAATCATTACAGGAACAGCAAGTGGTGGCAACAAGCGGAGACTGAACCAACGTGTTAGCAGGACTTAAAAAAGCAGCGATTTAAAGTGGAGCTGTGCGAAGAAATCGGAAGGATTGATGAAGCGCGGTCAAAACTGTTGTCGCTCTCGAGGCTCAGGTTAAGTGCATTTTAATTGACAGGTCGACAGCCAATCCAGCGCTCACTCGTTCAGGAGAAAGCACAGAGCCAGGGCCACAGCTCGTCTCTTTGGTCTCCTTATGCGTCTGTGCGTTTCATACGTTTTTACTTAGATATGCACAATTTAAGTCCAGGTTCTCCTTCACCTGCTTCACCTTCTTTTTTTCCTCTCGCTTTTCTTATCAATGTAATCCGGAGAGTAAACAACAATCTTCTCTCTGTTTATGAGCCAAACCTGAGACCTGATTTAGAGCGCAGACAGAGCGTGTTTCTGTCAGTGACTGTCCACAAGTTAAATTTTCAATGTGTATCTTAGGGATTCAGGAAAAACAAAACAAAAAGAAAGCTAATCAGCTCCGTGGTAAGTAATACGGCCCTTCATCATATTTCAAATCTGTTTCTGAAAGTATAAAGTTAAGTTTTCCACGTGTTCTTTGGGCTGAAACAGTCACGTTACAGACACTAGTCACCACAGAGCTGCTTAACCTCCATTGTGCCTTTTCACTTTTAATATTTCAATTTTTCTACAAATCTATGGCAAAAATGAATGAGAAATATAGGTCACACCCTAGATGAAAGTTCCTTAGTAAACTGTTAAACGGTGTTAATAAGCATTAGTTATCTGTTTGTGCATTTATAATACCTTATAAATGTTAATAAGCCAAAAAGCCATAAACATTTGAGTATTAATAAACCACATGTACAGAACATCAATAAGCTTCTTGGTTTTTTTTTTGTGTTTTTTTTTTTTTTTTCAATAATCATGTTATAAATGCTTCATAAGTACTTGTAAACACATAACAAAGAGCTTATTAATGCATTATAAAAAGTTTACTAAGGAACCTTGATCTAAAGCGTTACAGAAATGTACTTCCAGAACCACATCAGAGCATCAGAATCAAGCATCAGTGTCAGTACACAGCTGATCAATAACAACACAAACAATGTCTGATCACACTGCCCTTCTGTCGATTCATTTAGTGTCGGTCACTTGTTTTGTGAAAGATGGATGAACACTTGATCAGGAAATGTACATACAATATTTTCAGAGGACTATTTAGTTTTGAAGTTGTTCGAATGAATATCCATGGGAATACCACATAAAAAAATGAACTTTTCTTTTGTGCCACATTGAGGATTCGGTCATGGTTGGGAACAGCGCGAAAGTTGCAGCAGAGGTGGGCGGGGTTTGTGCTGACACAGAATATTTCCTGATGTGCTATTGGCTGAGAGCAGAGTCACACATGGTAATCGCTTTCCGCTGTTTTCAAAAAATACTTGGACAAAAGACTTGATTAACACAATTTAATTAGAATCACTGATGAATGAAGATGATTTCAGCTGATAATAGGCTCCTCCCTCAGTGGAGATCTTCAACTGCCCCCAAAAAGCCTGTTGGCCCGCAGACACAAGATTATAAGCTCCTCCATTTCGGTTCCTGAGCGAATGAGGGATCACATCGAACAGTTTTGACTTTCAGTTCGTGTGCTGACAGTTGAACTTTGCACTAGTTTGTGTTTTACGTGGATTGGCCCAGCAATTACAGACATTAACCACAAACTTGGTCAAAACATCTGCATTTTGACCTGTAATTCTGACCTGTCCTCCAGCTCAGTTAGATCTATAGTCCATTAATAGTGCTTTCACATCACATAAACATAACCTATTCTTTCCTGGAAGCACTCCCCTATCTCCGTCCGACCAGTTCCACATGCTAGCTCCATTATCCTACCATTGTTTACACACAGATATGCCCCAGTTTCTGTAATATCAGCCCGCTCCTCCGGGTTGGCGCGTCAGGGAGATAAATTAGCCGTGATTATCGGGCAAACCGCATCGTGAAGGTCCATAAACCGCAGATATGCACAGCCCACACACGAGGCCCCGCTCCTCCTCCGAGCCTAACTCAAACCGTATGGAACTGTAAAGAAGACGTTTTCATGAGGCAACCGGAGCGCCAGGACTCCCAGGGGGAACTTTGTGCAACGGTAAACAAAGATGGTATCAGGAACCGGCTGGAACAACTGCGTGCAATGCATAACACGCACTGCAGAGGACGTAAAGGAGATGGAATATGGGCTGGCTCTGCGCATCTATGTATTATATGGAACATGCGAGGGGTCTACAGGGACGGGACAGCGCCTCTGAAAGTGGTGAAAGAGACATTTCAACCAGGAGAGATTCAAAGGTGGTGATGTGAACAACCCAGAGTGCTACTATTCAGATGTTTTGTGTTATGAATGATGCTAACGTAGTCAGACGTTTTAGCCTTATTAAACTGAAGGTTATTGCACCATTTTATGCACCATTTACCTCATTTTTTGGGAGGAATAAGTAAATCAAGCTGTTGCAAAGCCTGGAAGCCAGGAAGCCAGGAAGTGATATTACTAAAGTAAAAAAATTGCTAAATCGTGATTAAATACATAATTTCTTTTAGCAAAACTTTTATGTTACCTGTATTTTAGTTCCATGAGTGGTCCAACCTGTCACTTTAAAATGCATTATTAAAAACTGGAAGGATAGTAGGGAACCATGGTCTTGGAGGAGGACTGTGGTCAGACGCAGGTGCAGTGATGCTCCCATCATGCCTAGTGCCTCCTGTACCATCAATACAAGATTTAGGTGCTACATTGCAGAAGCTTACTGAAACAATGGCACAGAGAATGTCTGCTGTGATCAATAAGCTAAGTGTGCTCCAGCCAAATAATAGAACCTGTGTGACCTTTTTTTCTGTAGCAAGGTTTTTTGGCCGGGCGGAGTAATTGTTTACTGTAAAATCTATATTGGATTTGATCACATTTAGTTCATATAAAACAAAGCCGTGAGAGGTTGTGGAGGTCTTGCATTGATCTCAAGTGCGCCGTGGGGTTTTCCTAATGCAGTCTGGCTGATGTGTTTTCCCGCATGCTTGTTGTATGTCAAGACGTCTTATAAACATCTTACAGCATTTGGCTGATTTTTGCAGTGCATTCTGTTTAGTGCAGTTTTCATTTTCACACTGGCTATCATATGCTCCTTTTACAGCTCAAGCGTCTGCATGAAAGGGATCTGGCAGTTTGTAGCTGCTGTTTTTCTTCCGACACCTTCAGCTGACTGGCAGAGGTGGAAAGTAACTCATTACAAACACACTCTTATCATTCAGCACTGTGATGCTAAGTACTGCATAAGTCCAAATTATCCAAATTAAAGCTGTCTCACCTTTGTCCCTGCTGCGTTCTAACCTACAAACACGCAAAACCGCACTGAATCGCCCGCTCTGATTGTTGCTGTTTAAAACCCAACCTAATTCAGCTTTAAAGGAAAAATATTATGCATTTTTAAAATAAAAATTTAAAATATTATTAGCCTAAAACATGCTCTTGAGTACCTTGAGTTTGGAATCTCATGTCTCAGAACAACAACAACAAAAGTTTATTTAAACAAAATATACAAACTGAACGTTGAAATTTTCCCACAGCACTGAGGTCAGGCACCATCTACTGGCTGCATAGGGCAAACACCAGTTGATTCAAATATGTTATTACTCAAGGGACAGCAAAACTAATAGCCTAGCTGTAGAAGTGATCGCGTCTAGACAGGAGAAATGCTCAGCACAAGTCTAGTGATGATTTAAAGTAGAACTAAATTACTTTTTTAAATTTTTACCTTATTAAACATCTTTGTAAGTCCGTGTGGTGGTGGCACCGGCAAAACCAGCCATGCAACTTTCCTGACGCCGACCCGAACTCTCTTCTCAACTCGCCTGAGAAACACGGGCTCTCTTTTTTATATTTGGTGACATGAAATATTTTTGTATGTTATTGTATTTCCTTATTTCAAGGAAACAAAAAAATCATCCAGGGAGTTCAGCAGAAAGTGTTTTTGACGGTCGGAGGGAGAGGATTTTCTAACCAGCATTCTTCAAACTAGCGTGAATAAAACTAATTCCAATTCCAGGTAAGTTTTTGATCACGAAATATTGTTAGAACATGTTAGAAGCAAAATATAAATAATAAATAAAATAATGTAATTGAGTATATTTTTATTTTATGTAACTACTTTTACTTGAGTACAAACATTCAGTACTCTTTCCACCGCTTCTGGCTGTCATCATCATACTGTATTAACTAATGAATAGTGTAAAGGAGCACACAGTACCTGAAATAAGCAATAACCACAGCATTTTGTACTGACGTACAACAAACATGATTACAACGTACTGCTGGTATTAGGGAGACATTGGTGTGTTTGGTAGTTAATCCGCCGGTGGAAAAAGTTTCAACATAAATCATCTGAACATTTGAAATTGAAACATTTCGACACCAGTCTGGAAGTACTTTTCAATCTGACTGGAAAAGGTCTCAGACTGACTTCTAGATGACTGCCTGTGAAACTTCTTCAACCATGGACCTCTACGTTAGATTACATCGACATGTGTTTTTGAGGACGGCCAATTTGAGAATATGAGGTCTGTAGAATGGAGTTTTAACCCACAAACACCTGCGATGTTCTTGGAGGATGGAAAGACGATTGTATGGCGCTCAGGGCTACAACTAACGATTATTTTTGTAATCAATTAGTCTAGCGATTATTCTTTTGATTAATCGACTAGTTGTTTAAAGCTGGGATACCTGACTTCTTTGGGTGTGTATTTGTAAAATTTTGTGTTGTCTATCAAAGAATGTCTTGTGAACGCAGCTCTTTCTGACAAAAATTAGACTTCTGCACGCTGTCTAAAGTGTCTTGTCTCAAAATAAGAGCTGAAAGCAGGGCTCTGATTGGCTGTGCTTGGGTGGTCCTCCCTAGTTCCACTTTGCCGTCTGAAAAAAGCTGTTGTAAAGCTCTGCACAGGACCAAAAATGAATGCATGTTAATTTTAACGATGTGCCAAAGGGTTTGTGATCAGTGAATATGAGATTTTTACCACATTTTACCCAGTGAAAGCTGAAGTGAAGCCTTTTGATGACCTCCTAGTAGAGAATATTTATAGATGAACAGTTACTTAAATCAAAAACACACAATTTACATGTTTCCTGTGTCACTGTTGTGTGATTCCTGCTCTGTTTGAGTAATAAAATGTCTTATATCAGCACATTTAGTATTTAATTAGTGGACAACTAATTCTATAATTGATTAGTTGCGATTTAATGATTAACAGCCCTAAAATGAATGGAGGCTGACTGTTCGAAAATCTTTGTCAGGAGCAATTACCTGGCCGCAAACTTAATACTTCACGAATGCTTGTATTTTTGTAAGACTCACCTCAGGAAAATTAACGAAAAATAGCTCGTAGACTCAGAACACCCCACACTGTCTGTCTTTATCCACATGAACTATACCTCCACTTTCTCGTCATACTTTGTTCCAACTTCCACAATAATCTGGTTTGAAGTCACTCTGATCCTTCTCAAAGTGTCATCGGAGTCATGTTTAACCCTGGCTTTGATTTGTGCCACGGTGAATCGTCCAAGAGCTTACCACCACCTCATCCCTTTTGAAATGCAAAAGACTTAGCTGCTCTCACAAAGGCGCGCAGACACAGAACTAATCCAGCTCTTTTGGAGAACCACGCGACGTTTGTGGGAGAGATAAAAGTTAAGAGGTATAAGCACGATTCTCCAGTCATTGAGGATTGTGGTGGAGCAAGCGACAAAAGGTAAAAAAGACGAGGTTGTGCATGTTCAACTGTGCTGTAAGTTTGTTGTGACAGTTTGTTAAAGGAGTAAGTATTGGTCTTCTGAACCAGAAAGTAGCAGAACTGAAGTTGATCTTGATTAAAGCACATAATGTTGTTGTGTCCCTGGGTAAAACGCGACCTCAATTGCCCACTCCACAGAGATAATGTTGGTCGTTTGGATGTGACAATACCGTTTTTCAATTAGAGAGCAAAAGTACCAAAGTGATGGACAGTTACGGCATGCAAACAAAGCTTATGGATCTACACTGTTATTAAATATTAATATTTAATCCTTAATTGACTGCAATGATAGCACTAACGACCCATAAGGGGATTTTAAGAGATAAGACCATTAGCCGTCTTCCACACAAGATTAAAATATGTGCGATTTGGAAAAGATTGTTGTAAACCTGCCCATTAAATGAATTTCCACTATTACACTTGTTGTAAAATGCCATGAAAAATGAATAATTAAATAATAGGTTTGCCATATCGTCATAAACCAGAATTCTAAGCTATCAGAGAAAAGAAACAGTCACTCGCATCACGTGTCCATGATCTAACACACACCTTAACTATGAAGACAAGTGATTCAAAAGCATCTTTATGCACAACGCCCTCCTCAGGCACCAGAGCTTCTCTGGACAAACAGCCGACCCACCCGCACTCTGCACTAAGGCCCTGAAAGTGTTACCTCCGGGTGGGAAAAGTGGCCATGACTGCTCACAGACTTCCCTCAACCCAGACACTTCCTCCAACTCCTCCGGGGGGATCCCGAGACGTACCCATTCCACAGAGAGACATAGTCCCTCCAGCGTGTCCTGGGTCTACCTCAGGGCCGCCTCCCGGTAGGACATGCCCAGAACACCTCCCCAGGGAGGCGTCCAGATGCCCGAGCCTCAGCTGCTCCTCTGACGTGGAGGAGCAGCTCTACTCCAAGCTCCTCCCGTGTGACTGAGCTCCTCTCTGTCTCTAAGGGAGCACCCGGCCGCCCGGAGTGTCTAAAGCCTTATTTATACCAACTCCGTTGCGTCTCCTGTGCATCACTCACGTCTGCTACATGATATAGAATGTGTTAAAAGTAAATGAGCATGTTTACACCACTGCATCATGTCTCTGATCTGCCTGTGGCTCTGCGCCAAAAATACCCAAATAGTCTATTTTTGATATATGCTGCAGCAGTACGAGTGGGACGAGTTGGACGAGCTAAATATAGCCAGACAAATGATAAACACAGGAAAATTGTCTATATGTAAACCTTTCATTTACCTGACAGAGTCGGACAGTAACACTGGGACATATTGGACAAACCTATGTTTGCAGTGGGATTTCAGTTTTGCTTGCATTTCTCTTGGTCACTCAGCCATTATTGTGTAAACTAAAGTGGGATGTTTCCATAAGTCAGCATTCACCAGCACTGAGACTCCCCTTTTAATTTCCCTCCATGAAGCGAATGTGTGTACTTGAGCTAGATGAATATCAAGGGCAGAAAGAATGTTGGCTTTAGAGGATGAGTGGAGAAGCAATGGAGGGCTGGAGGACAGGAGCCACACACCCAGCCAGAGGTGGGCTAAATGCACTCTAAATACAACCATCTCACCACAGTGTTGGCTGTTAAAATATGCTATTTTATACAAGTGCTATTGCCTGATAGTGGTTTAAAAACCTTCAGACACATTCCTGGCACTCGTACTTATGGAATGTGTAAAATGGCCATACGGAGTTGGTGTAAATGAGGGGTAAATGTGCCTGTTGGACGTGTCCTCTATCTGCAGGTTACGGCTCTGGCAGCCCAACGGTAAACAGTGGAGCGCAGGCTGCATATGTTTAAAGTTAGTCAAAAACTATTGTAAAAGAATCTTCCACATCAGAATTGAACCAAACGTTTGTGTAAAACATTCTATTTCTATATTTAACATCAGTCACTGGTCACAGACGTTTGAACAGTGAATCAGACTTGTAAACAGTGGAGTGCCAACACAATGAGTGTGTTTGAGATGAATCATTTAGAACCTGGTATTTCTAAATGAGTCTGTGGAGAATCTCACCATCATTTGTTTGGCTGAGAGGAAAACTAACAACTGCCAACAAATAAACCCATGTGTTTTGGAATACTTGAACTGTGATTAAAACATGGTTCTAATGAAGCCAAAGCCTAAACTCAACCAGGAGGACTCATTTTTCTTGGTTTATTACATGTCTTTTGCAAGTCTTTTGCCTTGCTTCATTTTTCTGGGTATATTCTGTGTTATGCCATTGTTACTGTGTGGGGTTTAATATAAGCATGTGCTGCAGCTATAGGTACTCCAGATCATGAACCTAAAGCTAAAGTCAAGGCGCTCCTCACAGCTAAACACAAAAGGATTTACCTCTCTTACTTAATGGTGCACTATTTAACTTTTATGGCAGAGGGTCTCCATCTGCGTGTCTCTATGGAGATGGTATTGCTTGCTTGGAAGGTTTTATAATATACAATTGAACATATTTACCTTATTTTGATCTCCCAGTTTTGCCTCTTTTTGCTTCGAATCATTTTTGTTGTATTGGCACTTCCAGTCAAGCAGGAACTCGAGGGAAAGCTTTATCGCTAAAGGATTATGTAAAGAAGTTTGATTTTGTGCAAAATGTTCTATGTTCATGTGCACCAACAAGTCAAAAGTGGCTTACACCTCATGTAAAGTAATACAACCGGAGGGAAGATTACAACAGTTGGTGGCACCCTGGCAACTTCCAGAATAACGTAAATAGCATTTATTTAAATGTATGTTGTTTTATTGCACTAAAATAGAGAACATGAGCCTCGTCCTTTTTTTCAACAACATAGTTCTGCTGAGACCCGGTTAGCTTACCTAACTCTAAGTCCTAAACGTAACCAAATGATCTGCTCCTAACCCTGTGAAAAAAGATACTGTAAAAAATGCACTTTTGCTAACATAGCCACCAATGCAAAGTGAAGGTCTGTGTTGGGAAAAAAAATGAAGCACATAACCTTTGTGTGCAGCTCACAATGTACACTGCTGCACATGTGTTCAGTCCACAGTGTGAGGCTGCTAATCTGGCCCTGCCACATGAATTCTCGTGATATTTGTGAGTTCACAAACTCTTGAGGATTCATCTGGACGGTGTGCCGCTGTTAAGGCTGCACCGGCCGCTGTGTGCTGGACCAATCACAGCACAGAATTGTGGTTTGGGGAGAAGTCAATTAGACTAAACAAACATGACGACGCCGACGGACATGCTTTGGCCTATTTCAACACAATTATGAACTATTTTGCTTCTGAAAACATGCACATAGCAGTGCTTTGTGCATTTGAGGACGAGGAAGAAGTCTGTGCTTTTCTCTCAACTGGATTTATTGATCTCTCGGCTTGTTCCGCCTGTGACGCTGTGACCATCAGTTCAAATGTTCGTCATGACGTTACGCATTTTCCCGAAAGACATCAACGGGGGCCTGTCCAGATTGATAATACGTACTACTAATTCAGAGTGACACACATCAATCTGGCGTGAGCAGGTTATGACGCTGCAGCGCACTGACTGTTTGTCTGCGCTGGAGCTGAGAGCAGGGGCGGAGCTCACAGAGGCAGCAGAGGGGGCGGAGCTCACAGAGGCAGCAGAGGGCGCAGGCTCCACCGGGAAACACTGGCTCCACTCTGAATTTAACAAAAGTATATATATTCAGCCAGAGTAGTTATAATAATACACACAGTAAATACAAAATGTCTAGTGACGCCCCTGTAGCGGACCATGCACCAGAAATGTTACATAATGCACCTTTAGACTTAAGCATACACTTCCCGCTTGTTATCAAAACCACACACAAACCAGGATTATAACGTTTGGCCATTTAATAACTCTGATCACATTAACAGTTAGAATATGAAATGCTAATTTGGGGCAGAACATTTGAGCAGCTCATTTGCAGTTTGATCTTATGGTAATTAAACCTAAATTGCATTTACAAAATATCCATCTGCACCTGTTTTTTTCTGCAAAACAGATGCTGCAGAGGCAGAAAAGAGCAGGGTTTATACGAGACAAAAATCAAAGATAACAGTCAAAAAGATGTTGTTCTGAAGAAGGCAGGATGAGGACAAGAGGAAAGGAGTCCACATCAGCGTCAAAGCACACAACTCCACCGTTACATAATGCCATGGAAGCAGGAAAAGGAAGACATTTGCATTTTTGCTTCATGTGTAAAAACACGAGAGTGAAGTGACGAGGGAAGCAGATTTTCACAGGAGGCGAATGGTGCAGTGGTGCGAAGTACTTTGTTTCTTTAACTAACCACAGCTTATGTTTTTGTCGTAGTACTTTCATATGTAATCATTCTGACCCCTGGTGATTGCCTCAACAATTGTACCTAAATAACAGAGGGAATGTTGTGCGAGACAAAAATGCATGCAAGTTCATAAAAATGATTTAAAAATACATTGATAAAGAGCTGAAGTCACTTTCAGCTCATTAAAAAGAAATAAATGTAGAATTTTAGTTCTTGCTATATAAACAGTGATCTGGAAAAAGAAAGAAATTGCGCTTTTGAAATAGACTTAAGTGGAATTTAGTAGCAGTTTATTTAAAACTATTTTATTAATATTATAGTTCATATAAAAATTGATTTGTGTATGCTTATAACTATTATGGTCGACTAAATCAGCATTCCATTCCCACTGGCAAAAGCCAGATTTAAAAATGTTTGACTAAATCTCGACTAAAACTAAATCAGTGTAATCCCTCATTAGTCCAGCAGTTTCAGAGGAAGTCAACATTGAGACAATGTTTTTAAAATCAAGATGTTTCAATTTTCATCCAAAAGTCATTTTCAATTTGAAGGAGCTGGCCTGTGCTGCATTAGCCCCGCCTTCAGGGAGGAGTTTTATCTAATACGGCCCTGCCTTTGTTTACCTATTAAAGGACAAATATTATGCAAACTTTTTTTTGGAGCTTTGAACCATGTTCTAACTATAGCTGCACGATGTTGTTATTGCGATTTGGCTGTTAAGATCTGCAATATCGATATTATTGCGATATTTAAATATACTTTTTGACTAAGGCTGAAACTAACAATATTTTAGTCGTCAACTAGTCAGCGATTATTTCTGTTGTTACGGAGCCCCTAAAGTCCCCTAAAAATTTTTTTTTAAATCTTGTGCGCACAACATGTGGTAACTGGTGAGACAAGTGTGACGCTGCCTTTGGTTCAACTCACTGAACTTCGATGACTGGAACATGCACGGCATGTTTCTGCTGATCAAATCCAAACACTCTAGGTATTGTATCTCACTGATTCACTTTATGGTCAGGTCATTTGTATGGAGTGTTTAGTGTCCTGACAGATCCATAAACCTGCCAATGGGACTACAGATGAAAATTAGCCTCCATGGCTAACTCTGGTGCATTTTCATGTTGGACCACACATGTTCATTAATGTGCACTGTCCCATATTAAACTAAACATTAATCAGAATTTCAAGCCTGCATAACAAAGCAAGGCTGAAAGTATATCATTGTAAGACATGCCAGTGTCAAAGTACATCCTAAAAAGGCGTTCAGTGCTTTCTGTTTTGTTCCAACTATGTGCTTGAAGTTTGCTAAGCAACAAGCTTTATTATAGCTTTATTATAAACTGTAACCTATGGTTTTAAAGATAAACCATCTTGTGGGAACAAGATATTATCTTGTGCGCACAAATCTTGTGGGAACAAGATATATTTTTATTTTTTAGGGGACTTTAGGGGCTCTGTATTTGTAGATTGAGACTTCAAATAAACTAACATTTTTAACAAAATAAATGTTGAGATATTGTGAATGAAGACTTCTAAAGAGAGAATATTTATGAATAAAGTGTATAATTGAGGAAAGTCAGAAAAGGTCTATTCTTTTATGCAATTTTTGTTTAATAATGTCACTGTCTTTATTATAAAAGTCTGCAAGTTTTAGAGTGTTTTAGAGTCTGTTCAGTCCAGAGAACAATGACATCATCAAAATACGACTGACATTGTTTAGAGTCGATTTGTCACATTATTTCACAAATTGTTGCAGCTCTATTTTTGATGCAATGTCTGGTATATTAAAATAAAAGCTAGATTTTATTTATGATTTTCCCTTTTCAGTTTTTTCATTCTAAAAACAGAACATTTCGACAATAGAAATAATCGCTGACTAGTCGACAACTAAAATGATCGTCAGTTTAAGCCTCAGTCAAGAAGTGTGTTTAAATATTGCAATAAAATCAATATTGCAGATCATACTGGCCATATTGCATGTCGTTAAAAATCCCAATATCGTGCAGCCCTACTTGTTTTCTTACTTGACCAAGGAGAAAGGACACTGTTGTTAATAGACTGAAAATTACATCTTAACCCACCGTCTCTGTTCAAATCAGGATTCTCCTCTTTCACACAAATGGCCTCCTTCACATCTCTTTCAAACCATTACTTTTGCTTAAAATCTTCACCTTTTCAAATCTTCATGGCTCTGAGGTGAAGACATAAACCTCATCGAGTGCTTTCTGTGTTGATACGACTTTTTGTGCGACTTTCAGCTGTTCAGTTTTGTGAATGCGATGTTCCTTCGTCGCTACAATGGACAGAATACACTACTGTTTTCAGTCTGCATTTTGTCCTTTACAGTTTCTGCCTAAAAGTTACATCTATGAAAGTACACCGGGATGTCATGCAGACTATAAAGCCTTTGTAGTTTATTTCAGACAGTCCTGACAGACAGAGACACCATTCATCCTCGGGTTCTGTTTCTTTTTTGGCTTTTTGGAAGTCGAAACATCATGAATTTAAGGTGAGACACTACAGTTAAATAGGAAAAATCTTGTCATGTCAATTGTATACTTCTATAGTTTACTCATGTAAGAAAAATAAATTATATTATTAAGTGTTTCATCATGTCATGTTTTAATGTAGAAATAAGGCATTTTATGTGTAAAAATTTCTGGGTTCATTTTGTGTACATATGTACAGAGGGGATTTTGGATATTTCATTTTTATGTAACCTAAACTGGACTGAAAATTGTCCTAAAAATTCAAGTTCTGCTCATTTCTGTTTTAGAAATTATAAAAATGCATTTTTTTAGAAAATGACCTTTGAAGTTACAATGTCCCATTGACATCTTACGAATGAAATTGATTAAATGGAAGAATAAAACATAAGCTTGTTGTTTCCACATAAAAGCCGATATGATGAGAGAGCAAACTGACCAAAAAACAAAACATTAAAAAAAATAAGTTTTGCCTGTAGTGTCTCGCCTTAATAACCACTGCCCACATGACAACCTCCGAAACTTTTCCTATTGTGAAAAGACTAAAAATAAATTCAAAAGTTCGTATTTTGTGTGTGAAACCTTGCTGCAGTCGTTAACCAAGTGCCTTAGAAACTTACATTGAATCATTTTCCTCTGCACTTGAACATAAGTACTTCTTGTAGGGTGTACACAGAAGGGACAGCGGTGATGTTCACGGGGCTATACTCTACCTGTGATGGTGAAGCTGACCGAGAGCAGGGGGGGCACGCTAGGCTTCTGCGGAGTTTGTCTCTGGGCTGCTGAAAGTACAGGGACACACGGGTGACGTTAGCTACGCACAGGCTAGGAGGCTAAGGCACTGTGGGAGAGAAGGGGGGCGCAGGCAGCCTAACGTCCGGGACACAAGGTCATTTGGTGGACGCGAGAGGCAGGGGTCAGTATCTGTAAGGCACTTTGTCACTGGGGGAAAGAAAGCAGTTCAGTTCGATTCGGTCGCCTCGCAGGGCTTCACGGAATTGATGCTTTAACAGTCAGAAAGTTAGAAAATCGCACAATGAGACAGTCGGTGGAAGACAGATAGTTCATATAAATACGCTCTGACTACGAGCGGGCTAATCTCCTCCCAGCCAGCACTGACTTTCAGGGGTGTCGGACTGGGGGGGTAAAGGTAACTGTTTTCCCTGGGGCCCAGGGCAGGGAAGGGCCCTCAAAAGCATTTTTTTTTCCTTCACTTTAATTTTTCTACATTTTCATCTGCTTTTGTTGTAATAAAATGCATTGAGGTCCTTGTGAGATTAAATACAGTTATGAATGACATATTAGGGCCCCATTACCCTTTAAAAATTGGGAAATAATTGCTATTATATAAGCCAAGTTGTTAACAAGTAAAACTCTATTATTATTATACTTTGCATGATTTTTCTCATAGTAATAATACGTTTTGAGCTTATTGGGAAATTAGTCACCAAAATTAGCACCAAAACAGATAACACCGTATCATATATTAACATAATAACATACATAACATAATCTGTTTGTCTAAGATATTGTTAGGTGCAATGTAGGAACCATAAGTGTATATTCTAGCAATAGTAAATGAAAATAATCACCAAATTTGCTTGGATATCATACACAAAATTATGCATCAGGGGCCCACCGAGAGGTTTGTACCTAGGCCCCAATATTTGGTGCTACTCCCCTGCTGCCTTGACCCACCCCCGAGAGGAGACAGAGGGGACGGCAGGATGCACGGATGGGGAAGTGAACGTTTTAGTGTTGGTTCAGATTCCGAACACAGGCTGTTTCCTGAAGCCTAGGGTCCTTGTCTTGCCTTTGAAGTGAGTTACTCCAAAGTCACTTCCGTCCAATCCAAGGCAAGTGTCCTTCCCATAGACCTTCCACTGCCCAAAAACAAGCTGATGGAACGGGCTTCAGAGGGAACGAGCAGCCGAGCCACAGTCACACAAATGGAGAATGTTTACAATTGAACTTTGTGGAGGCCATTGGGCATTCATATTTTTATCCATTTATTTATTTCATGAATACATATGCATTCTGGGGGGTCCATATACTTGAAGGGTGGGGGGTAATGTGGGGGCTTTCTGGGGAGTGGGACTTGACCCTGTTCAGAGACGGTTTGAGGTTCTATTTTCCAATTGAGATTTTCTTTTTAGCTACAGAGACATGCTGTGTATTGTTAGAATTTTATTTTTTTTTTCACAAAACGTTTATTGCAGTCATTTCATGCCATAGTACAACAGTAGAGCAATACATGGAAAAAATAACAATTTAAAAAAACACTAAAATTATTTATTTATTGCCTTTTTCAGGCTATGGGTGTCGGCTAGTCTAGTTTTGTTAAAAGTAAAATCCGGATTTCAGGATTATATAAACATGTTTTCACTCAAGTACTCCCTATTTAAAAAAAATCCATAAATGTAAAATTGAATGGTAAAAACAACTACGTAAGACTGGATGCCTTGTTATCTCCATGTTCTCCTACTTGTCTTCTTCAAAATGAGCCCACAATGCAAGGCCCAAAATCCATTTCTGACCTTGTATTGTGAATAGGGCCCATTACATTAGCTCATTAGCACTTATTGGCACAGATTTTCTGCTGAATAACAGTCACAGTGTTATGACATAAAACAGTGTAATCGCATAGTGCTCCCTCCACAGAGCTGTTTTAGCCTGGATTTGAACATCGTCAGAGCAGAGGCCTGTCTCACATCTGAAGGAAGATTGTTCCAGATTTTAGCTGCATAAAACTGAAACACTGATTCCCCATGTTTAGTCCTGACTCTGGCACCAGCAGGAGGCCGGTCCATGTTTAGTCCTGACTCTGGCACCAGCAGGAGGCCGGTCCATGTTTAGTCCTGACTCTGGCACCAGCAGGAGGCCGGTCCATGTTTAGTCCTGACTCTGGCACCAGCAGGAGGCCGGTCCATGTTTAGTCCTGACTCTGGCACCAGCAGGAGGCCGGTCCCTGAGGTCCTCAGAGTGTGAGATGGTTCGTCTGGCTCTAACATGTCAGATGTACTTTGGTGCTTTGGAGAGACTTGAACACAAGCAGAGCTGCTTTAAAGTCTATTCTCTGAGCCTGAAGCCAGTGCAGAGACCTGAGCACAGACTAATGTGGTGGTACTTCCTCTCTCAGCCACAGGGGGCAGTGCAGAGACCTGAGCACAGACTAATGTGCTCGTACTTCCTCTCTCAGCCACAGGGGGCAGTGCAGAGACCTGAGCGCAGACTAATGTGGTGGTACTTCCTCTCTCAGCCACAGGGGGCAGTGCAGAGACCTGAGCACAGACTAATGTGCTCGTACTTCCTCTCTCAGCCACAGGGGGCAGTGCAGAGACCTGAGCGCAGACTAATGTGGTGGTACTTCCTCTCTCAGCCACAGGGAGCAGTGCAGAGACCTGAGCACAGACTAATGTGATCGTACTTCCTGGTTCTTGTCAGGACCCGAGCAGCAGGTTCTGGATGTACTGCAGCTGTTTTACAGCTCGTTTGGAGAGGCCAGTGAGCAGTCATTACAGTCGTCTAACCCAGTGGTTCTTAAACTAGGGGTCGCGACCCCAAGTGGGGTCGCGGAAAACTTTTGTGGGGTCGCCAAATTTTTTCCAGTCGGGAATTAACGCGCTATTTTGTGAGGTGAAACTATGAAAAAAAAATATATATATACAAATTCAGAGCTGCTGTTTTCGCATTCCTAGGCGCTGTGTGTGCCGCTTAGAGCTTAAATTCTTGTCCCGAGCCCGAGCCGGCCCGAAACCGACCCGTCCGCTCTGCTGTCGGGCTGAGTCGGGCTCGGCCCGGGGGCAGAGGCACGCACGTCCGTAACATGCGCTCCACGCCGAAATAGCGCGTGAGCAGCCAGTGCTGTGTTCTTTTCCTCCTCATCCTCGAATAAAGGGGTCAAGTCACCTGACTGAAAGAGCGCGGAGCGGAGGAGAGAGAAAAAGAGAGCGCAACAAAGGAGAGAGAGCAGGAGGAGAGAGAGAGTTAGCGCGCAGTGGAGGAAAGAACAGGAGGAGAGAGCCACGGATGCCTTCCCAAAAAACTGAAGAAAGGAGCGAGGGAGAGAGCTCATGTGGGCCGGCCAGGAGGCGTCCCGTTGGTGCAGGTAGAACACTAAACACATGAAGCCCTGTCAGGCGCTTATTCTGCCTATCTGAGGTCCGTGAGCGGGGCTCGTGCGGTTCGTGAGCTCCGTGAACTGGACTCGTGCGGTCCGTGAGCGGGGCTCGTGCGGTTCGTGAGCTCCGTGAACTGGACTCGTGCGGTCCGTGAGCGGGGCTCGTGCGGTCCGTGAGCGGGGCTCGTGCGGTCCGTGAGCGGGGCTCGCGCGGTCCGTGAGCGGGGCTCGCGCGGTCCGTGAGCGGGGCTCGCGCGGTCCGTGAACTGGGCTCGTGCGATCCGTGAGCGGGGCTCGTGCGGTCCGTGAGCGGGGCTCGTGCGGTCAGAGCGGGGCTCGTGCGGTCAGAGCGGGGCTCGTTCGTCATTCAAACCCGCTTCAGCGCTTCAGGTCTTCCGCTCCTCACAGCGCCTTTTGCGTGCAGTTTCACTCAGATGATGGAGAAAAGTCCCACCTGAGGCTGGGCCTCATGGCTCCTGTCGGTCCACGCCTTTTACTCTCTCTCTCTTCACAAAATCACAGAGGGCTCTGGATCACTGCCTTGACGAGAAGCGCTCGACCGCTAACTCATCCTAACTAACTCGTCCTAACTAACTTGTGCTAACTAACTTGTCCCAGACAAGGACCGAGATGTGTCCAATACTAACTTTCTCTATAACCTGCGCAGCCTGACCTGCACCTCCAGTTTTATGTACATTTCTAAGCATATTATTTCATGTACAATTTTAAGTGTTTTAGTTTATATACATTGTAAGTGTATAGTTGACATTGGAATCTGTCAGATATAAGGCCATCAGTGAAGTGCAAGTGAAAGTTAGTTTTACTGCTGTACAGTGAGGTAAAGAAAATAAAATCCCACAGTACTTTTTTTGTAGGGCATTTGACCCAGTGACCCCTGTATTTTATAGACATAAATACAACATTATTTAGTGTATTATTTAATGTCATAATTATTCAGTGTTTATTTGTTCACTTTGTTCCACTTCTTGTGAATTAAATTCTTGTAGTTCTTACATTGCGAGCTGTTTTTTAGTTGATTTAGTTTGACGGAATGACAAAAACCTTTTGAGGGAGTGTCAATAACTATAGGTCTGCCCAAAATCGGCGTAATGTATGTATGTAATAATGTGGGGTCGCCAGACCTCACAAGATTTTTTTGTGGGGTCCCCAGACAAAAAGTTTAAGAACCACTGGTCTAACCTACTGGAGACAAATGCATGGATAAGTCTCTCCAAGTTCGGTTTAGACACTGTCCTTTTGATTTTGGCAATGTTTTTTAGGTGGTAAAAGGCTGTTGATGTTATTGATTTGATGTGACTGTCAAAGTTCAAGTCTGAGTCCATTATTACACTGAGATTTCTAACTTGACTTGTAGGTTTCAGAGTGAGGGACTGGATGTGATTGTTAACCGTTTCTCTTTGTTTCCGCCAAAGACGATGATTTCAGTCTTGTCTGAGTTCAGCTGGAGAAAGTTGTTTTGCGTCCACCACTGATCTGTTGGATGCAGTGACAGAATTAATCTACTGGTCCATATTCACATACCGTCAGTGAGACTTAGATCAGAACTAATCCAGTTCTAAATTGAGACAATGGACAAGTTAATTGTAAACAATGATTAAACCAACTGAGGACAAAAATGTTAAAACATTTGTCCGTAAAATCACATAAGCTCTCAACCAGCAGTGGGCCCCACGTACCACCACGTACCGCAGCTACATGTGCTGTGGGTTCTAATAAAAGTTTACAGGTCAGCAAAAGGTTCCCAAAGTGTGAAAGCACATTAGCATATTTTGTGGTCAGGCTGTAGACTTGATAGAACTGAAGTCAGCCATTGATCTGCTCTGAGAGGCATTTGGTCAGCTCACTTCTGCCGTAAGTACAACCGAGCAGGAGCCGTAATCAGAAAGTATTAACATGCGGATGCCAAATGACTATTGATCTCCTCATACAAAGCAGGCAAAAGTGCTTAGTCAGTTTTATTTAAAATGAGCTTGATGTCATTCCAACGCTCTGTAGCTGATTCCCTTTACAAAGATATCAGTACTTTATTTACTTATTTATTTGATTGGAACAGTTGCATGTTAATGGACAGACAGTAAACACACTGAGTTGTAACTGAAGGCTAATTGCCATCCGTTCTCCCAATGGGCCGGGGTCACAAAAGGGCCAACAATAAAACAAATACAATCTAGATTATTGCACAGTCAACTCGTTCAAGTCCACATTATTGCACAAACATTTAATTACAGAGTCCTCACATTGCACAGTCAACATTATTGCACACTCCATTCATTGAACAATCCACATTATTGTACAAACCACTCATTGCACAGTACACATTATTGCACAAACCATTCATTGTACAAACCGCACATTGCACAGTCGACTCATTGCACAATCCACTCACCGCACTATTCTCATAATTGAACAATACATGCATTGCACAGTCCACACATTGCACTAGCCACATTATTGCAAAACATTTATTGCACAGTCAACATTTTTCCGCAGTCCATTCATTCCTTCAAATTGCACAATAAACACTATTGTACAATCCATTCACGGCCTGTATTATTGCACAGTTCACATTACAGCATGGTCCACATTATTGCACAGTCCACTCATCGCACAATCACACATTCTTGCTTAATCCATTTATTGCACAGTTTACATTATTGCACAGTCCACATCAGGGATATATAACTTGCGGCCCGGGAGCCAGACCATGCCCTTTTCGCGATCTGATCCGGCCCACTATCTTCCACATATTACATAACATTATTTTCTCTTGTTTACTGGTTTAATTGTGGGTTAGTTTGAACCTAGTTTAGCTACTGTTTAATTCATCTTTAGACAGGGTGTGGTTCTGGTTTAGACCTGGTTTGATTCTGGGTTAGTTCTGGTTCAGACCCGGTTGGTACTGGTCTAGTCTTAGTTTGATTCTGGTTTAGTCTTGGATTAGCAATTTTGCAAAATAATATCGGTAAAGCATTTTGTATTTTATTTTTTCACAAAAATCTCATTTAGCAGTATATTGAAACAGATCGAATGTTGTGAATAATCTGTGTGACCCAAAACTTTGTTCAAAGTGGTGGCACGTCATGAAACCCCGACCCAGAGGTAAAATCTGGCCCTTGGGAAAATTAAATTGAAAAGCCCTGGTCTACATTCTTGCATAATCCATTCATTGCACAGTCCTCACATTCCACTGCTGACATTATCTAATCGACCATATATTCAAATAATCTAATGTAATCATGTTCAGTCCATGAAAGAAGGTATGTCTCAGTGGAAAGTAAAATTAAAATCAGTTTGGTTGGACTATAGCCAATTTTTTATTTGAGCTTTAAAAGAATTGTACATAGAACATTCTGCCAGTTTTAACAGAACACTACTCCACAGATAGTCATACTTATGTCTTTACAGATCAGGTCCTTTGTAAAAATAACTTTGATTCCCACATGAGATAATCTGCTGTTGAAATTAGAATTACAACGTCCACTCGAGTCACAGTATGTATGATGTAAAAATTAGCCAAACCTTAGCACGACTAGATTCCCACTCAATCACACACCAATCCCTGCGTAAGACGTTTCACTCAAGTAAGACATAACTCAAGTAGAAATGCAAAATTACTGATCATGTAAGAGTAACTGTGAGAGTAATTAGAATTTAAGGAATAAAGCATTAAATAAATAATGCACAGATTGTGGTATTTTTGAAGGAAATGAACAAAATTACATCTTAAAGAGTCGTGCAAGAAACACAAATGAAGCTTTTGTCACTTGTAGATTAAACCGGGACTATACTCGAAACTAAACTCGGACTAGATCAGAGCTGAAGGAGGACTAGACCAGGACCGAACCAAACAATTTAGCACCAAATGACGACAAATGTGAACGATTACTTAAATAATCGATAGCTGCAGCCTGCTCGCCAACAGGAATACCATTAGTGAGGTTAGTGAGAAACAATACAAATCCAAGTCTACTGTTGCAGTGCAAAAGAAATGCGTTGATGCGTTGAAAATGACACAACCGTTTTGTACAGTTTCTAAGCCCTCACATGAAGTCTATAAGATGTAGGGAAGCTCCACTGATCCTGGGTCAGATTTGATGCTCTTATGAAGATTAAGATGCAAACGATTAGGTGTAGCCCTGCAGATATCTAGTTCACATGGATGTATGATATGTGCTGTTTATGTAGAATCCATGTCTCGGAGGAGGCAGGCGATTATTCCATGGATCTGGTTCAAACTGGATAGAGACGCTATAGGATGGGAATTAAAAGCGTTCATTACAGATATGTACAGACCCCGGGTAGAGGATATAGAACACATTAGGGGTTTCACTTTGGAGCAGCTTTACTGAACGATTTGAACGAGGTGAGTGGACAAGAGAGAACACGGACTCAGGTGAGAATAAAACGGCAAAAAGCAGACGGAAACAGAACATAATCATTCCTCACTCGATCTTGAGATAAACTGCTGTATTTGCGGTGATGATCATTTTATTTGTTTAGCTGACAAACTAAGCAAAATAAAGCATTTCATGGAGAGATGTTAAGATGCAGCGATGACGTGCAGAGAAGTGAAATAAATAAACCAGAAGTTATGTCTTGCTTACTGAAGCTTTAGCCACGTCTCACGGCGCCGCGTGGAATGACTAAACTTCTTTTTGTGAATCGCAGTGATCGGCCTCATGAAGAAATATTACAATTCAAATCATTCAGTTTGGACAATCTGGATTTTATTTATAAAGAAAACACAAATGATGTTTGCAGCAGAGCCCTGTGAGCCATGACCAGTGCACGGAAATGCAGACTGTCGTTAACAAAAGTGGATGAAACATTCCAGAAGGATCAGGGCCAGTGCAAACACAGCTAATATAATTCATAAATTATAATTGTAAGAATTGAATGCAGCAACAGTGAGTCATTTCAGTTTAATCTTCACACCAATATAGTAAAAAAATATACGGAAAGTACTAAGTACTCTTACTGTAAAATTACATTTTCATTTAGAAAGTTTGATGTCATAAAAATTGCACAGATGAAAACAACGTGGAAAAAAACAAAACTAAAGCTGTGATGATTCTTCCTACAAAAATCCTAACTCACTCGTAAACTTTGATTGTTGATTGTGTGAAGTTGACTTTACTGACCTCTTCAGAGCAACAAAAAAAAAAAGATACTAAGTATCTTTTTTAATTCTTATGAATAAAAGAGCAGAAATCTGAAAAATGTAGACACAGTTAAAGGACCATTTCAAGACACACAGCTTGATTTATCAATTATCATTATCAATTCATTATCTTCTCTTTTAAAATATTTTTTAAATTATGATTTTGTATCCGTTTTGTGATTTTAACGTAATTGTATTCTGTTGTGTAAAGCACTTTGAATTGCCTTGTGTATGAACTGTGTTCTACAAATAAACTTGCCTTGCCTCAAAGAAAAAATCTGTTGATATAAATTCTTTGTCATATGGTCCATCCGTACCCACTGATCTGAACGGTAAGAAAGATAAATGAAAGTATTTCACATGTACAGGCTCTGCCTCGCATGTGCGCCCGACGCTAGCATGTACGCACAAGTTTAGAACCAAACTCCAGATTATAATTAGAATGCACATACAGGGACCCCTTTGTCAGTCTGAAAAGCACCTGGAGACTGCAGTGTTCGCCGGCATGTGGCGGTGACATCTTTGATCAAATCTGCCGCAGCATCACTTGAGGATTGCGTTGATTTGTCGGAAGTCATGTTTGGTGACAGGCTTACAGTGGGATGTATCAGAGGGCGGCGGGGAAGAGGGAAGAGAAGCTTCTGCTGCAATTACCAAAGCAAGGACAAGCACTCCCAGGGGCCCATGGGGAAAGGGCCGTGTACGAGGCACCGGTGAGTGTACTATAGGGTTTGCTGTGGATGTGTAAAGGGTATCGCTGGGTAACATTCCACCGAAGCAAGCAGTGGATTTTCATTACACAAACATCCATTAATTACTCAAAATGTGATTGCACTTTACATAAAATGTCTCCTCCTAGCACTAGAGTAATGGGAACAGTTTTTACTTAAGGCACTATGGAAAGCAAAATAAATTGGGTAAAAAATACTGTTACTGTTTTGATTATGATTTGATTTGGTTTTTAGAAAAGCAAACATGTACGCACAATTAAGTATGACTGAAATGTAAATGTTGACTGTATAGAGAATGTGTTTAACGAGTGTATGAATATGTTGTATGAGTTGGTGAGATTGGATAGATGCTGTATGTGGAAGCAACAAGGGTTGTGGCTTTTTAATTGTTGTAAATATGTAAATAATTCTTGTTGACCCCTCCCCCTGAGGACTACAGATGGAAATTAGCTGTGAAGCTAGAGTCTGGTACAAGCATCTCTGCCATTGTGCTTAATGTAACTGTACACTGTCCTAATAAACGAATAAAGAAAGAAAGAAGAAAGAAAGAAAGAAAGAAAGATTACTCCTGGTTTGGGAAAACTAGGCGGTGAATGAATATAAAAATAATAATAAGAAGATAGCGTTCAATTATTTATTTTTTTTGTTTTGATGTAATTACTGAAAATGGTTCAACATTTTAAAATACCAAGTCCAAGAATACAGGTAGAGTGCAGTTTTTTTGCTATAGAAAAGTACTTGTTTTTACTACGCCTTACGCTGTGTTCAGACCGCGGCGTCAAAATGGCACTGGGCACATCTAGAGGGTCACCTGTGCTTCTGAGGACAGGCGCTGGAGACAAGAGGCTGAAGCCCTGGAGGAAGAATGACTGCTACTCTGGAGGAACTTCCTGATTGGTTGACTCACCACTAATTTTGCCAAGCTTAGTGTTGGGAATCCAAGAACCAGCTCCACTTGAGACTCGGCTCAATTTTTAGCAATGCCCTGGAAATGTAAGTCTCCCCCCTTTGAAACTCCTTTGATCAAGGCCACTTTGGATCATTGTAAGTTTAAATGCTTCAGCAAATACACACAAGTATAAGAGCAAATAATGAAAAATCAATCAAGGCACTTCAAACAGAAAACAGAGCGGTTTTGTGAGACAGAAGGTGAATGAAAGCCTCAGTACCTTTGTCCTTCTCCTGGAGCTGGCTGATGTAGGTGAGCAGCTCGGCGTTGGCCTGGACACAGTAGACCTCGCGGGTCTGCAGACCCCCTCCACATAACCCCGTCAGGTTACCACGCCGACGGTCCTGCTGGCTCAGCAGCAGGTCTACACGGCACTCGCTCCACTCCGAGGACCTCCACATGTATCTGCGCAGAGAGCCAGGACTTCAGTATCACGTCAGATCTGATACCCCCCATTCTGTGCATCATAATCTGGTGCTTTCTGTTTATGTCTTTGTTATTGACCTAATTCTGCCCCGCCCACTTTTGCCGTTTTTTGCACTTTTGTTGTAAACGCACTTCCATTTGACGAGAACTCCGTTAAAGCTAATGACGAACGAGGGAAAAGTCTGTCGCTAAAATGTTACATAAAGTAGATTGATTTGTGTAAAATGTTTAATGAACACGAGCAACAACAAGTCAACAACGCAACGATTTCCTGGTCAGTCTGAAAACGGCTTTTTAGTCCATGTAGAACTTATTTTCTGTTGAGCTCATCTGCTCCATGTGAACTAATACAACGGAAACAAGACGGCGGCGCGTAAGGCAACTTCTGGAATAAGGTGAATAGTCTTTGCTCCAGGGAAGTGACACTTTTAATTTCCTCATTAAGACCATTCCATAGGTCAACTCCACATCTATGAACATTTCATTAACGGTGTTACAAAAGCACTGCTTTCCTGTAGATTATCTTAACCTCTTTGTTGCTAAACATTTGTAGAGTTTTACGTGTTAAGTCTTGCCTTGTACATGATTGTAAGTGCTTTAAATTGTATCAAGTCTTCGGGGGTGAGAGAGGCGTGGTCACACACTGATCCCTTTATGTAAACCCTGTGTTCATGTAGAGTGGAGCCACTGCCAGCAACAGTCCCTGGTCAGTGGTCTAAAGGACACATATTATGTACATTTGAGCTTTTAATCATGACATTTTGTCCTCATCAAAACCACACCTGGAGTTGTATTCAGCTTCATTCACATTTGTTTCATCAATCCTTTGACAGACTTGTCTTCTCTGCTCCTTCTCTGAGCCTCACAAAAACACTTTCAACGCTTTCAAATGTGTCACGTTTGTGCCCATGCTTCTCTCACTCCCGAAGACAGTTTACAATTTAAAGCACTTACAATATGTTTTAAATTGTATCATCTGGCAAATATGGCAAAATTATTATAATTATGATATTCTTGGGGTTAGATCATGATTTCGATTTTATCATAATTCATGTTCACTTTGAATTTTTCTGTTGCCTTTAGAGCTGCACGATTTAGGAAAAATACTGTATCTGATTTAGATTTTTTTGACCAGTGCGATTGTGAGTAGATTGGAGATTTATGTTTTAATAATAGGCTTCTGTTCAAATTCACATTTAGTTTTTGTCGTTTTTTGGTGCGTTTTTGCCAGTTTTAGTCACGTTTTGTTGCATCGAGTTGCGGTTGTTTTTGTAGGCCAATTATTGTCGGTTTTGAACACATTTTTATCACTTTTGGTCGCGCTTTTGTCGCTCATTTCAGAACATGTTTGTCCAAATTCAAACAACAGTGTAAG
This sequence comes from Rhinogobius similis, assembly GCA_019453435.1. Lineage (NCBI taxonomy): Eukaryota > Metazoa > Chordata > Actinopteri > Gobiiformes > Gobiidae > Rhinogobius > Rhinogobius similis. Next base: position 4,107,497 of record CM033626.1, read on the forward strand.
CCGTTTTTATTCAAATCAAAGCAGGACATTTTGTTGTTTGTGGAAGAAATGTTTACGCTTCAAAAATTGCAGCCTTTGCTAACTGCAATCATTAAAATTGAGTTTTTGTGTGGATTTGGTTGAATTTTGCACCCTGAGAGGTAAATAAAGTCATCTGCTCAGAGGCTTCAGAGGCTAAACAACAGGAGAAAAAATGTGTTTGAACAGACAGCTGCATCAAAGAGAAAAACAGTCAATCATGATCCGATGATTTCACAAAAATAGCAGATTGTCAGAGGGAGCAGCTGATGATTCCATTTTTATCAGCATATCGTCCAGCCCTAACTGTCACCTTCAAGTCCAAATCGACTTCTAAGTCTTAGTCCATTTCAACAGTTTTCTTTTTTACTTTTCTGAAAGCATAGCCAACTCTAAAATGATCATCTTTGCAATTGTTTTGATTATGAATAGAGATTAACTTTAGAATCTACGGCTCCATTTCCTCGGAGTGACCCTTCCACCGTACAGACCCCCGCCCTGGACACACACTGAGTGGACTTACGTGGGGCAGGGCGGCACGGCGTCTCCTGCCGGGTCACACGCCTCCGTCTCCTCCACAGGCTCACACTGGGCTCCCTCGCCCACAGACAGCTGGGTGACCTGCCTGCTGCGCGCCCGGGTGCCACGCGGAGAGCCCGGGTCGGAGCAGCCGGTGGAACAGGCCGACCACGGGCTCCACTCGCTCAGCTGACAGTCCCTGGACAGGACGCAGGACTGCAGGGTGAGGGGCAGGTCCCGAGGGGTGCACAGGCTGAGACACACAGAGAAGAGCGGGTGAGAGAGGTCAGATACTTCAGGCTTGTCTTAAATACAACTTCATAAATAAATAAGAGTATGTAACGTGAGGGTTAGAGGTGATATATTGATCTCTATGGAAGAAAACAACAGGACGGAGCAGGATCATTTCACTGGCAGCATATATGCTTTATTTCTTGTTTATTCATCTCCAACACTCCTGTCCCGTCCACGACCATGTCACATGATCCTCTACACCAATCACGTCACAGTATTCACAGTATTACAGAATACACTGCATAAGCTGCTTTTTGAAGGACACAAAATATGATCTTCAATGCTTTCCATCAGTGGTTCTCAAACTTTTTAGTCGCGAAAATAAAAATAGTTTACATTCACGACCCCCAAACACAATAAACAGGCGACACGCAAAGTGATAAAATAGCCTTATATCTAATGTTTGACTTTATTTTGAGAATATAGACCTAGATAAATGGCCAACAAATAGGAATCTACATTCACCACTGCATTTGGAGGGTGTTAAGCCTTGTTTAAGACTATTGTATTAATTTTTCCCCAACATCTGGAGACCCCCAGAAATCATTTCACGGCCCCCTGGGGTCCCGACCCCTAGTTTGAGAACCACTACTTTAGATATATACAAATCTATGACTCTTACAAACAAACACCGGGAGGTACAATTATTAACTGCTGTTTGAACAGTTGATCTTTGACCTCTTCGGTTTGGTTAATGTCGCTCTGGACTCCCGCTCTGTATCGTGGTTCAGTGTGTCCTCTACGTGAGCCGCCAGTGTTGAGTGCAACTAAGGACTAATAGACACTGTAGTTAAGTAACTTAGTGATGTAACGCATAACTGTGAAAATATTTGCAATTATATCACAGGTACTAACAAAAATACTCATTTAGAAGGATAATGCAACCCTCCTCTGCAGGATAGAAACAACGTGCTAAAAAAAGAAAATCCCTCAGACATGACTGTCAGGAACACTTCAAAGGCACAGCGTTGTTACCCATGTCTGAAGACAGTGTTATGCCATTAGAGCCGCTCTGTTGTCAATGTCAGATCATCCCAATTTTCTTGAGGCAAAACCAATATAAATAAATTACTTATTTTCAAAAAGTTACTAGTAATGTGTAACTAATTACTTTTTCAAACACTGTGAGCACCCAAACATAAGAAATGTTTTTCAATGAATATAATCTAACTTGTGCCAGAATTATAATTTTTATTATAATGCCGATCTCAGCAATTCACTAAGAGAAGTTTAGTAATTCCAACTTTGTGGCCGTGAGACACCAAGCATGTCTGCTCAACATTTCAGTTTCCATCAGGAGAAATACAATGGTTTATCACAAGATCAAGTCAGCGTTTGGAGAGAAATTATCATCCTCTGTGTTTATCTGCTTTGCCGTCTTGTTTTCACCTGAGTCTGCGTTCTCTCTTATCCAATCATCTCACTCTGGAGCTTAGCTCCTCCTTAGCTAAAGCAGCTACACCAGGAACCAAAGAAAGTCAGACCACTTTGGATGCTACTTTGGACCCTTAAACGAGCCAGTACAGTTCACTTAAGACACACTTTGGACTGTACCAATCTGCTCCAAAGTGATCAGTGCAAACGGTGCCTATGTACCTCAGGAGTGTGCAGCAATCTGTTTGTCTCCATGAAGATGTGTTTGCTTTGTGTTGTGTAACTTTCAAACTATCTAGCATCTGTTCCATTAAGTGTTTATATTGCTGAATAGCACCTTGAAAAGAAAATGCATTCTCATTTTGAGTGGGGACATAATTGGCCTGTAACTTGGCTTAGTGGAGTAACCTGCTTTATGAAAATTGCTAAGCCAAACTTTATTCAAAATATTTAGCATTTAGTGATATAAAAGAGTGCCCTTGACAAGTTTTGAAATTATTGCATTATTTATTCACTATTTAAGGCAATTGATTCCTTCCTGATTCAAAAAGAATTGTGAGGAGTTTTCTCTATTCAAAAGATAGAATCATTCGAATTGCTTAGTTGCTATGGTAACAAAGGGCCTTTGCCATAGCTTGAAACTCACAATTACCAATACAGCCATCCAGCAAGTGCCAAATCCACCAAGACAGTAGCACAAATTTACTTAAAAGTGTCAACCGACCATCACTCAGCTTCATGGTGTGATTACATAAACCACATTAGAGTTGAATAAATAGCCCGTCCTCTTCAGGCTGTTCCGATGATCATTAGCAGTGGAGTCTGAACCCGTCTGCCTGGTGCTCGAGTGGCTTTCCCCAGGCGCAGGAGGCAGCAGCTGATGTACGCAGCATTAGTGACACTGATTACAACCGCCGTCATTTACAACGCGCTCATTTAGGCCACGACTTCACCTCTAACAGATCTGTCAGGGCTGAGACCATCAAACCGTGACTCCATTCAGACTTTACGTCAAGTTGTATCAAGTTTTATGGTCCATAAAAGAGCAAGAGATGGAGAGGCTGATGCTGCTGAGCTTTAGGGTTGTAGATCTGACATGTAACTTAACACTTTTTCTACAAGGTGATTTTAGTTTGAGTTTTAATTGTGTTCTGTGGAACTTTCCCAGCAAAGAAACTCATCTCCATGGAGACGAGGAGATGACAAATCCTTCACCAGAAAAGTTACATATTGCATCTTTCAGTTCTTTATTTGATTTCATCATACATGCAACCAATGTGTTAGTCTTTATTATTTAAAGCCTTGACTGTCAACCAGTGTGCCGGCTGCAACTAACTATTATTTTGGTCATTGATTAGTCTGGTGATTATTCTTTCAATTAATTGTTGTTATTTTTAAGTTATTTAAACCAACAAAGACCAGCAAAAGAAATCTTATAGTAGAGTATATTTCCAACAAAAAGGGTTTCTTGATAAAAAAACAATATCTTTACATGTTTCTCGTGTCATTCCTGGGTGATAAAACCTCTCGCACATGACAAGTATTGGAGGTTGTGTAAAAAGACGATTATTTGATTATCATATTGGTTGACAGTTTTTTAAACAATCGGTTAGTTGCATTGTTTTTATTTTAACTGTTTCAACCCCTGTGCGAACAGTAGTGCCTTGAGTTATTGTCAGGTGTACCTTGCAAAAATGTCAGATTTGAGTTAACAGTTGAACACACATGGATTTAATTTAACAGCAGCTTCTGTTGCAAAACAACATTGCCAAATGTAAAGGATTTAAAAAGCAGTGACCTGGACTTTATCTATACCTGCTTGCATGCATTTTTATTTCACTAAAGGGTCTGATTTGGTAATGTTTTAGTAGATGGTGTGCTGTGGTTTCCTGCCTCGACTCAAAAACATTGAAAAACACTGGATTAGATTGTGCAATAAAGTATTGTGGCTCAGTTGATACAGAGTTTGCACAAAGACAAGTGTGTGTCAAGAGCTGGAAGAAGTGTGTGAAGTGTTGGAGGAAGTGTGAGAAGAGCTGGAAGAAGTGTGTGAAGTGTTGGAGGAAGTGTGTGTCAAGAGCTGGAAGAAGTGTGTGAAGTGCTGGAGGAAATGTGTGAAGAGCTGAGGAAGTGTGTGTGAAGAGCTGGAGGAAGTGTGTGAAGAGCTGGAGGAAGTGTGTGTGAAGAGCTGGAGGAAGTGTGTGTGAAGAGCTGGAGGAAGTGTGTGTGAAGAGCTGAGGAAGTGTGTGTGAAGAGCTGGAGGAAGTGTGTGAAGAGCTGGAGGAAGTGTGTGTGAAGAGCTGGAGGAAGTGTGTGTGAAGAGCTGGAGGAAGTGTGTGTGAAGAGCTGGAGGAAGTGTGTGAAGAGCTGGAGGAAGTGTGTGAAGAGCTGGAGGAAGTGTGTGTGAAGAGCAGGAGGAAGTGTGTGAAGAGCTGGAGGAAGTGTGTGAAGAGCTGGAAGAAGTGTGTGTGAAGAGCTGGAGGAAGTGTGTGTGAAGAGCTGAGGAAGTGTGTGAAGAGCTGGAGGAAGTGTGTGAAGAGCTGGAGGAAGTGTGTGAAGAGCTGGAGGAAGTGTGTGAAGAGCTGGAGGACGTGTGTGAAGAGCTGGAGGAAGTGTGTGTGAAGAGCTGGAGGAAGTGTGTGAAGAGCTGGAGGACGTGTGTGAAGAGCTGGAGGAAGTGTGTGAAGAGCTGGAGGAAGTGTGTGAAGAGCTGGAGGAAGTGTGTGAAGAGCTGGAGGAAGTGTGTGTGAAGAGCTGGAGGAAGTGTGTGAAGAGCTGGAGGAAGTGTGTGTGAAGAGCTGAGGAAGTGTGTGAGAAGAGCTGGAGGAAGTGTGTGAAGAGCTGGAGGAAGTGTGTGAAGAGTGTGAAGAGCTGGAGGAAGTGTGTGTGAAGAGCTGGAGGAAGTGTGTGTGAAGAGCTAGAGGAAGTGTGTGAAGAGCTGAGGAAGTGTGTGTGAAGAGCTGAAGGAAGTGTGTGTGAAGAGCAGGAGGAAGTGTGTGAGAAGAGCTGGAGGAAGTGTGTGTGAAGAGCTGGAGGAAGTGTGTGAGAAGAGCTGGAGGAAGTGTGTGTGAAGAGCTGGAGAAAGTGTGTGAGAAGAGCTGGAGGAAGTGTGTGGAGAGCTGGAGGAAGTGTGTGAAGAGCTGGAGGAAGTGTGTGAAGAGCTGAGGAAGTGTGTGTGAAGAGCTGAGGAAGTGTGTGAAGAGCTGAGGAAGTGTGTGTGAAGAGCAGGAGGAAGTGTGTGAAGAGCCGGAGGAGGTGTGTGAAGAGCTGGAGGAAGTGTGTGAAGAACTGGAGGAAGTGTGTGAAGAGCTGGAGGAAGTGTGTGTGAAGAGCTGGAGGAAGTGTGTGAAGAGCTGAGAAAGTGTGTGAAGAGCTGGAGGAAGTGTGAGAAGAGCTGGAGGAAGTGTGTGACGAGCTGAGGAAGTGTGTGTGAAGAGCTGGAGGAAGTGTGTGAAGAGCTGAGGAAGTGTGTGAAGAGCTGGAGGAAGTGTGTGAAGAGCTGAGGAAGTGTGTGTGAAGAGCTGAGGAAGTGTGTGAAGAGCTGAGGAAGTGTGTGAAGAGCTGGAGGAAGTGTGTGAAGAGCTGAGGAAGTGTGTGTGAAGAGCTGGAGGAAGTGTGTGAAGAGCTGAGGAAGTGTGTGAAGAGCTGGAGGAAGTGTGAGAAGAGCTGGAGGAAGTGTGTGACGAGCTGAGGAAGTGTGTGTGAAGAGCAGGAGGAAGTGTGTGAAGAGCTGATGAAGTGTGTGAAGAGCTGAGGAAGTGTGTGAAGAGCTGGAGGAAGTGTGTGAAGAGCTGGAGGAAGTGTGTGTGAAGAGCAGGAGGAAGTGTGTGAAGAGCTGGAGGAAGTGTGTGAAGAGCTGAGGAAGTGTGTGAAGAGCTGAGGAAGTGTGTGTGAAGAGCTGGAGGAAGTGTGTGTGAAGAGCAGGAAGAAGTGTGTGTGAAGAGCTGGAGGAAGTGTGTGTGAAGAGCTGGAGGAAGTGTGTGTGAAGAGCAGGAGGAAGTGTGTGAAGAGCTGAGGAAGTGTGTGAAGAGCTGGAGGAAGTGTGTGAAGAGCAGGAGGAAGTGTGTGTGAAGAGCTGGAGGAAGTGTGTGAAGAGCTGAGGAAGTGTGTGTGAAGAGCAGGAGGAAGTGTGTGAAGAGCTGAGGAAGTGTGTGAAGAGCTGGAGGAAGTGTGTGAAGAGCTGGAGGAAGTGTGTGTGAAGAGCTGAGGAAGTGTGTGAAGAGCTGGAGGAAGTGAAGAGCTGGAGGAAGTGTGTGTAAGGAGAAGGAGGAAGTGTGTGTGAAGAGCAGGAGGAAGTGAAGAGCTGGAGGAAGTGTGTGAAGAGCTGGAGGAAGTGTGTGAAGAGCAGGAGGAAGTGTGTGAAGAGCTGGAGGAAGTGTGTGAAGAGCTGAGGAAGTGTGTGAAGAGCTGGAGGAAGAGTGTGTGAAGAGCTGAGGAAGTGTGCGAAGAGCTGGAGGAAGAGTGTGTGAAGAGCTGGAGGAAGAGTGTGAAGAGCTGGAGGAAGTGTGTGAAGAGCTGAGGAAGTGTGTGAAGAGCTGGAGGAAGAGTGTGAAGAGCTGGAGGAAGTGTGTGAAGAGCTGAGGAAGTGTGTGAAGAGCTGGAGGAAGTGTGTGTGCAGAGCTGGAGGAAGTGTGTGAGAAGAGCTGAGGAAGTGTGTGAAGAGCTGGAGGAAGTGTGTGCAGAGCAGGAGGAAGTGTGTGAAGAGCTGGAGGAAGTGTGTGAAGAGCTGAGGAAGTGTGTGAAGAACTGGAGGAAGTGTGTACAGAAGTTAGTTTGTACAGAAAAGCTGGATCAAGCGTCAGAGCGTGCGGAAGAGTTAGAGGAAGCGTCTGGGGTGGCCGTAGTCTGGGTGCCCGTGCTCTGACCTGACACCGGATTAAAGCGGGAAGAAAATGGATGAACGGATGGTTAAAAACTATTAAAATCTGCAACAAAACACTGGGAACCGCACCTCGGCTATTGATCATTTTCCACATTGACGGCACACTTGCATTTTGACAGCGCAGTTCTCGCCCGTCCAAACCCGACAGAGCATCTCCTTCATCACCGACACTCCCAGACACACAACTCTAAATACCTCTTTACGAACACCACGACGCGCACAGAGAGACTGATAGCTCCATCCCTCTCTCTCTCTCTGTCCCCGTCTGTGTTTTTAAAAGCCCCTAATGCCGCCGATGACCCACTTTTTCCTGCGCCACTTTCTCCTTTTAGTGCTGCGTCTGTTGTCAATGCCCACGATTCTTTTTTCTTCTTCTCCTTTTTTTTTTTTTTCATTTGGGTGTAAAAACGCAGTCATTATTTCTTCATCTCCGTCACGGCGACAGAATGAGGACGACGGTTTGGTGTTTAAAGAGCTAAGGCGCTGTTCATTCGGATGCGTGCGTTTTGGGTCTCAATAGGCCGAGACGGAGCTGGCAGAAAGAGTTACTATGTCATTATTAAGGAGAGTCTTTTTTTTTTTTTTTTTAAGAGCTCGACGTTATGAGATGTGGGTCGAGTGAGTCAGGAGGGAGGTTTTTATGAGAGGGAGAGAAATGGAGAGGTGGAGAGAGAAGGAAGAACGTGAAAGTGGAAGAGAGAGAGTCAAAATAATGGGTTGGGAAACAAAAGCTAAAAGTCACTACTAATGATACGTCGCAGAGCAAAGGGAGATTGGAAGTTGGTTGCAAATGTTTAAATCGATATTCATCGAGACGAGGCACGACCATGTGATGAAGTATGAGTTTAAAGGAACCACCAGGAGATTTCAAATAAGAATATGTATGCAAATAAGACATGAGGTGCACTTCGACTGCTTCACTGTAGAGCAGACTGGGACGGTCCGAAAGGGTCTCAAGCGCCTTAAGTGAACAGTCCCAGCCCGTTTAAGGAGTCGCAAGGGGGTCGTAGGAGGTACTAGCTTCAGAGAGCATGCAGACTCAGGAAAAAGCAGACGTAAAATAAACTAAAACACACTGACTTGATCTTGTGACCGACGTGTTTCCAGTGATAACAACTTGTTGAGCCGACAAACTTTGCAAAACAGAGCTAGAGCACGTTAGCATCGGCTGTTTCCTGTTCACTGACGCACGAGAATATTATATTTCCAGTGTATAAAGCATCTAACGCTATCCAAACCTTAAGCATTGACAAAAGAGAGGTTAAAACGCACTGCAGAGGCTGTGTAGGCGAGTGAAAAAAATGTGGCAAAGGTGATTTACTTCATCTTTATCCACAAATTTGGAATTACTAAATGTCTTTTAGATGAAATGAATGTTTGAAAAGTAGAATTCGGGTACAGTTTAGAGTTCATTGCGTTGAGAAACGTGTTATGTTTGGGAGAGATCAGGTGCTCACGTGGCAGACCCTGTGAGCCACGAGCTGTGCATGAAAACACAGTCCACCATTGACAGAAGTCCCAAGATGGCTGTAGTCATCTGACCACTGTTTTATAACTTTAACTTAATTAGACTGCAGCTGGAGCGGCTCAGTGGTTTAAGTGACTGCTACCAACGCTAAATAGTCTGTTGCATGAGCGAGACACCTCATCCACCCAGCCTTTAGAGCTCCTGGACCTATAATGCTCACTGACATTGACAATTAAAGTGATGTGATCTTGATAAAATATTGCACAATGTAATAACCACCTGAAAATGTAACTTTTTCTTTGTGATTTTATTGAACAATTGATCAATTATGCAAACTTTTATGATCGTTTTTCTCTTGAAACGACTCTTTCACTTAATAAGGAGATAATAGAACCGCCAGTATACAATGTTTAATACAGATTTTGAATTGTTATGAGACAATGGTTAAATCATTCCTAAAATGAAAAGCCAAATAAACGCTGTTGTACATTTGTAGCTTAAATAATGTGAGGCTTGACTTCTATTCAATTTCTAGAGCTTTGTTCATCCTGTAAAATGTTTCCTATCACTCAAACTCTGATAAAGTTTGATAATTGCAGCCAGTGTTTCAATGTGAATTCCCCACCACCATCACTGCCACCGTGGAGTCTGCTGGTGCATGCTGGGATAGCGTGGCGACAACTGCAGGAGCTCTATGTAAACGCGGAAGAATCAATACGGACACTTTGAGAGGATTGCTAAGCTCGTAAAAACGAATGTAAGTCGTTTTTTCCCTAAATGTTGGGATGAATGGCTTGAAAGATAATTATCTGAGACGCCAAGGCATCGCGCTGTATCTTATTAACGACTCACCTCTTTAAATGACGCAGTATTAAATGGAACTTCCCGCACAGTATCAAACTCACTCAGTCCTGTCATTAGAAATCTTTCTCATTCTCGTATGTCATTGTGTTTTCTAAAGCTCTGCAGCGGAGCGTAGCGTAGCCGGGGGTCTGCCTCAGGTCTGTGCCAGTTCAAAGAGGTGTCTGAACTGTCACAGAGTCAGAAACTTCAACTAAATGTACCGAAGCATACAATGCATATGTATATAACCACTCGAATCTGTCGTAACAGTTCAGGACATAGCGTTGTTTTCGATACATGGACTTCTAAATCTTCTATTTTTTATGGGTATAGTGTCATTTTCACCCTTTTACGTGTCTTTGTAAGTAGCTGTGATGGTTAAATATGTTTTTGGGGTGTTTGAGGTGCCCGTCGTTGCACCCTGCTGTCTTTGGGAAGAAAACCACTCGAAGACAACTCTCCTGGGAAACCCTGGCTCCTTTTTTAAAACATTAGGCAACGTGACATGTTTTTGCTTGTGATTATACTGCCTTATTTCCAGAAAGAACACTGCCGGGCCAAAAAAAAAAGTGTCCACCTGGATTTAACTAAGCAAACAGGGTTCTCCTCCTGTTGGATAATTGCTGCATGGGTGATTGCAGTGAGCAGTTTCTCTTTTCATGACAACTATGTGGAAAGACGAATCCTGTGGTCATGGAAAACATGACGGTGTGTTTGAGAAGAGTCAAATCATTGGCATCAGACAGAAAAAACGTCTAAGGAGCAGTACAAACTACTAAAACTGGCTTAAGAACTGTCAAACACAGTATTAAAAACTGGAAGGATAGTAGAGCTGGGCGATAAATAAACGGTGATAAAAATCGATTGTGAGTTCACCGGTGTGACAATCAACTATTTTTGTGAAATCATTGTATCGTGTATCCTGTTGTTTAGCCTCTCAAGCCTCTGAGCAGATGACTTTATTTACCTCTTCAAGGCCAGGGCATCATAATTCAACCAAATTGACATAAAATCGCAATTTAAATGGACGCAAAAGCAAAGGCTTCTTCTACAAACAACATAATAAAAACTGCTAAAACTGTAGTTTGGATTTGTGCAAAAATGTTTTGAAACACGTGACAAATGTGCGACCAGAAGTGATACAAATGCGTTCAAAAGCTATATGTAAACAACGAACGTGACTCAATGCACCAAAACGCGACTAAAAGCAACAAAAACGCAACTAAAACATGACAAAAACTAAATGCGATAAAGACGCGAATAAATATGATAAACACAACTGAACGTAACAAAAACTCTTAACTCTTAGCTCCTAATCACAATCGCACTGGTCAGAAAAATCACAATTAGATTATTTTTCCTCAATGGTGCAGCTCTATTAAAGGCAATAGAAAAATACAAAGTGAACATGAATCGTGATTAAAATCGAAATCATGATCTGGCCCCAAGAAAATCGTGATAATCATTTTTTACCATATCACCCAGCTCTAAAGGGTAGTGAGGAACCATTGTCTTGGAGAAGGAACTGTGGTCATCATGTCTAGTGCCTCCTGTACGAGCCTGTGGGGGCGGGGCTATGATCTGGAGCTGCAGTTGGTCAGGTCCAGGTTCAACAACACTTTGTGCCCAAAGAATGAGATCAGAACATCCTGAACCACCAGGTTATTGACAATAAATGAATCAAGGACAATGCCAGGATTCACGGCCCACATTGTGATGTAGGGGTTCAGGATTCATGGCAGAAGACTGTGGCAGTGCTCACACGCTCCATCATTCTTGGTGAAAAATGAATACAACACGGGAATGAAATACATCTTTTGACACTGCAGAAGCTTGTTTAAACAATGCCACAGTGAATGGGTCATAATTAATCATTACAGACACTTTGCACTTTTTTTATTGGATGGGCAGTGTATATTGCACAGGGAGAGCTGCAGGGGGAGCTCCAGAGCGTACGTTGCTTAACTCTGCTTTAATCTTGAATTCAGTGGTGGATGAAGTACTCCATATTGTTACTCAAGTAAAAGTACAGATGCAGCTGCAATAAACATACACAAGTAAAAGTAAAAGTATTAACGTAGCCCTTTAAAAATGTACTTTAAGAGTAAAGAGTAAAAGTAATTTTTGGTTTGGAGAACTATTAAAGCATCACATATTAATCTTGATCAATTTATTCTGTTGAGTTTTGGTCATTCTAGGTAACTTTTCAGGTTATTTTTCTCTTTAAAAGCAATTTTATTTGCTCAAAGGGAACTAGGAAGAAAAAGGAAAAAAACAGGCAAGATGTCTCCATTAATGTGCTAAAATAAATTAAACCCTCCAGTCTTTTCAGCAGGTCTAAAACCTTAAGAAAATATACTTTTACTTTTCAGTCCAGTTCAAAAATGTTGTGGAGCAGAAAGTACAGATACATGCTCTGAAATGTAGTGAAGTAAAAGTTTCTACCGTAAAATGTACTTAAGTAAAGTACAGATACCTAAAAATGTACTTATATGCAGTACCTTTTTTCTTCTTTTACGTATCGCATGCAATAAACTCAAATCCTAATACATTTGTATGGAGCCTTCTGTGTCATGATCGCACCACATCGCGACAAAAGCACACCCCAAACCTACTTTTTAATCACAATAAATGCGGAGGTGTGGTTTGAAATACAAGAACTGTCACTAATATTGACTTGTGCTGTGTAAGTGGGGTGGTCCGCAGGCTAACCCAGAACGCCGCCGTAGCGTCCCAATGACAGATGTGCATCAAACAACATTAGAAATGAAGCCCCCAAGCTGTTCTGGGCCTGAGTCTGCTCCACTTCTCCAAAAAGACGCAAAAACAACTCTGCATATTTCACAAATAAACAAACCAGGATTAATATTTATGCTCCTGGGGGCTTGTGCGCGCCGTTCCCCATCCTGTGAAAATGTCTGATGTCGAAAATCCATCGTCAACAAAGCCGTAATGAATGGGTTTAGTGCATAATTGATCAAACAGGCCCACGTAGAAGAACAGTTGCCATTTGAACCTGTTCTTGACGCGTCTCGAGGTCTCCATAGATTGTTTTTAATGAGGACGCCGGTTTATGGGTGTTAGCGGGTTCAGAAGTGCGACGATGACTACGGGAACATTCAAGTGTGACTGGAGTTGCTATGGTGACACGTACACTGAGGTTAATGCCGACTGTTTGCGGAGAGATTATAACCGTGTAAAGGATTGAGGTGAAGGGAGAGAAATGGCAAGATGTTATAGAGTGCAAATAAACAAAGATTAAGGAGAGATGCCACAGGCAAAACTTTTTTTTTTTGGCAGATTGCTCGCTCAACATAAAAGCTTTCAAAATTGCCCAATCTGCACCAAAAGATGTTTTTATTGGTTCATTGAATCCACTCCATCCGTAGGTTTATATGGGACATTGCACCTTCAGAAACCGTTTTCTCTAAATGCATTTCTTTCAGCTCTTAAAGTATGCAGTGCTTGACTGTGTGAGTGTAGAATATTGTATGCTTTTTTAAATGTATTGCTTTAGTTTTAGTGGTTTGAGTTATTAGTGTAATTAAGTTGGACTTTATTTTGGCTTAGAGGACAAATATTATGCATTATTTGTGCTGTTATTGGCCTTTAAACATGCTCTTGAATACCTTTAGTTTGGCATCTCATGATTTATAATGACAACCAAAAAAGGTTGACAACAGACAACTGGAATTTTCATGCTTATTTAGGTACATTTTGCTTCTGTTGTTATTTGTTTTAAGACATGGATCAATAATTGTTCACACTTAAAGCTTGAGTACCTAGAGCAGGGTGATATGGCAAAAAAGGGTTAGGGTTAGGGTTAAGGTTTAGGGGTTGGGGTTAGGGTTAGGGTTAGGGTTAGAGTTAGGGTTAGGGTTAGAGGGTTAGGGTTAGGGGTTAGAGTTAGGGTTTAGGGGTTAGGGTTTAGGATTAGGGTTAGAGTAAAGGTTAGGGTTAGAGGGTTAGGGTTTAGGGTTAGAGGGTTAGGGTTAGGGGTTAGGGTTAGGGTTAGAGTTAGGGTTTAGGGGTTAGAGTTAGGGTTAGGGTTAGAGGGTTAGGGTTAGGGTTAGAGTTTAAGGGTCAGGGTTAGGGTTAGGGTTAGAGTTTAAGGGTTAGGGTTAGAGTTAGGGTTAGGGTTAGAGTTTAAGGGTTAGGGTTAGAGTTAGGGTTTAGGGGTTAGAGTTAGGGTTAGAGGGTTAGGGTTAGAGTTTAAGGGTCAGGGTTAGGGTTAGGGTTAGAGTTTAAGGGTTAGGGTTAGAGTTAGGGTTAGGGTTAGAGTTTAAGGGTTAGGGTTAGAGTTAGGGTTTAGGGGTTAGAGTTAGGGTTAGAGGGTTAGGGTTAGGGTTAGAGTTTAAGGGTTAGGGTTAGAGTTAGGGTTAGGGTTTAGGGGTTAGGGTTTAGGGGTTAGAGTTAGGGTTAGAGGGTTAGGGTTAGGGTTTATAGTTAGAGTTTATCCAAAATAAAAATGCTTTTCAGTACTGTTTTTCCTTTTCAGAAACAATTTACTTTTAGTCATTGTTGCTTAACATAAAAAATACCCACATTTCTTCCTCCAAAGCCTTAATGAAATGAAAACTCGTCTTCGGATCAAGACATACATTTTACAAAATCTTAAGCCTGGAAAGCACTTAGAAGTGTCCAACATATGATAATCCAATCTTGCATAAAAAGTTAAGGTGACAGGTGAATAGGAAAAAATCTTAAATTCAAAGATATCAATTGTAAACTTCTCCTGCAGTTTACTCACACAAATGTAAGAAAAAAATATATTACACGATTTTCATCATGTCACGTTTTCATGTAGAAATAAGGCGTTTTATGTGTAAAAATGGCCAAAATTGCACATATTTGAGACATTTGAATCTGAAAAATGGACAGAACCAGGTTTAAATTCCGTGGTTCATTTTGTAACATATTAGTTATAAAAAATGTACAGAGGGGATTTTGGATTTCTTATTTAGTTTTTGAGAAACTAAATTTGACTGAAAATTGTCCAAAAATTCAAGTTTTCAATTCAAACTTTTTTTAAATCCTTCTTTACGTTTCGTCAAAATCTCGTTGAGTCCCAGATTGTACAGTTGTTTACAGATTGTACAGATCTGGAGAAAAATGCATTTTAAGAAAACGGCCTTTGAAGTTACAATGTCCCAGAGAAATCTATGGATGAAGTGGATTCAATGGAAGAATAAAACATCTTTAGAAGCAGATCTACTCAGTTAAAAAGGGTGACAATTGGACAAGTTTGTTGTTTCCACATGGAAGTCGATATGTTGAGAGAGCAAACAAAAAAAACCAAAACTGAAATTTTAAAATATGAGTTTTGCCTGTAGTGTCTCGCCTTAAACTAGGATTTTACTTTGCGAATGGAGAAATCACTGGACGGTACCTGCACACGACACGAATGCTGAGGACAGTGTTTACCGTCAAGATCACATTCCCAACTCAGCGCTGTACAAGACCTTCCACTAATCCGAAACAAAACTGCAGAGTGAAGAATGGAAGCTCACAACCAAACAGAGTCTCCCTGTGTGATGTTCGCGGGCACAGAGAGACGCACATCGACCTGCGACCTGAAGTCTAAGTGAGGTCTGAACTCCGCTCCAAAACACATGAGACTGACTGACTAAAATCCCCCACGCTGATCATGGACCATTTGACATGACCGCATTTCTATCTACAGCTCAGCTCGAGGGGCGCCTGATTCTCAAACAGCAAAAGAAGGAAGTACATACTTAAATCTATCGAACTCATCCCTTTGGCTCATCGTTAATATTGGTATTCATGACTTTTCAGGCATGAGCACGGCTTTAGAACTGAAGGAGAAGTGAAGCAGGGCGGACCACCAAAGCAAGGCAATCAGAGAGTTGCTTCTGTCTCTTACTTATAAAATACTGTTAGATATATTAGATGCTGACAGCACACAGCGGCCTGATTTTGTCATAGGGCAGCTTTTATAGTCTACCTGAAAATGTACTCACAAAAATAATGCTCCACCTCTGAACCTCAGCACTACCTCTGCTCCCCGGCACCACAAAAACATCATATTTACAAAGTCTGATTTTTCTTGTCTGTGCTTTCCACTGGACCATGATCAGCACAGTTGTTTTTTTCCACCACTAGCGTCCAGGCTCCACACACACTTTCACAAACTTTCTCAAACTTTTCATCTGTCTGAGCACAAATCTCCTTCTGCCTCATCTTTCGAAGTCCTGACGTGTGTGCTGCTCAGCCGTGGAGTGGATAGCACACATGCCTGCCATGTCAGCAGACAACAACTTCGTAAGTTTGAATCAGTTTGTTGCATGTCCTTCCCTCTCTCTCATCCCCATTTCACACTGCACTGTCCAACAAAGTCTAAGGCCAAAACATCCTTTGAAAAAAGATGAAAAAAAGTTTCCACATGCAAAGTTCAACGTATTTGGACCACAGCACTTATTTTCATTTCTTTTTGTGGATCACAAACATAACGTGGAGAGACACGTACATGACAGTTTTGTACAAACACATGCTTCATACAGTACATGATCCCAGATCTCACCTACATGTCATTAAATAAATGCTAAATATGAGTTAAATTTAAAGATATCAATTGGAAACGTCTTAGTTTACTCACATAAATGTAAGAAAAAATAAGTTTCATCATGTTTTTCATCATGTCATGTTTTCATGTAGATATAAGACGTTTCATGTGTGAAAATGGCCAAAAATACACATATTTGGGACATTTAAGTCTGAAAAATGGACAGATGGATTTGGATTTAAAGTAAAGACTGGACTGAAAATTGTCCTAAACATTTTTCAAATTTCTTTGACTTAAAACTTCAATAAATCAGTTTTAGAATTAGCTATCAACAAATCCTTCTGTACGTTTTGTCAAAATCTTGTTGAGTCCATATTGTACAGTTTGGTGTGGGATCTACTTTAAGGCTGATCTTTATGTCTCTGTGGGACAAAAATGCATTTTAAGAAAACGGCCTCTGAAGTTACAATGTCCCAGAGAAATCTATGGATGAAGTGGATTCAGTGAAACAATAAAACATCTTTAGGAGCAGATTGGACAAGTTTGTTGTTTCCACATGAAAGTCAATATGTGAGAGAGCAAACTGACCAAAAAAAAAAAAAAGAGTTCTGCCTGTAGTGTCTCACCTTAAATGCCATACTGTGGAACTTTCTAAGCAAAGCAAATGGCAGACCTCCCACCAGGACAGTTACATAGTCAACCTTAAAGATGATACACATTTTAAAAGGCACTAAAAATGACAAACTTGCATTAACTGTCCTATTGTTGAAAGAAATTTTAAAAAGAACAAAATGAGTGTAATATTCGCCAGGGCTATCGACTGAATTTCCCCAATGAAACAAATCAAAACCGAAAAAACACATTTTGTTCTTTTACAACAGTTACAAACGCCCCTAATTCTCAGCTTCAACTCTTCCGTAACAGACTTAACTTTCACGGGGTCAGACTGTTTGACATCCAGCGACAAAACAAACTTCTACCCCACACCTTGACTGCCTTCCATTTCAAAAACGATTCGACATTTCTTGGCAGGAAAGTGATTTTGTCAGGAGTGATGCATGCCTCCCCGCTTTCTGTTACAAATCCATTTAAAACGCGGGGACAAAGCGTTCAGAAAGTCTCGCTTCACAATGCAGGAGAGTGCGTTCCAGATTGATGTTTTTTAGCTGTAGCTCTCCTCCTCTCTCCCCATCAAACGCTAGCTTTCGACGCGCCTCATTGGTTTGACAGCGGCGCGACACACGAGACATAACGATAAACATCCACCCGAGCTGTGGAGGGAAAAAAAAAGAAAAGGGTTCCGTTCTGTTTACTTGTTAGGAGGAGGCGGAGAGGACCAGCGCACCTGCAAATGGAGACGGGAAACAAAGCTGAAAAGCAGAAATAGAAGTCAAAAGAGTGAGATGTGAGGAGCCCTGACATGAAACAAATGTGTGATGTGTTGTAGCCTAACATTTACATGCCCCGCAACAACAAATATTTAAAGAGCGCCGGCACAAAGTTTCTCCAACTCAACTTTTTCGCTTTAAAAATAGAACAACTCCGCCAAACGGTTTTAGCCTAAAAAAGTACTGCCCACATTTTGATTCCGACTAGTGCTGCTGTTGCTGTTGTTGCGTCCTTGGGCAAAACCACCTTCTGACACAGTATTATGAAAAGTGAGTTGCCGGTGCGTAGAAGAAGGTCCAGCGTCACTCCAGGCACGGTGAAGGGAAATATGCTGGTTTTACATTCTATTTCCCACATGGCAATTCGAGCCTCCGTTTATTTATGCTCAATTTTTGTACGCAAATGGATTAACGATTCTCCAGTTCGACTTCAAGCTAATTTCAAGAATGTTCACTTTTAAAACCACCGGGGGGTGCTCAAATCAGTTAGAGAATTAAAGGTCCCATATTCTGCTATTTTCCCCTTTACACAGTCTATTCTAAGGGCTTTGTTGATAAAATTTTGCGTTGTGCAATATCCATAACATAACAGTTTCCAAAAAACACCCATTTCTTGGACTGGCCCCCCTCCTTGCAAAAGCAAACGGCTCACTCTGAGATCTGACCCCCCCGAACAGAGAGCAGGCTGCCTCCCCCGCCCAACTCGCGCGCCTCCCCCTCCCAACTCGTGCCGAAGCCTAGAGCGGAGATAGTGCGCATGCGCCGTGTGCTCCGGTAAACAGCGATACACAAACACTGGAATAAACATTTTATCCGTCCTGACGGTGCGTCGTGCTGAGTCCTACGTCCTGGATCTGACCTGGAGTTTGACGTGCTCCAGTACCTCGATCTGCGGCTGCGCGCTTCCTGGAGGCATGGCTTAAACACCGCGTCATCCTGGTGAAGCGCGTCATCCTTGTGAGGAGCCCCCGTCTGCTGCTCAGCCGAGGGGGACGGAAAAGACAGTTCTCTAGCGAAAACATGCGGGAATCAATCAAAAAACCACTTTGGGCACAACATACGAGGCCCAAATAGCACTGTAGGAAGGTTAAAACCTCTGAAAAGTCGATTTTGCATGTTATGGGACCTTTAACCAAAATGGATGAAAAAAGCAGATGCATTAAAGAAAAGAAACATGGAGGCGGTTGCGCAGTGTTTAGATCACAATTGCGAAAAGGTGAAAGACGCTTCCACTGTCACGCTGTGTTCACTACTGTCCCCGGTGGTCAGCACACGAACAGCTCTGTTGCTACGCATCCATATGCTCCGAAGAGACAAATGATGGATAAAACAATGCAATGGACGGACAGGAGCCTCTGTACGTAGTTGTATGTCTCGAATGTAGAGTGTAAATGAGCCTTAAAGGACACATATTCTGCTACAGTGACTTTTGAGCTTTAAACCCTGTTCTAACATCATCAAAAACATACCTGAAGTAGCATTCAGTTGCATTTACACTGTTCTGAGGAATGTTTATTAGAAAATCCTCCTCCCTCCAAGCGTAAAACACACATCCTGCTAAACTCCCTCAATCCAGGACGTATTTTCAGATCATTTACGTCATTTATAGAAGAATTTATCCTTAAATCATCGCTAAACTTTCGTCTAAACACGACAACTGCTGCAGCAAATCTGCATCATAACGTCTTTTCAGTGCTAACTTCACTAGATTGTATATAGCGGTGCCGCCACCTGCTGGCTGGCACTCAGTAAGTGTCATTTCATACAAGGTTTTCAGTGAATTTTTTTCACATGAGATGGCAAATTTAAAGTCCCCAAGAGCATGTTTAAAAGCTAATAACAATATTAAAAACGCATAATATTTTTTTTCCTTTAAATCTTCTACAGACTTTACAAACGTGGAGGAGCTTCTTGATTTATTACACTGTGACATATTCCACACTCTGGAGATGGACTAAACATGCAGGATCAGCTCTGAGATCTGAGTCCGGTTGTTTAAATCAGTGGTTCTCAGGCGGGGGTTCGGGGCCCCTAGATGATATGGGTAAAGTTTGAAAATTGACACAATAGACTTAAACCCTTCAAATGCAGTGCTAAATGTCGATTCATATTTGTTGGTCTATCAAAGAAATGCATCCAGGTCTATATCCTCAAAATGAAATCAAAACATTAGACATAAGGCTACTTTATCATATCACAGATTGCCTATTGTTTTGTATTTGGGGGTCATGAATGTCAAATGTTATTGTTACGGGTCACGATTGAAAGATTGAGAATCACTGCTCTATCAATCTGGGAACGCTCCTTTTGAAAGCAGAAGTGTCATGACAGCAGAGCATTTTAAAAAAGTATTAAAGCTAAAATACATCTGTCATTCCATCAATCCTTTTGTTTGTTTGGACGCTTCACCTTTGGCTTCCAAACCACAATGCTGCCCTGTCCAGTCGTTTCAGCCTAAACAGCAGCAGCTGTAGCTCAGCAAACCAGTCCTGACTTCTGTGAGAGAGAGAAGAAAATTCCTTGTACAGTTTATACATTTCTTTTTTGTATAATTCATGTTGCATCAATAAAACTTGCAGAATTATCTAAATAAGTGTGAGGGACAGGGGCCTAAATGGAAGTGCAGAACGACCAAAGAGCGACAGTTCACCATGGGTAAACACTGTACAGACTTGAAGAGTTTGAAAAGCACGCACAGTGCATTGAAAGTACAGCTGACTAAACTTGTACATTTGAAGTTCCATCTTTATTTCTCCACATTTGAACACAACACAATGTGTGTGATTGCAGAGGATGGCATCAGCAGCACTTCTCTGCGACAACCGCAGATTACTGCTGCTCTGCTGTGTCTGGTCCAGCTTTGATTGCACTTAACATCACAAAGCACTTGTTCTACAGAGACTGAACATCTGTGGAGCTGCAGTGTGCAGAGAGGCCTCCTCTGAGGTCTGCAGAGAGGGCTGTTTCAGTATAAAGAGGCCTACATTCCCACGCTGCTGTGCTCCCTGTGTCTCTGCTCTGGTACACTTTGTCTTTTCATAAACAATGCTGTAATCATTTCCCATTATTTCTCCTGATGCAATTGTCAAGTCAGTGAGCGAAACTGACAGAACTCTTAATCACAAATACTGTTATTCAGAAATTATGTTTTGTCACCGCTTAAACAAATACTTTTTCCAGATGATTATGCTATTATGATCTCCCTATCTTGAGTGGGTCTATAATCACTGTCCAGTCATGTAGTGTGGACCCTCCTCAACATTCTAAATCTCACACAACTGGGAAAGTAACATAGTGTGTCCTCAGTAAAAGAATCTACCTAACTCTGTCTCACTCACTCAGACTCTTTGTCATGGTGCATTTGCAAGAGAAACAAATCAACAGACAGAGATTGGAGAACTATATGGAAACAACTGTGAGTTGAGTGATCAGAGTGACACAAAGTGCTAAGTTGGCAGGGACAACAGTTCAAACTGTACAATCCTTTTAAGTCCTGTATTACTGCAGAGTCACTTACTGTTTAGCGACAGTGCTTCCGTTGCGGTGAACGCAGACCACCTCACGTCTCTGGTACCCGACCTGGATGTCCCAAAACGGGCTCTCCTGCCTGTTCAGCCGGTTTCGCGTCCTCTTCTTCTGAATCAGCTCTTTAGTCTCTGGGTCTTTGACTCCTCCCCCTCTGTCCCGTGGCCCCTCCCCTTTGCCCCGCCTCCTCTTGGCCTGCCGCTTCTCCCTGGTTGGCGGCAGAGCACAGGGAGTCCATGTTCCGACTTTTAAACTGTACATGTTCTCCGGCCCTGTGCATGCGCCTGGTTTACACGATTGGAATTCTGTCAAGTTGGGACACTGCATACCTCCAAACACCGGGGGCACTAGGACGCTTCGTATCCGGTTTCGGAGCCCCGTGCCGCAGGTTTTGGAGCAGGACGTCCAGGGTGAGTACTCGGACACCACACAGTCCTGGGGACAGGGGATAAGGCAGGCTTGTTCCAGGCGAGGTTTAGGTTCAAAGTATTCACAGATGGAGTCGTCGGCGCCGGAGTCGTCCGCCCTCAGGACGCATCGCACCTCCCGGGTCTGCAGCCCCTCCTCCCCCCCTGTGCAGGGTAAGGCTGGGGGGGCGTCCAGGCTCCTGAGGGATGAGGAAAAGGTCAGTTGACTGTGCAGATATATGTTTTTGAAGCAACAATAGCCCTATTTGAACAGGGTTATTGTGGAACTTGGGTAAAATTCTAGTTTCTAGCCTTGTACATATCGTCCATGTTTGTATAAGTTTCTAAATATTAACCAGAATTTTACCTACTATACTTCAGCAAACTCGGTCAAAAGCTCAAGTGATTTGGACTGTTTTTACTTACTGTTGAAGGTTAAATGACTCAAAATGCCTCATGGCTCCATTTGAATCCACATTTGAAAGACCATTCACAGTTATCATTTTTTCAACAATGAAAAAGTAAAAAACTCAAAACAAACTGTAGCAAAGACATGACCTGGAAGTATAAACCACAACTGAAGAACAAGCAGCATGGGGACTTTAGGTGCTTTTGGTGCAAAATTCAAATCGAAGGGCTCTATCAACATGAACTAAAAGAGAACGAATATGGCTGTTACATAATCAATATCACATGGATGTCATTTTAATTGTGATCATAAGATATACAAAATCATTATAAAAATACTTTAAAAGAGCAGAGTGCAGAATAAAAGCTTTCAGTTGTATGTACAGCTAAACAGAACAGTTTGCACATTGTTGTTGTCATTTTTCAGGTTATAAATCTGCTATTTACAGAAGTAAAGTTTGTAAAGATAATCTGAATCGTAATTTAATAAGGATGTATTTTACTTTTATAAAATGAAAGTGACACTGATATTCTATTACTTTACTATTAGTACATGGTTATATATTTTTGCTGGTGTTGGTACGTTTATTAGGGATAGTGACCAGTCAGACCACAGTCAGCCAGGTCTCACAGCACCAAAACTTACTGAACTTTGTTTTGTGAATTGCAGAGACCAACCTTGTGATTAAATAAATTGCATCATAATAGATAAATACATTTAATTTATTAAAAAAAAACACTAGTTACATTTAGGTTAGGTCAGTTGCTCACATAGCAGAGCTCTACTTCTGGACCCAGAGCCAGGCCCTGACTTGGAGAAACACGACCCCATGTCAAAGCGCTCTAAAGTGAACCGTTCTGGTGGATCACGGAGTAATGGCTATAGATGTTTTGACATAGATCTCAATTGTTCTTCCACCATAAACACGAAGCCAGAATCAAAACACCAGCATTACGTCCATGCGGCTCATGTTACCTGGAGATGACGGGGATGCAGGAGTTCCACGCGCCCAGGCTCCAGCCGTACAGGTCGCGGTGCCAGTCGCACACCCTGAAGCAGTTGCGCTGGTTGGAGGGGCGCAGGCTCTGTTCACAGTTGGTGTGGAGGGTGGTCCATCCGTCCACGTGAGCGCACCACACCGCCCTGCTCTGGCTGCCCCCGGGACCGCAGTCACTGCCCATGCACCTGCCCCACGGACCTGAGCAGACACAGAGAGGGACGGGTCAAACAAGGCTGTCTTTGGAACTGAGTTTAAAACATGTCATTGTCTTAAAAGCGTGGGAAAAGAACTGCATCATTTCACAGTGTTTGCAGTCATCCAAAGTTATTCCTCACTTTATTAACGTATTCCTAACATACAAATTATACAACGCGTTTCACAACTAGCATGCTAACAGCGCACTTCCTGGTTTTCGTACAAGTAAACACTCAAAGAGCCATTTTTGCAATATAAATGCACAAGGGTAACACCAAACTTGCTCTACATGAACAAAAATCAGGAACAAGACACTTTTAAATGTAATTATTTAAACTTTTGGAACTATTTTTTATTATTTTCCCCAGCAAATAAATGTGTTCAACGCAACACCTTGTCTAACTGAAGGCTACATCTTGTGTGTGACCAGGTGATGTGATTAAGCCACACCTCTGTCAGTTAGCCCCAGGGCAGATATGGCCATAGTAATAGCTTGGATGAATGAACAATGCAACTTAAATTTTTTGGTCATCCAAGCTGTGAAAACAATAATTCATTTGATGCTGCACACTCTACAAAAGGTTTTTATGATGTTTTTAAGATACATATACAGTATATTTTATTAAGTCTGCAACCAACAATTATTTTTGTAATTGATTAATCTAGCAACCTTTCTTTTTATAGCGCTTTTCACAGACTGAGGTCACAAAGTGCTTCACAAGCAATAGTAGAAACACAAGAAATACAAAATAACATACAATAAATTGCAATAAAAGTACAGGCAAAATGCTTGCTTGAAAAAGTGAGTCTTAAGTTGCTTTTCAAAAGCATCAACAGAGTCTAAGGAGTGCAGAGAATAAGCTCATTCCAGAGAGCTACAGCTTTAAAAGATCTGTCTCCTCCAGTTTTAAAACTTGTGCTGGGCACCATTAACAGGCTCTGATTGGGAGACCTCAGACTACAGTTAAACTTAAAGTTTATTCTGTATGAAACCGGGAGCCAGTGAAGGGACTGTAAAGTAGAAGTAATGTGGACTCTACTGCATGCGGGTCAAAAGCCTCGCAGCAGAATTTTGTACTGAGTGCAGACGAGCCAACCCCTTCTAATTAAGACAGCTGAACGGGCTATTACAATAGGCGAGATGAAACATAAGCATGAATTATCATCTCCAACTCTTTTTGCGATCCCATTTTTCTCAGTTTGGAGATGTTACACAGTTGAAAGAAGCAGTTTTTAACTAACTGCTTTGTATGGTGTTCCATGGACAGCCCTTCATCAAAAATCACCCCAGGATTTCTCAAACAGCTTTTTACTGAATAGTTCAGGTTGCCAAATAGACACAGAGAAAGCACTGTTACAATATATCTGTGCTGGGACAACACATTTTACATTATTACATGGAAAAAATCTGAAACATGAACTGCTTCAATGAGCTGACAACTTTCTATAATCGATAAGTCGCTGCTCTTATTTTTATAAAACGTGCTGTGTTTACCATTACATCTTTCCACTGACAGTATAAAATTATAAAAACTTTTGTACAACTTGCTCACGATATACTATCAGAGCCAGTACATTTCAGATTGCTATACAGTACAGGTGTTATAAATGCATACAGAACCAAGACCACTCTCCCATCATGCATGCCAGCTATGCCTACTGTATGTACGACGCCCCCCTCCCGCCCTGCACGCGCCGCTGTCTGTCTGCTGTCAGAATCCCCGTGTCACTCGCGAAAAGGCGGCTTCATCCAGCGCTCTCTCCCTGACACTGGCTCCACGTGTGCAGTCTCTCATCTGGGCCTCCGTGGAAAAATGAGCCGGAGCTGTTGGCATCTCCCGGCAGCTGACGAGAGGCACCAAACAGAATGCTTAATATGGTACAAGTGTAAACCCAACCAGGAAGATGTGTTTCCTCCTGTCACCTGTCTCTGTCCTCCAATTTCTCACAACTTTACGTAGCGTCGGTGTGAAATATTTATGTCACCAGCCAGCGGACGGCGGATCATGTCTAGACGGCGAGATTCGGCACAGTCAAACTTGTTTCTCTCTCTTTCCTTTCTTGAATTATTACTCCCCCATCAAAAACATGTGCTTTCAGTTAAATCCATTTATTCAGAGTGCAAAAGTGCAGCACACGGTCATGAAAACATTTACACACACAAGAGAAATTGAAGAAGCCAGATAATTTTGCTTGGATTCTAGCGCTTCGTTTTTTAAAATAGAGTGAAAAGCCCTCCGTGAAAGCACCTCGCAACCTCAGTTCAGATTGAAGAGAGTTCCAAGCTATGGGAGCAGCGTAACAGAAGCCAATACGTCCATACTGACAAGCCACCGTGAGCAGGGCGTAGTGACCTTCAGCTCTCTGCACAAGGCGCTCAGATAGGACTGCGCACAATCAACAATAGACTTCTAGAGCCATGAATAACCCTCTGAGCACGGCATACAGTTCACAGTGATGGGGAAGTCGACCACATCCTGCATTAATGTAAAGAACATCACCATAATCCAACAAGGGTAAAAAATGTAGCAGATACCAGACATGTTCGTGCTTGGAGAGTAAAACAGGTGGTTACAGTGATTAAAACCAAGCTGTATCTTTGATTTCCAAACCAAACAGATTTTGCAAGTGAGCATTAAAGGAAAAAATATTCTGCATTTTTGATTTTGCTGTTAGCCTTTAAACATTCTCTTGAGTGCCATAAATTTGCCATCTCACGTTAAAAAAAAAAAGTTTCTTATCCATTCTATGACTGGAGGGAGGGGGGGTTTTCTAATAAACTTTCCTCAAAACAGCGTGAATGCAACTGAATGCTACTCCAAGTACGTTCTTGATGATGGAACATTGTTAGAACATGGTTTAAAGCTCAACAAAGAAGACATTGTAGCAAAATATGTGTCCTTTAAAACAAAGCTCTGGGTCTAGTACAAACCCAAGGTACTAAAAAGTTAGAAACAAACGGTGTTACCCTGAGAGGTCGTGATCGGAGGAATATCATCTGGTGCATGCGAGAGAATTATGCCTTTGTTTTTTCTGAATTCAGCACTTACTTGAGGGGCTACAATTGAGAGTGCATTTAGGAGAACGCTGACTGTGACTCGATGGCCCGCTCAGTAAACTGCCGTATCATTGGCATAAAAGTGGTTATTGCTCAGAGATAAGAGACAAGCAGGTGGTGGAAAGCCTGGCCAGTCACATGAATTCTCATAATATTTGTGCGTTCGCAAACTCTTCTGAATCCGTCTGGCCCAGCTGTTGGGACTGGACCAATCACAGACCAGCATTCAAGTATCTGCAAGCCAAAGGTGAAGCAGCAAGAGAAACAAACACGGTGTCGTCGACAGAAGTACTTCAGTCTTTTTTTTTTTTTTTTTTTTTTTTACAGAAAACGAACTAAAACATGTACTTAGAGGCACTTTCTATATGTGTGGAGGGAAAGATGAGGCCTTTTCTCTGAATTGGACTGGATTGGATTTGATTCTTCTGCTTGTCCCGCTATTGTGACGTTTCAACCAATCGGCATAAAGTATTTGTTTAACGTCCCAGTCACATTCAGCGAGAGCCTTTCCAGACGGAGTGAGTGACACACACCAGTCTGGCCATGTTAGCTGGCAGACCCTCCACCAGAAAAGGTTTGTGCACTTTTAAGCAAAATCCTTAATTCTTTCTCCCAATTTCTTACCTCAGATGAAAACAACAACCAAATGAGAAAAAATGCACACAACAGACATTTCAGTGTCTGTAATCAGGCCTTCCAAACCGATGCTTCTCTCTTGCGACGCTACTGAATCTTTTTAAGTGTCATAACCTCGTTCCACTCCATTTCGCCGCAGCAGCCACCTCAGCCCCTCCACCTCTTCACCACCACAGTCCCTGTAACACACCCGCCCTTCACCATATTTCCAGCAGCAGAGGTCTAAGCTCCAAAGTTCATCCATTCAGCCACGTTCCTTTCACCTCACGCATCTGTCAAAGTCTCCACTGATTGAATTAAGACTGACCTGTGCATAGCCAACAGCACACAGACAGCCTATAATTAGACCATGCAAATGCAATATGTTACCGCGGAGATTACAAAACCATCGCAGGCGGCTGGCCGTCCGTACGTCTGAAAGCCAATTTTCCCAAGCCGCGCTAATCTGTGTTATTTATCAGACTCTATTGACAACAACACAAACTGCCAAACCCATCAATAATACGCTATTCTCCGTAAACAGCAGCCCGCAGCCGCCAATGAAAGAAAAAGAACGCCTCACCGTGAACGGCTCGGATTCAATTGCAGGGAAGGGACTGCTCATTTAGGCAGTTGACAAAGTGATCTCAAAATTCAGTATGATTTCTGTAATAATTGTAGCACCCCTTTGGGCATAACTAGGCTCAATAAAAGACAATTAAGTAACACAGAAGGCAAGGCATTATTATTGATTAAGATAAATGAACAGGGCTATGGATTTAAGGGCACATGACAGACGGTTATGATTTTTTATTGGGATTTGGTTTTGTGGGTTAATTCTGGTGGTGAATATTAATCGAGAGTTTTACAGTGAGCAGGTGGAAGAATAACGGGGAGACAGAATATTGTGCATAAATCAGAGCAACACGAAAGAAAGAGAGAGAACTATGTACGGCTTGTTAAAAAAAAACGTTCACTACAATGGTGTTAATGGAGACATATTATGCTAAATCAACTTTAATGAGCTTTTTAACCTCGTTACAACAGTGTTTTCTCATTAGTTTAAGTTGTGTTTTGTTTGATTTCTGCATGTTTGGGTTAATTCAGTATTGTCCCGCAGCTGAGGCTCCAGTGCTCAGATATCACCTACCCCTTATCCCCGCCCACATCCTGTATTTTGTTGCAGTTATTTGAAAAATGAAGACTGAGTGACACATGTAGAGCTATAAATTGTCACTTTTCCCAGCAAGGCTTGTCAGTTCTGCAGTTTCGAACAGGAAGTCAATGGAGCTGCTGTTTTTGATTAAACTCGCACTTAACAATGAACAAAATGTAAAATGATAATCTATTTATATATTTTTATAGCTCAATACTAAGTACCTGAAAAAAGCATACGTCTCCTTTAATGAAATGGTCCATTCACAACCCAAATTTGTATTTTTGTATCCACTAGGCTGGATCAGATTGAAAAGAAACGAACTCTTGAGGAATGGTGTCTGGGCACAGAATAGGGCTGTAACAAATGACTGTCGGGGTGTGAGAGTAGTCTTTAGCCCGGGATAACAAGGTCAGGTTTTTTTACTGGATAAAATAATCTCGAACCACCTCATGTCTGGACACTCACAATCTCTCAACAATTGATGGCGAGCTGAAACAGTGCGGTACAACAGAACTATTTGTTACTTTCTGCCTCTGGATTACCAAATTATTAAGAGTTCTGCCCGTGGGTTATTGAATTATTTCGATTCGTTCAGGTGAAAAATGTTTTCGGTTACGTCATCTCTGGGCTTTTACTTTTTTCCTGAGCTTCCTGAACAAGGACTAGTTCCCGTTGTGGCGTCTGAGCTCTGACACACCATGCACACATACAAAGTATTGTCATTGTTTTATTTGTGCCTAGGGGTGTCACAATATATAATTTTAGAGTCACCATTATTGTGAGGGGGAATCAACACGATTCGGGATTATCTGTGTAATGAAATCCTTTCATTACACAGAACAAAGCAAATTGTCTTTTTAAACACTTAACTTATTCAAAATATTTAATTTCATTTTAGATATTGTTATAACAAAACCGACACTTTTTAACGATTGAATTCTAATTGTCAAATGATTTAAAACAATTAATGTTCATTATTATGAAGTTTAATATTATTAAAGTACTTCCTACTGTGACCAGTGAACGACAGAAGTCAATAAACGTGTGAAAGTACTTCATACACAGTTATATTTCTGTCTGGTCTGGTGCGCCTCATGTGCATCACACATTCGTTGAGTTTATCCAGCTGTTCTTCACAAGCCGCACACAAAACTTTTGCTTTCGGATCACAGTTGCACGTTAATAGCGCGTTGTTATTTAGCTTTGTGATGCTTTCTGGACCACTTTATTTGAGACTTGTACTGTTTTTTATTTGATTTTTTTACTTTACTTGGGCAAACTGTGACGATGATTGTCCTGAAGATGCTGGATCATGTTAGATGTGTTAGCACCTTAAGCTACGACTTTTCAACGACAGGTTTTGCAAATTGGATATCCGTCAGCTTTTACAACGCCCTCGTCATCTTAGGATCCCCAAAATAATCCACACTGCAGACACTATTAATTTTTGGAGTGGATGTAACTCCAGGAGTGCTGCCGTTCCTTCTGCCGTCTTTCAGCTGAGGCGGGTTTATCACGCTGTGTTCGAGTCCCGCTGTACTTCGCCTGTGATTTCTGCTCCCACTCCCACAAATAACCTACAGTAATCACGATTATTGAAAAAAACTGTTCATCTTGACGTCCACTTGTGCCTTTTTTACTTTAATGTATTACACCAAACTTAATACTGGTCTCTGTTTCATTCATTCATCCACATCTTGGGCTCCTTAAAGAACAGATCTTCTGTCGTTCCTAAACTGGCCCTAATTAGAATCACACTCTCAATTTCACCCTAAAACCTGCTTTTACTAATTATCTGCACTGAGGCAAAACAGATTTTACTTTATTAAATGCAAAAGAAATCTGGTACAGCCCCTTTTATGACCTTTCTTTCCGCAGAGCTCAGGAGTCAGTGTATCCGTACATATTGGTTTTAATGACTCTGGAATTCTTGCAGGATCCCGGCAATCACTGAATATTTCTCAGTCCAAGGCCTTTTAGTTTCAACAGACTTCAATCCTGACCCCAGAAGGATACGCCACAGAATAATCAATGCATCTGAGTTGAGCGGTTCCAGAGATTACAGCTGTACAATTTCCTCCATTTACTGATTTGTCTGTAGAAAGATTCATACTTATCTTATCACAAGTAGAAGCTAACACATGTATCCTCTGAACAAAAAACATCCCATGACAATTCTTTTCTGACCTTGTCAATCAAACTGACGGACAGCAAGCATCTCAAACCACTGAGCGAAACCATAACCTTCAAAAAGCATCTCAATAAATTATGCTGACTACATGTCCTAGCATTCTGAAGGTTTTATTTAGACACTGTGGAGCTAGTGTTAGATTCCTCTTGACTAACAATCTGACTGTATCTAAAACAAAACAGGAACAGACTAAATCTTAACCCAAGCACAACTTTAGCCAATCAGGTGAGCTCAGCAGAACTCGGGTCGAACACATGACTCATGAATTGGAACTGGACTTGGAGTTTTCAAGAAGCATTGATTTGTGAAATGACTCGAGACTGCAGTCGGACTTGGGCTCGCAGGCCAAAGATGTGAACTTGGCCTCAAACTAGTTACAACTCTCAAGTCTGTCAAGTTCTAATTTATTTGGGAAGTTGGTTTTGCAGCACTGCTACACATAAAAACAAACAGAAACAAAGGATGAACTATCACAGAAAACTGGCAACAAACTTTAACTTTAATTTCATTGTCCACTGGAAATTTGCTCACCATCACATGACACAAACAACCAGTTCGTCAAGCACTGAAATGAATAAATATTATAAAAAAAAAGGTCTGCTGTGTTTAAAGCTGGGGTACCTGACTTTTTCTGGGGGTAAGTTATGAAGTTTTGTGTTTTTCATCAAAGAGTCTTGTATAAGCAGCACTTTAAGACAAAAATGAGACCTCTGCGTGCTGTCTGTGTCTAATAATAAAGTACTTTGTCTTGAAGTAAGAGCTAAAAGCAGCGCTCTGATTGGCTATGTTTGGGTGGCCCTCCCCAGTTTCACTTTGTCGACTGAATAAAGCTGTTTTAAAGCTGTGCACATGACCGAAAATGAATATATGTAAATTTTAACAATCTACCAAAGGGTTTGTGTGAGAGAGGGACGAATTAGACAGATTTAAAACATACTTCTGGCTCTGCAGTGTGAAAATAAGGTACCCCAGCTTTAAAAGAATGAATTACATAAGAGCTTGTTTAACAAACAATCTGCATGTGGCACAAATGTAGCTTTTACACCTATCTTTCTCGCTAAAGGTATTTCGTATCAACACAACGATGGCATGAACTTAAACTCATCACACAGAGGGCGCTCAGCATCTCTGGTGATAGACTCAGCATCCTGTACACAAAGGATGTAAAAAATAATGTGCAAATATTATCATTCCTCTCCAAAAGCATGAGGATTTGCATAAATGTTTGAGAGCTGCACCTCCAAAAGGTGTAAAAAGTGTTACCCTTCACCACACAGGGCTCTGACCCTGGATCAAAAAGATAGTTTGGAGCCTAGAAATCAGTTTTGTCCTCAATAAAGTGTGCATAATCCTTTAAAATCTTCATGTGAGATCAGAGAGGGATTAGCTCACACTGATATGACCATTATATCTGGTCCCTGATTGGCTGAAGTGGTGCTATTACAACTCGGTCCGTCTCTCTTACGTC
Source organism: Rhinogobius similis (assembly GCA_019453435.1). Taxonomy (NCBI): domain Eukaryota; kingdom Metazoa; phylum Chordata; class Actinopteri; order Gobiiformes; family Gobiidae; genus Rhinogobius; species Rhinogobius similis. Next base: position 4,138,833 of record CM033626.1, read on the forward strand.
GCACTTAAAGGCTTATTTGCACCATTTGTGTGAACACTGTAGATAAAAATGTGTGAATGAATCAACATGTATATTAATTAACACACAAAACAATTGAATAACCATGTTTGTTAATTATTCCATAAATGTGATTCAACATCAGCTGATTTCAGTAATCGGAATCTGTATTTCCAGAGCCCACAATTGATCCTTAAAGCTCCTTAAAAGTCGATTTTGCCTGTTTGTCTCCTTTAAAGACTCAAACTTGGACTTGCACATCGACTGTAAGAGCTCAGTCAAATCAAGTCAAGTTTACTCATAAAGCACATTTAAAAACAACCACAATGGCCCTAAGTACTGTACAAAGGCAATATAAAACACAATAAAACATAACAGAGCACAACATGCTAAAATAAACAATACAATACAAATGTTCTGCTCAGCTTGTGTTATAAGCCCGTGCAAACAAATGGGTTTTCAACAAAGTCTTAAAATATTCAGAGATTGTGATGTTCTAATGCCCAGAGGAAGACTGTTCCAGAGTCAGGGACCAGTTTTTAACCGTGATCTCGGGACGTCTAATGATGAAGAACATTTAAGCTTCACAAATGTATGAAACATTATAATAACAATAGTCAAGAGTGTAACACCATAGGTTTTTAGAGTTATTATTTTGTTTACAATGTTTCTTCTACTTTTACTTATTATAAAAAACTCAGTGCACAGGAAGTCACCAGATTGGAGACATGTGGATTGGAGGCTCAGTTAGGACTGTACCTATTCACCTTATTCCGGAAGTTGCCTTACATGCCGCCGTCTTGTTTCCGTTGTATTAGTTCACATGGAGCAGACGAGCTCAACAGAAAATAAGTTCTACATGGACTAAAAAGCCGTTTTCAGACTGACCAGGAAATCGTTGCGTTGTTGACTTGTTGTTGCTCGTGTTCATTAAACATTTTACACAAATCAACCTACTTTATGTAACATTTTAGCGGCAAGACTTTTCCCTCGTTCGTCATTAGCTTTAACAGAGTTCTCGTCAAACGGAAGTGTGTTTACAACAAAAGTGCGTATCTGTGGCAAAAAACGGCAGAAGTGGGCGGGGTAGAATAAGGTGAATAGCCTATAACAGCTGCAGCAAGAAATACAACTGTAAGAAACAAAGGTCGGGGCATGGTACTGGGCCTGTAGGGGGCAGTGAGTTCAGACTTGGGATCAAACCAAATTAGAACATTCCTAGGTCAACGGCATTAATTGCTAAAAAAAAGCTTACAAGAACAAGAGGCTTGGCTAAGAAAACCTGATGTCGTTGTACTGAACGATTGTAAAAAAGGTCTTAACTGGGAGGAGTTATATGTTGAAAGTAATTAATCTAGAGAGAATCTGACTGGGAAAAACCCAGAGTAATAATTAGACTGGGAGGATTGGTACCATAAGAGTTTTTTTTCTTCATGCAATAATCTCTGTGGGTTTGGAGTCATGATCTGGGACAGTGGTTAGAAGAGCTTTTTGCGTGTTCTACGAACTACCCAGATCTTACATTTTACCAAAGGATGGAGTTATTTTTTGGACAATAAAGACTATTGCATTGAATTTCCTCGAGTTCATCTTCTTCATTCTGTCAAAAATGCGAGCGTTATCCAGGAGATGTTATGACACAACAGTAAGATCATGAGGTTTGCTGATCCCAACGCTCTACTTGGAACATGGACAGACAGAAGCTGCGAGAGATAAGGAGGAGCCAGCCCATTCAGACAGGACTCGGGACTTGACTCGAACTTGACTTGCAATTGGGTTGGAAAAACAACAAAAACCCGGCTCAAACAACAACGCAACATCCAGTCCAGATGTCAGGGTCAAAACTCCTCTGTAGTACGTCCAGCCTGACTTGGCAACACATCCATAACTGTGTGCAACAAACACACATCCATCAGCGATCAGACGCATAATTACCCCGGCCCGGCCTCACACTGCGCCCACCAAAGACACTGATTCTAAATGGGAGCAGAAATCTCTCTAATTGGAACGCTTTGCTCTTCACCTCACATTAACCTTGGGGCCTTGATGGTTCTGGCATGGGGCCCGTGTGTGATTGGCCCCCAGCTGAGCAGTGAGGGGGGCGGACCGCGGCGAGAATGTGAAATGTCCAGCGTGGTACCTCCATGATTGTGTCTGATGAGCCCGGGACACAAAAGTCCAAAGCAGCTCACACCAGGGATCTGGAAAAAATATGCTGAAACCAATAGATTCAGATTCAAGACAGGAAAGTTATTATGGATTTTCTGACGTAAGTGAAGTAAGTATTCTAACGGACTAATGTGAAGAATGTTCTCTATCAAAGTTCAGTTTACTACAACTGCTTTTCATCCACGAAACGTGACGATTGCTTTACAAGTTTGCATGGTATTCCTCCTCCAACATGTTTCTCACAATCAGGGTTAATAGAAAAATATGATGCATTTTTGCATTGTTATTAGCCTTTAAACATGCTCTTGAGTACCTTAAATTTACCATTTATTATGCACAAAAGGAACAGGTGTGGTGATGATTTAAGGACAGAAAACAGCATAAGTTTCTAAAATACATGAAGTCTAAAATTGTTCCCGGATTGAGGGAGTTCAGTAGGAAGTGTTTCTAATGAACATTCCACAAAATGGTGTGAAAAAGTCAATGTAGTAGAATAAAAGTAAATGAAACAGTTAAGCAAAGATGATCAAATGCTCTTCGGTAACAGTGTGAAACATTATAGTTTCTATAATCTTTCTATAATCTATACTATAACTGTCAGAGACAGTCAAACATGAGTTTTGCTTAAAATGAAACAAACCCTAAATATGGGCCTGTGTGAAAAGTGCATGTTTTTACATGAGGTTATTAAATTTTAAGGTTGAATTAGTAACTGCATTATTGAATGGTGAAAGTATAGTACACTATTAAGTAAAAAAAAAAAAAATCTCCAAAAATAAACGCACCCAGCTTCATTCAGCCTGAGCCTAAATCACCAAATGCTCCAGAACCAATGTTTGTTTTAAGCACTTCTCCTCCAGATACAAACTGTACAGTCACACTAACCTTTAACGGTCAGTGTACCCTTCGTTCATTTCATTTCCAATTTAAAATCAAAACAATTAAAAGAAAATATGATTTGATTTTCCATTTTTCGTTTTTGTTTATGAAACGAAAGAACAAAAATACAGTGTAATTTTTCCTTTTTCGATTTGAACATTGGAATAAAAATACACAATGCGCCGCAGTCCCCGCAGCACATCTCTGCTCGACGTGTGCTCCGTTAATGGAGCAAAGTGTTTAGAAAGTAAATGCTGCACAGCCATGACAGTGGACGACCCACGAAGCACACACCCCAGACCTCGTCATCTGTCCGCAATGATGACCTGAAGCAGTCAGTCCAGGCCTTTGAGCCCCCGTGATGGTTGTCACCCAGTGCGGGGAACACATGAGCCTCTGTCTTGTGGCTCAAACTAATTTATGGGTTACTTTCTGTGACTTCATGACTGGGTGGGTTTCCTCCAGGCTCTGCGGTAAAAATCCTGCAGCAATTAGTCCTGCGCTGTGGTGCCCAGTGCTCCTGAGGAGATTCCCCAGCAGCATTGAAGGATGGGTCAAATGCAGAAGACAAAGTTCCCCACAGGGACTTAAATTCTGGCCCGGGGGCCAGAATGGGTGACATCGAAGGAAACCTTAGGCTTTTAAAACAGAGTAGTCAGAGGTTCCGTCGTATCGTGATTCACGGAGGTGGTAATGACACCCGGCGGAGACAATCAGAAGTGCTCAAATTGCAGGTTGGAGCGGTGTGTGAATTGGCGAAGTCGATGTCAGACACCGTAATATTTTCTGGTCCCCTCCCCAATCGGGTCAATGCTGAAAGCCACTGTACAGCCGCTTTTCAGCATTCAACTGCTGGTTGTCTAGTTGGTGCCCCCAAAACAACGTAGTCGTTGTTGACAATTGGAGTGCGTTCTGGGGAAAGCCCGGGCTCATACGCAGGGATGGCATCCATCCGACTTCGGAGGGTACATCACTTTTAGTTCGGAATTTGGCCGATAGCCTTAGTCGCCTAAAGTGACGCTCTAAATATGAGTCCCGGGTGCAGAGTCTCTTCTCTGTCGCTAAGCTCTCGCCCGCGCTGTCACAGATCAAGTGTTCAGAGTCAAAGCAAATAGAGACTGTGCGTGTCCCTCGTGTAAATAACGCCAATAAGTCAGATCCAAATACAGATAATTTAGGTGTCAGACCAAATAACTTAATACAAATAATCCCTACACATGATACAAATAAACTAATAAATAAGCATGTAAAATGTGGATTGCTAAACATTAGGTCAATTTCCTCCAAATCACTTTTAGTTAATGAATTAATTAACGATTATAATATTGATCTTTTAGCTTTAACTGAAACTTGGCTTCAACAAGATGATTATGTCAGATTAAATGAGGCCACCCCACAGAGTCATGTTAACTTTCAAGCTGCCAGGAGCTCAGGCCGGGAGGTGGGGTGGCAGTAATTTCACATTCTAGTTTACTCCTGAGTCCTAAAAGTAACAAAACTAATAATGAGTCTTCCTCATTTGAAAGCCTTATCCTATCAATCACCTGCCCAAACTGGAGAAACCAAAAAGCTGTTCTGTTCATAATAATCTATCGACCTCCTGGTCCTTATTCATTGTTCTTAACAGAATTCTTTGACTTCCTATCAAATTTAGTATTAGACTGGGAAAATATCGTGGTGGTTGGGGATTTCAACATTAATGTGAATGAAAATAATTGCCTCAGTAATGCCTTTAGCGCTTTATTAGACAGCATTGGTTTCACTCAAAATGTAAATGAACCAACCCACAGTCACCAGCACACTCTGGACCTGGTTCTAACTTATGGAATAGAGATTAGTGACCTTAATGTCTTCCCCCAAAACCCAATAATGTCAGATCACTTCCTAATTACCTTTCAGTTTATTCTTAAGGACTATCCAGCTCCTCAGACTAAAACTATAATGAAAAGGACAATATCTGAAAAATCTATTTTAAAGTTCAGAGAAATAATAGAACCAATATTTAATATTATGTCATGTGATCCTGTCGTTAACAGCGCCAGTCCCAGTGCTATTGATAACTCTGTTGACTCAATGGTCAACTCTCTAAAATCTGCTCTTGATGTTGCAGCTCCACTTAAACAGAAAGTAATCAGGCCAAAACGAGCCTCCCCCTGGTACAATGAAGAACTACGTTCTCACAAACAAAGGGTAAGAAAACTAGAGAGATCCTTACGCCGCTCCCACACAGAAGAATCCCTGAAAGAATGGAAAACTTGCCTTCTGTCTTATAAGCAGGCTCTGCGTAAGGCTCAAACCAGATATTATTCAAATTTAATAGAAGTAAATAAAAATAACTCTAGATTTCTCTTCAGCACTGTAGCCAGGCTGACAAACTGTCACAGCGCAGTAGAACCCTCAATACCAGTTACTCTAAGCTGCAATGACTTCCTTCTATTCTTTAACAGCAAAATCACAACTATTAGAGATAAACTAAATGCAATGACTCCCACTATCAGTACTGAGCAAGCCCAGACTGCAAAGCTAGTGTCCCATACAAATCCTTCAGTAATACTAGATAGGTTCACTGCTGTTGATCAGGCAGAGATAACTTCAGTCATTATGTCCTCCAAAACATCAACTTGTATTTTAGACCCAATCCCAAGTAGACTCCTCAAAGAAATTCTCTCCCTAATTATAAATCCCATTCTTAATATAATAAATACTTCACTAGAAAGCGGTTATGTCCCTCAGTCCTTCAAATATGCAGTGGTTAAACCACTTTTGAAAAAGCCTAATCTAGACCCCGACATACTGGCAAACTATAGACCTATTTCTAATCTGCCCTTTGTCTCTAAAATCCTTGAAAGAATTGTGATTAAACAGCTTTGTCGCCACCTGCAGGACAATAATTTATTTGAAGTTTTTCAGTCAGGGTTCCGTGCATACCACAGCACTGAAACTGCACTAGTTAAAGTCACAAATGATCTGTTATTAGCTGCTGATGATGGACAGGTCTCAATCCTGGTTCTGTTGGACCTCAGCGCAGCGCTTGACACCATCGACCACAACATTCTACTGCAGAGGTTAGAATGTGATGTAGGTGTCAGTGGAACCGCCCTTAGCTGGTTTAAATCCTATCTATCTGATAGGTACCAGTTTGTTAATGTAAACCAGAGATCTTCCCCATGTTCTAAAGTAACCTACGGTGTGCCGCAGGGTTCAGTACTCGGTCAAGTTCTGTTCACACTTTATATGCTGCCCTTAGGTATGATCATCAGAAAGCATGGCATTAACTTCCACTGCTATGCAGATGACACTCAGCTGTATTTATCAATGAAACCTGATCAGACGCATCAAGTAGACAGACTTAGTGCCTGCGTGAAAGACATAAAAACTTGGATGACTCTTAATTATCTGCGCCTTAACCCTGAAAAAACCGAGGTCATTCTGCTGGGCCCTAAGCACCTGCGAGACTCCTTATCTGACCAGATAGTTTCTCTGGACAATATCACTGTAGCCCCCAGCTCTACTGTAAGAAACCTTGGGGTCCTATTTGACCAAGATCTCTCGTTCAAAGCTCATATAAATCAAGCCTGTAAAACAGTCTACTTTCATTTGCGTAACATAGCCAAAATTAGAAAAATCCTGCCCAGAGACGATGCCGAAAAACTCATCCATGCATTTGTCACATCCAGATTAGACTATTGTAACGCTCTGCTTACAGCGTGTCCTAAAAGCTCTATAAGAAGCTTTCAACTGGTTCAAAACGCAGCAGCAAGATTATTAACAGGTACTAGAAAAAGAGATCATATTTCACCAGTGTTGGAGTCTCTTCACTGGCTTCCTGTTGAGTTTAGAATCAAATTTAAAATCCTCCTCCTGACTTATAAAGCTTTAAACAATATGGCCCCATCCTACCTCAAAGATGCTATAGTAGCGTACCATCCAAACAGAGCTCTTTGTTCTCAAAATGCTGGACTATTGTTAGTCCCCAGAGTCTCTAAAAGCACAGTAGGAGGTCGAGCATTTAGCTACCAAGCTCCCATGTTATGGAACCAGCTCCCTGTTCATGTAAAAGAGGCCGACACAGTCTCTACATTTAAGACCAGGCTCAAAACGTTCCTCTTTGAAATAGCTTATGGTCAGGCCAGTTAGGAACAGAAATAAAAACCTACAGTTTTAGCTACGCTGCCCTTGGAGCAATTCTGCTGGGGGAAGTATGGCAGCTTGAACACTATCCTCTGGTTCTTCCTACTTTATCTATCAACAATATTTAATATTACTTCAACTGTAGTCTGTTCATTGCTGTTCACATGTTTCTCTTTCTCTCCACTTCCCCCGGGGAGTGGAGACTGTTTCAGACACTGCGGCGGCTGCTCCAGTGACGACCCCCCACCCCCACCTGTCTGGACGATCTATGCGCCACCCGCCTGGACAGCTGGATTAGCCACACCTCGTCTGCCTGGACGTACTCCTTCTACTTTAGATGAACTGTTCCTCATCTCCTGCTGGAGGGATCTCTCTACACTGGTGGACTGCTCCTCGTCCGCCTGGAGGAACTCTTTAAAGCCACCTCCCTCTTGAGTGGTTCTGGCTCCACAGTCCAAGTGGATGCGTCATTCCTAGTTAATCTGCAGCCTGTCCGTCCGTGGGAGTAGGATCTCTCCTTCACTGTGGTTCTCCCCGAGGTTTCTACTTTTTCCCATGGGGTTTTTTGTAGTTTTTCCTCGCCGCGAAGGAGGGTCAAAGGACAGGGGCATTCTGGGACAGTTATCTGAACTGCTTTTACCTGTGGCCCATCGAGGCAACTGTTGTTGTGATTTTGGGCATTATAAAAATAAATTGATTTGATTTGATTTGATTTGAAATTTCATTTTAATAAATAGTTAAGACTTTGGTGGTAATGCAACTTAGAATCAATCAAATCCAAAGTTATTATTATCATCTCTTTGGTGTGTGCTTCATCATGCGTTTGACCCTATCCACGGTCATGTGGAGTTCCACCCTACGTATATTGATCAAAATCATAGATAGTTTGAGAGACTTTGAAACATCAAACAGCTGGGAGGGACTTATTTTGTTTACTCCGAAGCATCCCACAACCGATTTGAGCACTCAGTCGGGCACCTACAAAATGTACACAAACATGGAATTTAGTCAAAGAAAAATATGAAGCAAGAGAGCTGCCTCAAACTGTGTCATTTAAGAGTTGTTTTCCATTTTATAAAGTGGCCCACTTGGCAGGACAGCTTGTGCGAAGTTTAAAAGAGAAACAGAAAGACCTTGGAATTGATGACATTCTTTGTGTAGAAATTGCTGGTCGCTGCCATGATCTGGGTGAGTAACACTATGATACACATACTGAAATATATTATGATAAATGAGTAATTACTTTGAGAGTCTTGATGTTTCTTTAGGACATGGACCATTTTCCCACTTGTCTGATGGAATGTTCATGCCTAAACCTCGACTTATTAATATTAATGAATTAATTAATAATCAGTAATATTTTCTGTGCAGCATGAGAAAGCATCAGTTGAGATGTTTGATTACATTGTGAACAATCTAAAAGACAAAGAAAGAGAAGAAGAAAGATTTGACCTGGAGTTGGAGTTGGAGAAGCTGGGGACAGACATAGTAGAGTGTTCAGAGATGATTATTGGACCAGATGAAACGGTAAACTGTCACACAATCAGGTTTATTGTGACTGCTTCAGACTGACAATGTGTGAAATTCAAATAGGGACATTACACAGGCCGCCCATCAAACAAGTCATTCCTCTACGAAATTGTCTCAAACAAAAGAAATGGCCTTGATGTGGACAAGTTTGACTATTTTGCCAGGTTTGGTTTGATTTTCAAAACACTTCAGATAAATGCTCTTTATACTTTATATTTGATTCTATTTTACCAAAGATTGCTATCATCTTGGAATAAAGAATAGCTTTGACCACAATCGCTACATTAAGTTTGCCAGAGTCTTTGAGGTGAACGGTCAAAGACAGATCTGAATAAGAGACCAGGTTTGAGATGCTAGCTTAAAGGTGGAATGGAGGATTTCGGGCAACAAATCAGAATCTCATTTCCTCGTGGGTAGCACAAATAACTGGTCCGCTCAGGTGTCAATCATTCTCTGCGTGCTAGTGCACGCCCGCAGGCTCGTCCAGGGGAAACGCTCGCTACCCTGGCCGCGCATGCGTGGTTGATATGCTAGTGTGTTTATGTAGCAGGTTAGCGGCGAGTTCCGTCATTGTAAGTCTAAACTTTCATCCGCGAAGTACCGAAATGGCTGAGGGACGAAAGAGAAAGACTGTTTGCGAGCTTTCACAGAAGAGACGAAAGTCTGCTGAGGAAAGAAACAAAACGCGTGTTATTCTGGGGGAATCGTTTACGCGCTGGCGAGCATTGAAAGCGCAAAACAGGCTGATGCCTCCGCTGCAAACTTTCTGCTGGACAGGTAACTGTTTATCTGACTCTTTTTTTAGCTTATTGTATGTGGAGTGTATTATTAAATCTTCGCGGAGGTTGTCGTGAGAAAGCGACACCAATTGTCTTGTAAACAAATGCGCATGGGCAGTGCTGCTGGGCGTGCTCGTTCACGAGGTTTGCTAGGCGTTCAGCCAGGAGAAACGGGGCGGGAGGGAGGGGGAACCTGCGCATGCGCTTTTTCAAAAAAAGGACTAACAGTCGCAGATTTTCAAATCGGCGAGAAATCCTCCATTCAACCTTTAACGGAAGAATATCTTCTGAACATGATGATGTGTTTTAAACTGATGTTTTTTAATTAGCACCAGGTTAAAAATTAACCCATTCTGGGTTTCTGTCTGTTTTACATTAAAGGTCCCATATTCTGCTATTTTCCCCTTTACACAGTCTATTCTAAGGGCTTTGTTGATACATTTTTGCGTTGTGCAATATCCATAACATAACAGTTTCCAAAAAACACCCATTTCTTGGACTGGCCCCCCTCCTTGTAAAAGCAAACGGCTCACTCTGAGATCTGACCCCCCCGAACAGAGAGCAGGCTGCCTCCCCCGCCCAACTCGCGCGCCTCCCCCGCCCAACTCGTGCCGAAGCCTAGATCGGAGATAGTGCGCATGCGCCGTGTGCTCCGGTAAACAGCGATACACAAACACGGGAATAAACCTTTTATCCGTCCTGACGGTGCGTCGTGCTGAGTCCTACGTCCTGGATCTGACCTGGAGTTTGACGTGCTCCAGTGCCTCGACGACGGACGTTGCCGTTTGGTAAATAACAAGCTAACTCTTCTATCTGTCGTATCCATCATGTAATTACTGTGTAGCATTAGCATTAGCTGTTTTTATTCTTGCGGCTGCGCGCTTCCTGGAGGCGTGGCTTAAACACCGCGTCATCCTTGTGAAGCGCGTCATCCTTGTGAGGAGCCCCCGTCTGCCTGCTCAGCCGAGGGGGACGGAAAAGACAGTTCTCTAGCGAAAACATGCGGGAATCAATCAAAAAAACACTTTGGGCACACATACGAGGCCCAAATAGCACTGGAGGAAGGTTAAAACCTCTGAAAAGTCGATTTTGCATGTTATGGGACCTTTAAGCATCAGCTCATGATAATAAATTATATATTTAAACATTAAATGTGTGTGGAGATTGCCATCACAAAGACTAATTTTGACCATTATTCATTCATCAAGTTTGCAAAAGAGCCTGAGGTTGATGGCAAAGATCAAATCTGCTTCAGGGACAAGGTGAGGAAACTCCAGTCGTATTTCCCATTATAATTAAGGACCATTCTATGCATGTGCATGAAAATACTAGGCTAGAAATCAACATTACTGTCGCCACTAAAAAATTAATGTCATTTGTCTGAGAAATAAACGACACAAAATCAATTTACATTACTTCCGGTGGTTGTTATCCAAAATGGACATATCAATTAATATTGTTGATACAGAACATTTTTACTGTTCTCCCCAGAGTCATTCTGTGTCAGTAAAAATGGAAAATAAAAATGAACCAATGAATATAAATTAACCCAGAAAAGTGTACATTGTTATCTTTACAAGAATTTACCACAAAATTGTGTTTAAAACATGTTTCTGTTGTATAGACACACCCAAAAAGGCCCTATGCCTTGGCTTTATTAGCTTTATATAGCTTTACAGGACAAAAGAGGACGTACCAACCACAGTTTCATCCTATGAGGTGGAGGAGCAGGCCTTGTTTTGGAGCAGAGTGAAAGCCATCTGTAACGATTTGAGCCCTGGTTTGACACAGCGGTGAATGAGAAGCAAGCACATGACACTTGTGCAGGGGTGAAGTTTTAGGCAGTAGGCAGCGGCGCTTGCCAACAGGCCGAGCGGATAAAGGGGATATCGATTTAGGAGAAGTGACGGCAGAAGAAGTTGGGTGTACTGGGGGGGTAAACAGAGGTTTACTAGAGGGGAGAAAAGGTTTGATAGTGGGATATCATCATTGCTTATCGCAAGGGAGTCGTAGAGTGACATATTTTTGTTCTTTTCACAATTGACCCAAGATGGTGTGGACCATTTGCACAGATTCCTGAACCCAGTGAAACGGGTCTATTGTCAAGACATGACAGCCAGGAACACAGCGTTGTCACTGAAGAATAAGTCACTGCATAAGCAGGGCCTCTCTCCATCGCTGCCGAGGTGAGACGCAGTAAGACATTTGGAATTTCTTAAAAGATCCTGAGGTTTATGGAAGAAAAAGTCAAGTAGAAGACCCAAAAAAATGACCAGCACTGAGCTGGAGGCTCTGTTTGGCTGTCTGTTACTGGTGCCGACTTGCCTGGCAAGTCCAGAATGATATATCTATGTATTATTTATACACTATATATCAGTCTGGTCGCCCAGCCCTCCGCCGTGCCTTGAGTCAACTCCAAAACGAACCAAGCAATCAGATTAGTTTATTTCAGTGACGCAAACGGTGTCACTCTAGCGCGGCGGAAGTGGCAGAGTCGGCTACATGTATTGTCAAAGGCTGTAGTACTGTATTTTTTACATGTTTGAAGAGGGTTGGGAAGGGGGCACCTTGGAGCATTTCTGCTTAGAGTAATGGCTAGCAACGTCTCTGCCCGAGATGGTTGTCACCCAGTGCGGGGAACACAAACTGCCGCCGTCACCTCGCTCGAGCTCGGGCCCCACTGTTGGTACAGCCCAGAATCAGCTTCTGTGTTGCACAGAATGAATAAAGATAAATTAATTCATGAGTCCACAAACCTTCACACAGAAGACACTGGTCAACAACGCATTTACCAAACGCATCAGAACATAACAAAATACATGACAGCGCTTACACTTGTACAGCGGCTGTATCCACACTCGCCTGGCTCATGACGCTCCAGCTTTCACTCTGGTTTATCGCCTGTTTTTACGTCCATCACAAAGAGCTGCAAAAAACTAAAAGTACCCATAAAATCCACATGTCTGCTGCATTTTTGTGTGTTTTGGAAGAAGATCAGTTAAATGTTGTTTCTGTTTGAGCACATTCTAGTCAATCTCTTTTTTCAGCCAATCATTGTTTCCAAATTCTCATCTTGCTCGTGTTTACTTCCCCAAACAAACACAGAATGAAACTTTGCAGCTTCTCTGAATGAGCGGAGAGGCTGATTCTGATCAATCACCACCACATCTGCTGCTGCTGCTGCTGCCGTGACTCACTGTAAAATGACGACACACACTGACAGTAAATAGAACAGTGTCATGGCACAGGAAAGAGTATTTTGTTAGATGACTCGTTACTGATTTTAAAAAATAGCATTGTTAGTAAGGATGCTATAGTTAAACACCATTATCACTGATAGCACTGCCACCTTGTGATACCATTCTGTCAAATTTTGGTGTCAGACAAATTGACTAAAACCTACACGTACAACCACAACTGGTCTGAAAAACTGTTTTGACCTGAAAGTAAAAAAGTAAAGGATTCAAAGCTAAACTCACACACGCAATGAAACATGGAAATGATTGCGTTTCCTCAACTTTCATCTATAATTTAACCACCTTACATAATTAATAATTTTAGCATCCTAAAAAACCCACGGTTAAATGGACACTTAAAAGATACAGGCTTAATAAACAGCAAATTATTCATAATTCTTTCAGGCACACAGCTTTAGATTTTTGTATGAGGACGTGGGCGTGTCTTTATATGTTTTTCTGTAAAGTATATAGCAGTCACAATATTAGATTACTGTGTGTATTGGATTAACTTAGTGTTGGACACACAATGAGCACAAAGTTACACAAAACCGACAAAAGACAAAAGTCCAATGGCCACATTCACAGTGCCATACATACAACACCCAACAGGAGCAAACTTGACAAAACTGACAAAATCCAATACAGATTTTCCACACAAATTCATCCAAACGTTTCCTGTTTGAGGGACCTCAAAACTGCACCTAGTCCTGGTTCTAAAAACACACACAGCACAACACATGTTGCCAAATCTATTGCACCTGACATCAACCAAAAAGTACAAGTTAGCTAGCTGAACCAGGGGCCTAGCATCAAATTCTGCGCCCCACGTACAGACCTTCTCGATGGGCACCTAAACACATCATTTTGCATGTGATTTAGATAGATAGATGGAAAGGAAGTTGCATTGCTGTCCGTTGCTCACATTCATGCATACATAAAAGAGAAAGACACATTCAAGTAGACCGCATAAAAGATTAAAAGGTGGTAGTTAATACATAGCACACTAAACAGCTACAAAATAATTTAAGTCCATAGGGAGTTAAAGGCACTGAACTAAACCAGTGTCTTAAAAACAGCACAACTTGTCATCTCCTGCCCCTCCCTGAGGTGAGTCTGATGGCACGAGGCCTGTCCGTGGAGCAGCTCAGTGAGAGGAGTCTCGTACTCACAGAGCTCCTCTGATGGAAAAAGACTGAGTACAGGGGGTGGCTCTGATTGGACAGGATCGCTTTGATCCTGGCCAACGTCCTCTGCTCCACCACCTTCTCCACAGAGTCCAGGCCCAGTCCAACCACAGAACCCGCTTTCCTTATGAGCCTTAGTCTCAGAGTGTCCCTTTTCCTTGCGCTGCCGCCCCAACATACAACAGCATAAAAAACAACACTGGACACAATAGTCTGGTAGAACATGTTCAACAGCATAGAACAGACATTAAAAGAGGCCAGTCTCCTTAGGAAATACATCCTATTCTGACCCTTTTTGTACAGTGTGTCCATGTTTTGTGACCAGTTGAGTTTGTTGACCAACTAAAGTCCCAAGTACTTGTAAGAGGGGACCACCTCCACCTCTGCTCTGGTGGTATTTATTTATTTATTTATTTATCCCAGGTTATTGTTGAATAAAAAATGCACTTTTGCTAAATTTGTTTCCTATGTTTTCGACATACATCTGACAATAACTCGCTAATCCACAGACGTCTTGTGTAGCTAGCGGCTTATGTGACGATACAGTGCGGTTTGTTTTTGCAGTAACTACCAGAGCAATTTCACAAACATCTCGAAACATATTATTACAATGAGAAAATACATTAACTGGAAATTATAATCACAAGTTGCATTTGTAAAAAAAAAAAAAAAAAAAAATCAATAGTTCAAAATCAAAAGAACTTTATTTTTCCCACTGCACTCTCAAAACACAAATAATTAAAACCAGATTAAGACACAATAAAAAGTAAAGTTAAGAACATGACAAAAAGGAATTCTAAACAGTTCAAAAACTTGGCGACTGAGCTTATATTGGTTTTCAAGGTGATGGGGCCCTCAGATCTCACGCTTAATTATATTTAGTCTCTCAACAACTTTACTCAACCACATTGCATTTTATTAAAGGGTAGTGCAACTGAGAAAAAAATGTCAGATGCTTTTAAAGGCCCCTTCCTTCCTGCCCTAGTCTCCGGGGGAACAGTACCCTTTAACCCCCCAGTCCGACGCCCCTGAGCTGAAGGTAAGGAACAATAATACTGTATCTATATGAAAGTTAGTCAAGTACTGTGAGGAGTTCAATAAGTTTGATCAGTCATTGGTCAAACTTTGGTGAAACAGGGAAGGAGTTTAAAGGATTGAAAAAATACACTGCAATACATAGCAGTGTGCAATGTATTTTTTTGAAGTTGCTGTTCCTTACATTTGCACCTCTATAGGAGTAATTTGTTGTGCGTTATTGTTTCATCATGTTCGAAGCAGACATATTATGATTTTTTCAGGTACTTAGTATTGAATGATAACAAAAGTAGGTCATTATTTCACATTTTGTTCATAGTCAAAAGTCATTGTCAATCAGAGAGCTGGTATGGGAACCTGGGCCTTATATGCTACTCTAAGTAGTGGGAGTCCAGCCCCCAGGGAGGAGTCACTGCACTCCTGTCTTTGTTATAAGATTGTTTGTTGTCACCTGGGATTTAATTAATTGGTCTATCTTGTTTGATTAATGGTTGGCCTCACCTAGTTTCACCTGTGTCTAAAGGTCTATTGTTATCTTGATAGCTGGCTGTTGCTCCCTCCTCACTACTGATTGCCTCATTAGCATTTGACTGGTCTATTGATCTGGACCAAGGTGTTAAAATGCTGTCATAAATTTTGGCTAAATTAAATCTTAAGCCCCCATTCCTGTTCAGGGAAGGATTTTCTCTTTTTACAAAAATGGCCTCCTTTACTCCTCTTTCAAACCAGTTCTTCTCTCTGCTCAAAATCTTCACCTCACTGTCCTCAAACGAGTGATTTGTAGCTTTTAGGTGCAGATGGACTGCACTCTGCGGTCCGGTGGAGGAACATCTTCTGTGTTGGTACAGCCTTTTGTGCAATGGCTGTTTTGTTTCTCCTATGTAACGTTCTTTACAACTGTCCTCACTGCACTCTATCGAATAAACTACATTGCTCTGTTTCTCTGTCGGCCTCTTGTCTTTCGGGTGGACCAGTTTCTGTTTAAGCGTGTTGCCAGGTTTGTAATAGACAGGGATGTCGTGTTGTCTAAAAATCCTTTGAAACTTCTCAGACAGGCCCGAGACATAAGGGATAGAGACACCCCTCCTGCTGGGGTCTTTATCCTTTCTGTCCTGTTTCTTGGCTCTTCTGACTTTGTTAAAGGCCCAGTTAGGGTATCCACAAGCTGAGAGGGCACGTTGGACGTGTTCTTCCTCCTTCTTTCTCCCCTCAGAGCTGGTGGGTACTTCATGGGCTCTGTGTTGCAAGGTCCTAATCACTCCCAGCTTGTGCTGCAGTGGGTGGTTGGAATCGAACAGTAAGTACTGGTCTGTGTGGGTGGGTTTCCTGTATACTTCTGTCTGAAGGCTGCCTTCCTCCTCTCTGATTGTGGAGCAATCAAGAAACGCCAACCGGTTGTCCTTAGCATCTTCTCGGGTGAACTTAATGTATACATCCAACCCATTGATATGCTCAGAGAAAGTTTCCAGCTCTTGTTTCTTGATTATCACAAACGTATCGTCCACGTAACGCAGCCAGAGGCTCGGAGGTGTGCCCAGGAAGGAGGTCAGAGCCTTCTTCTCGAAGTACAAGTACAAACAATCTTATAACAAAGACAGGAGTGCAGTGACTCCTCCCTGGGGGCTGGACTCCCACTACTTAGAGTAGCATATAAGGCCCAGGTTCCCATACCAGCTCTCTGATTGACAATGACTTTTGGATAAAAGTCGAAACGTCTCGATCTTTAAACGGCGTCCGGATGACAACCTCTGAACCCCTTTCTACGATGGACCACACCTGGACGAATGAGGGTTTACATCGACCATAGTCAACAACACTGATCTAAAATGACTTAGACACAGGTCCTTTGACTTCCTGATAAGCCTGCAGGTCCTGTTCAAAGTGACGTTTCACCGTATCAAGCAGCAGAGTGTCATTTATGTGTTTTCATTTTTGAAAAGTAGCTACATGACACATTAGATCCCTTCATGTGTCACTCAGACTCTTAATTAAAAAAAAAAAAAAAACAGGCATTTATTGAGCACTGGAGCCTCAGTTACAGGACAATACAGGATTAACTCAAACATGCAGGAATTAAACAAAACACAACTTTGAATAAACTAATGATGAGGTTAAAAACTCATTCAAGTTGAATAATCTCCTTTAATGTAAGCACTCACTTCCAAATGAAAATTAAAAAATACACTGCATTTCATCACAACCTGTTCATTCACTTCATGAAGCGTTCTGTGCTGTCTGACAATCTGAGGAGTGATAAGTATAACATCTCACATAATCTGCGATATTATCTCACGTGATATAGTGAACTGAAGAGGAGTTCACACTGTTTATTGTTTTAAATCAGGCATGTCCAAACTAAGGCCCGGGGGCCAAAAGCGGCCCGCAGACCAATTTTTCTTGGCCCTCAAGCTTCCTGGTGAATTGGCCCACATTGTCCTAAGACATACTTTTTACAGCAAATTTCAGATTTTCTACTATTATAACCTAAATAACTAACATTTTGGAGTGAGACAGACCTGATATTAAAGCACTGAGAATGAATTTAGGTGTGGTGGCACTTTAAAAATCAGATTAATGCAACTTTTTTGAACGTTTCACGATTTATTTACGGCCCTCCCCTTGGTCTACATTTCAGTATGTGGCCCTCATTGAAAAAGTTTGGACACCCCTGTTTTAAATGAAACCTTTCCTCAGTGAAAAAATGTCTTACAGATACATCATATGAGTTCATGACATAAAAAACCCAATCATTTTCATTAGAGTTGCGAGGTGTATCACAATCAAACAGAAAAAGCGATTTGAATGGTTGCAATTAGCGAATGGCAAAGACTGCAATTATTTTAATCTTTAGCAAACAACAAAAATCCATCCGTTCATTTAAAAGCTGCTATCCCCATAATATTTTCATACATATGCCTTGGATTATCGAACGTAAATGCTCCTGGATGGGCTTAAAATGCGCAATGAACAAAAACCGACAAATCACAAATCTTTTAAAACTCTCTGCTAGATACTTTTGCCAAGTGTTCAGCTCTTTTTAAACATGTGAGTCTTTTTGACAGCGAGTTTCCACATTGGTGAAAGGCAAGTCTTTGTGACTAACTGATCACTGTCACAGCTGGAACACACTTTTCATCGCCTCATGTCCAAAGCCAAAAAGTTGAGATTTTACACGAGCTCATTTATCAATTTAAAGCCAATTAACTGGTACAAATCGAGCTATACATTCATGATCAGGATGAACCAACTGGAGAACTGTCCTAATGTTTTTGCTTCTCGCTTTTGCTTTAAATGAATATATTTCCACAGAATCATCTTTGAGCAAACACTATTATTTTTTAATATAACTCATTGCACAGCGCCGATGGCCCACAGCTAACTTTAATATTGCATTGAGTCTGACACTGAAAACAAAGTGCGTCACATTTTTTTAACAAATCATTAACACAGAAACGGCAAAACCCTTAACAGCGACTGCACGAACCTAGAACAGTGTAATATTACTAACCCAATGTTTTTCCTGCATTAGCATAATTAGCACTAGCCCTCATTTGCATAATATTTGGGCTGTAAATACACTTTGTCATTTGAAGCCGTGCTCTTATACTTGTATCCACAGATTGTTCGCCGGGAGCTTGTTGTAAATGTAAACCACTTTCCTATCTCTCTCTAAACAACTGCTGCTTTATTCGCGCGCTGGATCCAGTTGGCTTTGCCCGGGGGAGACGTGCAGCTAGCATTTGGAGCGTTTTTCTTTTTTCTTTTTCTTTTTTTAAAGCATGAAGCATATTGCGCTAACACAAACGACCGGCGCGGGGCTATCACGCTGGTGAAGAGGCAGCTGCGAGTGTGGAGCGGAGACAGGGCTGAGGGCCGCGGTGTGTGAAGTGTTGCACCACGGACCAGGCTGCGACGGGAAGTGGGCAAATCATGTGCTCCAACTGGGTTTTTGATGTTGTTTTATTCTTGTACGACCACTTAAAGGACACCTGTTCTGCTACAGTGACTTTTTTGAGCTTTAAACAATGTTCTAACAATGTTCCATCATTAAAAACATGCCTGGAGTAGCATTCAGTTGCATTCACACTGTTTTGTGGAATGTTTATTCAAAAATCCTCCCCCCTGTGAGCGTCAAAAACACTTCTTGCAAACTCCTTCTATCCGGGATGTATTTTCGGATCATTATCAGTCCGTAAATCATCGCTAAACCCGTCTTGAGCATTTCTGCCTCTAAAAACGATAACTACTGCAGCAAATCCGCACCATAGTGTCTTTTCAGCGCTAACTTCATTAGATGCACTGGCGCCATCTGCAGGCTGAATGCACTCAGTGAGTATCATTTCATAGTGATTGATAAAAAAGTCATTGGATGAATGAGAAACTTTTTTTTTTGTTTTTAAACATGAGATGGCAAATTTAAGGCACTCAAGAGCATGTTCAAAGGCTGATAACAATAAGAAAAATGCGTAATATTTTTCCTTTAACCTTCCTTTGACTGGTTTGTTTTACAGGATTGCGTTAAATGTGCCTGTTTCCACCTAGACAAGTAAATCTCAAGTCAAGTTACATGTCAGATCTGCGGAGAGTCAAATTCAAGTTAAACTTCATGATAGCTACACTTTTAACAGCTTAAATAAAGCATGAACAAAGACTTAAATCAAAATGAACAAAGAGCACTAAGAATGTTTCAGTTAAACCCTAACCCTGTTACTAAGCCTTAATAAACTATTTGTTCATTATGAATTAAGTCCTTGTTCATGCTTTATTAAGGCCAATTAATATGTAGTTGTTATAAAGGTTTAATAACTATTAGATAAACTCCTAACCGTTTAAAGGGTTGTGTACCTGATTATTTTCATGATAAAGTCAAATCTGTTTGGGGTAAAAATGAGTTGTACGTTCTTTGCTTCTAATTCTAGAGTGAATAAATGATGGTTAAACATTTGTCATGTCTAGAAAAAGCTGTGGTGACCAGGTCCCCAGAGCTGTGTTTCGACTGATTCCCTTTGGAGCAGATTTGGAGCCTTGTTTGAGGAGCTGAAGGGCCACCAGGGGGAGCTGGCTCACTGGGTCCCTGGAAGGGTTTAGCGCGAGATGATTGGACAAGAGAGAAAGCAGACTCAGGTGACAACGAAAAGTTAAAAAGCCGATACAAATAGAAAATAATCATTCTTCACCAGCCTGGTCTGGTGATACACCACCGTGCTTCCAGAGGCGATAATTTATTTTTTTGAGCTGACAGATTTAGCAAGACAAAGCTGTTTCCTGTTTACTGGCACATAGCACTCGCTTCAAGACACAAAATATAATTTTTTTCAGTGAGTAATGGATCCAAACCCAACATATTTCACAGAGAAATGTTCAAATGTGGCATAGATGTGCAGAGAAGTGAAATAAATGCAGTAAAAGCTGACTATAAACCAGAAGTTGTGTCGTATTTACTCGTATTAACTTTAGCCACGTCTCACAGTGACACAAACTTGAAACCACTTTATGTGAACTGCTGATATCGACCTTATGAAGAAAAAGTAGAATTCAGGTACAATTTAGATTTTATTTATGAAGAAAACATGAGTTATGTTTGAGTGACATCAGTTGCTAACTTTGCGGCCCCTGAGCCTTGAGCTGTGCACAGAAACACATTCCAGGGCCAGTGGAAACACAGCTAAAGACTGCCTCTTCAGCTGAGGCTTTCAAGTCTCATTTAAAAACACGCTTTCTCTCACTGGCTTTTAAACTGGCACGTGACTTATTTCGTATTATTTGACTTTTTCATATTTCATATTTTATTTACTTTTATGCTCCTGTATTTTATGCACTTTATGTGATTGTATGTGATTACTGATGTTATGTTCACTCTCCGCCACACTTTGGATACCTCATCTTGGCAAAACAAAAGTCCTTTACAAACATAGCTGGATTAGAAATGATTTGCTTTATTTTTGTCAGTGATTCATTATAAGCGGAAGAAGATGGATGGATGGATGGATGGTTCATTGTAAAGTGTCACCCCATTTGAAACTCAACATTTGGAAGGCTGAAAAGTTCTTATTTTACCTCAATTTTGGACTCGGCTCTGGCTCTGGACTCACTGCAGCGGCAACAAAAGTCCATCAAAACCTCTGACTTTGAGAAATAACTTTCCTGTGAGCCTTTAACCCTGGTCTGGTTCAGTGTTTGGGAGTGCGTACACCTCCACTGCTGCTCCTGGGGCCGGCTGTATTTGTGTGGATACAACAATGACGACGATGACGCGGGGCTACAGGGACCTTCATTAATCACTCCGTCTGTTCTTTTGTTCTTTCTGATACGGACTTTGCTCACACTTTCTCGGTGGAAACTAATTCAACCCAGTGGCGGACCTAGGAATTTGGGGGCCCAAGGCAAAATGAAGTGCAGGCCCGTCCTCATCGAGTGTGATTTTCTGTAGCTTTTCTGTCGTGTTTGTTGAAGTGTTCTTGAAAGGAAGCTTTTTTGGAAGCTGCTGTGGCCGGACAGGTTCATAAATTTGGGATGAGCAGCTAACATGGTCTAAACAGCTTTAGGGGGTTTGGGGGTGCTTCCCCAGAAAAATATTGAAGAAATCGAACCATATTTTCTGTTTGTGGGGTGTGACTTGAGCAGTATTAATACATTTGACAATCCCAGACTATTTTGCTGGTCTTAAGGTGAGAAACTGCAGCTGAATAGGAACAAATCTTAAATTTAAAGATATTAATTTGCAACTTCTCCTGTAGTTTTGTCACATAAATGTAAGAAAAAAATATTTTACACGTTTTTCATCATGTCATATTTTCATGTAGAAATAAGGCATTTTATGTGTAACCAAAAGTATGCGTGACCAAAAGTACACATATTTGGGACATTTAAATCTGAAAAATGGACAGAACCAGGTTTAAATTTCTTGGTTCATTTTGTACTCAAATTAAATACAAAATTTTTGGGATATTTTGGGGGATTTTGGATATCTAATTTAGTTTTTAAGTAAACTAGATTGGACTAAACATTGTCCTAAAAATTCAAAGTCAAGTTAAAACTTTAATAAATCAGTTTTAGAATTAGACATAAAAAAAAAATCCTTCTGTACATTTCGTCTTGTTCAGTCCCAGATTGTACAGTTTGGTGTGGGATCTACTTTAAGGCTGATCTTTATGAGGGAGAAAAATGCATTTCATGAAAACGGCCTTTGAAGTTACAATGTCCCAGAGAAATCTATGGAAGAAGTGGATTAAATGGAAGAATAAAAACATCTTTAACAAGTTTGCTGTTTCCACATGAAAGCCCATATGTTAAGATAAGAGCAAACTGACCAAAAAACAAACAATTTTGTCTGTAGTGTCCCGCCTTAAAAGTACACTGCACTTTACTGTGATATTGAGGGAAAAGCAACTGTTTCAGAGTCTTGCGTCTGTGACGATTGGGAGGCATTTTATTGGGGACCCCTTCAGGTTGGGGGCCCAAGGCAGTTGTGTCCTTTTGCCTTATGGTAAGTCCGCCACTGATTCAACCCAAAGGTACATTGGACCTGATTATAGAGGGACTGGTGTGTGTGGAGAAAACAAGATGATACAGTATGTGACAACTTAAGGGAGTAATTTTCTGCAGTATTTGTATATGTTATTGTCCTTTTAACTTGCTCTTTTGTTTTGTCTTTTGTTAATAGTTTTTGTAAGCATTGTTCATGTGCAGTGCTTCAGAAACCTTTCAGTTGAAATGTGGAGTGGATAAAAACAGCTCAGGAGGCACAGATCTGAGTATTTTGTGAGGCTCAGAGAAGAGGACCTCGTAAACAGAATGAATGAGACGAGTGTTAATAAAGCTAAATACAACTCCAGGTGTGTTTTTAATGAGAGAGCAATGGGTTGAAAGCTCAGAAAGTCATCATAAGTGTGCTTTAACAAACATTTAGAAAAGAACAATAGAATAGTGCCATAAGCCGACACTGAGCGAAATGGTGCTGTGCTTTTGCCTCAAAGTAAGATGACCTTCCTGTGCAGAGTTTGCATGTTTCATTTCTGATTTTCCCATTAAAAAGTGCCCAGCGGTATAAATAGTTTGACATCTCACTCAAACTCACAACTGACATAAAATAATGCATTTTCATGGCCTTGACAAGCAAACACATCAATATTAGATTTCTGAAACATCCAAACACTGCTCTACAGAAACACATAGAAATCGCGGTTTCTTACTATTCTTTCATTCATTTGATTTTATTTTGTATGACCACATGGAAATGGTGTGTGTGTGTGTGTGTGTGTGTGTACGTGTGTGTGTATGTGTGTGAGAGAGAGAGAGGGTGTGTGTGTGTGTGTGTGTGTGTGTGTGTGTGTGTGTGTGTGTGTGTGTGTGTGTGTGTGTGTGTGTGTGTGTGTGTGTGTGTGTGTGTGTGTGTGTGTGTGTGTGTGTGCGTGTGTGTGTATTTTAGTACTTTTTAAAAGTTTTTTTATTTGGGGAAAAAAAATTGGGATTATCTTTTTCATCATTTAGGCTATTTTGCTCGAACATAAATGAAAATATAAAAATAACAATAATAGTAATAATATTAACAAAAAATCAGTAGAATAATTTCTTTCTTGTTAGTGTTTGTTTTAATGATTTTTGAAAGCTGTTGAATTGTACTGCTGTTTAAACGCGCTTAATCTGGGTTTGGACTTTGTGGTCTAAGTGAATGTACAGAGTGTGGAATGTTCCTTATGGAGCCGGAACTCGCCCACTCACTTACTCTAAACAAGAAACTTCATTTGACCTGTCACTTCCCATCATGCTCTGACACACACTCCCATTATACGCCTGTCTCGGCTCATTTTACTGAAATGGCAACAGTAAATAACGATTATATTTAGGCACTTAAAAGCACCAAACATCTGTATCAGCTACCACAGC
This sequence comes from Rhinogobius similis, assembly GCA_019453435.1. Lineage (NCBI taxonomy): Eukaryota > Metazoa > Chordata > Actinopteri > Gobiiformes > Gobiidae > Rhinogobius > Rhinogobius similis. Next base: position 4,162,662 of record CM033626.1, read on the forward strand.
CCTCTCATGTTAGCTTCTCTGATTAAACTGACTTTCTGACCTCAAGGCCAAACCAGCTTCTCCAGCAGGGATTCAAGGATATTTAGATTAAAAAAAAGGTTAAATGACACACATACACAAAACAAATAAATCGTGTTGGTGTTTTTCTCCTGTGTACTTTAAACCAGTCAACACGCTAAGAAAGAAAGTGGCAAGGACGAGATGCCCACACAAAAACAGAATAATGTAGTGTATTCAGTCCATTGTCAGTCCAGAGAAGAAGGATACAATGAGAATTACATTGAATAAACCCAACAGCCACTGCACAAAAGACTGCATGGACATGGACAACACTGGGATTCTGCATCTGCATCTGAAAGCCCCAAATCACATGTGAAAACAGAGGTTAAACACTGAAGCAAGAGGAAGGATGCTTTAAATGAAAAGAAGAGAGAACATTTAGTTTAGAAAGACAGTCCTTCTTTAAAGTGCTCAGTCTACAACAGCCACACTAAACCTGGGCTGAAATCAGACCAGTCCAATACTAATGATGTACTTGACCGCTCTGGGCTGGAGGTGGACAGACCTCAATAGATCTTAGAGAGAAATTGACAGACTCTAAACAAGGATATAGGGCAAGTTTCAGTTCTAACTCCTCCCTTTGGGCTCTGAACCAATCAGAGGTCAGGATAAATAATAATAAATAATAATAAATACTGCTGCTCAAACCATTTCCATCAGATTGAAAATTACATTCAGTGACAATGACGTGCATTTGACCCACCCCTCAATGTGGACGGAGCAACCTGTGCAGAGAGCAGCAGCAGCACAGCGATCGAGGACACATCTACAGTGAGTCAGTTCATAAGTAAAAGTTATGTGTAAGCTCCTCACAGACCGAGGTCACAGAGAGCTTCACAGGCTGCAGTAAAACACCAACAAAAACATACAAAAGATTAACAATAAAAGATGATGCATGTAGGGCTAGAATGCTTGTTTGAAGAAGAGGGTCTTGAGTTCCTTTTTAAAAGCATCCACAGAGTCCAGGGAGCACAGAGGACGAGGAAACTCATTCCAGAGGCATTACAGCACAAAAGAGCTGTCTCCTCCAGTTCTAAAACTTGTGTGGGACACTATTAACAGGTGCTGACTCAAAGACCTCAGGCTCCAGCAGAACCACAGGGTCAGACCAGGTCCTTAATATGGCTGAAGGATTATGAAACATACTGTACACATCATAACTGATAATTCTACCAGTAACAATAGTGTATACTTTCTATAGAGCAGTGAAAGTAAGTCCAAGGCACTCTGTCTTTTGATGTTACTTAATTCACGCCAAAGCGTTTCAGCACATAGTCTTCATCAGGGCAAAGCGGTACATTTATTCTTTTTGTTAGTAATAACTTGAGAGTTTTTAATTATTTATTTGAAATAGAAAGACATTCACAATAGAAATAGCCAAAGCTGCCCTGTGGCTGTCTGACTAAAACATGGCCATTATGTGCCAACAACATACTGCTGTTTCCACACCACTCACACACTGTTCACACACCACTCACACACTGTTCACACACTGTTCACACACCATTCACACACCACTCACACACTACTGTTCCTTAAACAGTAATAAGATAAAAATGTTATCTAAATGTTATTAAATGTTCAAACAGTGAAATAAGGAAGTATTTAACCCTTCCTAACTCCTTTCTCGCTCTCACAAACCCTTTGGATCATCACTAGTATCAGAGGCAGGACTTTTTGACCACTAGCACAGCTTTAGAAGAGCTTCTTCAGACACTAAAGTGAAGCAGGAGTATTATCCCTGATCAGCCAATCATATAGCATCATACAGTGACTCAGTAAAAGGATAAAATGTTTAGATTCATTAGATGAAGACAGCATGTAGAGGTCTTTCTGGAGAGAAAAACAAAACTTGCTAATGAAAGTTGCGTGCCCCAGCTTTAACACGAAGAATTAGAGTGATCAAAATCATGGTGGTTTTTCTGTGCAGTGTTATTTGTAGCTACTTAAGAACATTATTCCCCAATGAAAAGTTCCATGGTGCACCTTTACGCCCACATGCCTCTCCTCTCTGTCCTGTCTGTCCTCTCTCTCCACAGCGTCGTTAGCAGCAGATGGACATTAGCTGTTTGTTTAATGGTCCACAGTGTGAGTGCACAAACACATTACAGAGGCTAACCAGAGGCTAACGCTCTCATCAGACACTGGAGCGCTCTGGAGTCCAGCATGGAGCCCATCCCAAACCACTCTGACAGCAGCAGAGCAGGTCATGTGATCAGCACGGAGCTTTTAATGGGCCAGTGTCAACCAGGAAGATGTAGTAGAGAGGAAGATCAGTTACATCATTTACAGCATTTACAGCAACAAAAATCCTATTAACTCTTTTCAAGCACAGTGTACTGAGAAATCTTGACATTAAGGTGAGACACTACTGTCAAACTCGCCCTTTTTTTTTTTTTTTGTCAGTTTGCTCTTTCAACATATTGACTTTCATGTGGAAACAGCAAACTTGTCCAGTCTGCTCCTAAAGATGTTTTATTACTTAATTGAATCCACTTCATCCATAGATTTCTCTGGGACATTGTAATTTCAAAGGCTGTTTTCTTAAAATGCATTTTTCTCCCTCGAGACATAAAGATCAGCCTTAAAGTAGATCCTACACACAACAAACTGTACAATCAACAAGATTTTGGCAGACCACACTGAAGGATGTTTGGATATCTAATACATTATTGTCTTACACTGATGTGAGTAAACTACAGGACAAAGTTCAAATGTGTTTAAATTTAAGATTTTTTCTATTCACCTGCAGTGTCTCACCTTAAAGAGAATGTGCAAACCAGAAAAACAAAACAATGTAAACACAAAAGAAAATGTGTCCATATGATTTTAAATATGATTAATAACTAATACATTTATACTTTGTCACAGCTCATTCCATAATATTACACCAAAAATTGAAACACATCTCAGATCACATTCATTCTTACTCTTACTCTTAATTATATGTTTTAAAACAGTCGTGCCAAAATGATCTCACAGAATGCACTAAAAAGATCTTATTATATTCAAATATTATTCAATTCCACCTGAACTGAACTCATACCCGCAGGTCCTGCACTTCTGGAAACACTGATCTACAGCAAACTGTTGTTGTGTCCTTAGGCAAGACACTTCACCTGTTTGTCTGTAACAAGTAACATTTTTACCTTAAGGAAAAATGTTTAAATATTGTTATTAGATTAGATTAAACATGCTCTTAGAACATAATCGATCAAGGGAGTTCAGCAGGAAGTGTTTTTGACGGTCGAAGGGAGAGGATTTTCTAATGAGTATTCCTCCAGGTGTGTTTTTGATTAAGAACATTGTTGAAACAGGGTTAAAAGCTCAAAAAAGTCACTGTAGCAGAATATGTTCCTTTTAAACGGCTTTTGCGCATGTATTTTCATGGCGTTTGAAGCTCCCGTCATCGCCCCCTGCTGCCTCTGAGTAGAAAACCAGCCTAGAAAGTTGGCCGACATCGACCCAAAGACTAATAACCTGACAAACCTTCCTACTTCCTTATTAATTTTTTTTTTTTTAAAGAAGAAGAAGAAAAAAAAAAGAGTATTTTCACTAGCCATGTATTTTCACAAGAGAGCTGCAGGGGGAGCTCTATTGCTTTTCTTCTTTCACTGTTATTCCATAGACATGTTTTTCCATATTAGATGGTCTGTTTAATCTATATATATTTTTTACATATACAGTAAATTTCAAGCCTGCACAAAATCTGTAAAACATGCAGCACTTTTTTCTCCATATTTCTGCCGCTAATCGACCTAAAGCATCTCATCTAAAAATATAAAGTGCTTGAGAAGAAAACAGACTCTAAATGATGCTCTGAATTTTAAGAGTGCAATAAAATGGCCTCAGGCTCCAAGAACTTGCCAACAACTTCACAACAACTATGAATAACTACCACGGATGATGGGACTATGGAAACACTTGGCATGTGGAGTGGGTAGGTTTTGGAACAGTGGAACATTTGAAAAGAACTGTTTATTTCTGAGATTTAAGTTCTTTATTTGATTAAGGTGAATGTCAGGGCTGGGCGATACAGTGATAAAAATGGAATGGTGAGTTTGTCTCTGTGACAATCTGCTGTTTTTGTGAAATCGTCGTATCGTGATTGACTGTTTGTGTCTTTAATGCAGCTGTCTGTTCAAACACACTTTTCCTCCTGTTGTTTAGCCTCTGAAGCATAGATGTATTAAATGAACTGGATAAGGTACGCTCCCTCTGTCTGTGGTCCCAGATTGATTTGTGGCCGTGCGAGGTACTGCAGCCTCTTGGAACCAGCCTTTTTCTAACATTGCACATTATAATTGCAGACAGGACTGAATTATTATCGGTATTTAAATAAAATAGAAGGAAATGTTCTTTTCTAAAATCACAGAAATTACCGTTTTTATATGAAGTGGGGGATTGTCGTCACGTGGCGCCCTAAAGCAAAGATGGCAGCCATCGTTTCAGGAAGTAAAACAAAGATGGCAGCCATCGTATCAGGAAGTAAAACAAAGATGTCAGCCGCCGTATCAGGAAGTAAATGAGGAAGTAAGAAACTTTTTTGGGGTCATGCGCCAATGAGCACTCTCCATAGGGATAAACAGGACGGCCATCTTGGATTGATCTTCCAGGTTTTATTATAGTTCTATGCTCTAAAGCCTCTGAGCAGATGATTTTAATTTCTTCATAAAGGGTGCACGATTAAACCAAATCCACACAAAATCACAATTTTAATGGATGTAATTAGCAAATCGCAAAGTCTGCAATTTTTGAAGTGCAAGCATTTCAAAATGTCTTGCTTTGATTTGAATAAAAACCGCTAACACTGTATTTTGGATTTGTACAAACATGTTCTGAAACAAGCAACAAAAGCGCGACCAGAAGTGATAAAAATGTGTTCAAAAGCGACAAAAACACGCCCACAAACAACAAACGCAACTCAAGGCACCAAGACGCGACTAAAAGTGACAAAAACACGTTTAAATATGACAAACACTGAACATGACAAAAACGCAACTAAAAATGACAACATTGTATTTAAATTATGAATTTGAACAGAATCCTATTTGTAAAACATAAATCACAAATATATAATCACAATCGCACTGGTAAGAAAAATCACAATTAGATATATTTCCTAAATTGTACAGCTCTATTAAAGGCAGCAGAAAAATACAAAGTGAAAACAAATCGTGATTAAATCAAAATCATGCTCCCAAAGAAAATTGAGATAATATTTTTTTTGCCATATCACCCAGGCCTATTGCACTTACAACAGATTACTCGCAAATTACTTACAAAAAACTTTATTTGCCCACTTTGGACTCTCCGCTCCACAGATCTGACCTGTAACTTGGTCTCGTCTCCATGGAGATACGTAGGTTTAATACCGTACTGTGGAACATTCCAGGCAAAGCAATAACAAGCAGGTGAGGGACTAAATATTTTTTTTTTAAACGGTTACGTAGTAGTGCACATTTAACTCAAGTGTGTAACAATAACCAAATATTGTATGTATCGTCGTCATAAGCTGAAAATGTTATTACTGCGCGTTTGTGAAGAAATGTCAGTAGCCAAACAGTTGCAGTGCTCACGTTTAGAGGCAGAAATGCTCAGAACGAGTCTGGCGATGATTTATGGACTTACAACAGCAAAAGATTCTCAGATAAGTGACGTGTATAATCGGAGAAACGTCAGCCATCGAGGGAATTCAGCAGGAAGTGTTTTTGACGGTCGGAGAAGATTCATCAAACCAGCGTGAATGAAGCGAAACACAACTCCAGGTGTGTTTTGACGACGGAACAATGTCAGAACATGGTTAAAAGCTAAAAGAAAATCAGTTTGGCAGAAAAACAAACAAACAATAAAACAAGGGCACTACACAGACCGTGATCTGTTGCTTCAGTGTAGGCAACAGGAAGAAATAACTGTTATTTAGCACTTTTATATCTAGTTTTTGGAATTTGCCAGTAATGATTCGCATTTTAGACAGCAGACATTCAGACTTCAGACATTTTAACAGGAACACGTATCATTTCTATTGCATTCACGTTCTGGAGTTCGATGATGTCTAAGGGGCCTAAGATTTATGAATGTCACACTACAAGGGGAATATAAAGTCATAATAGGCCTGTCACAATGACTATATGACTTATGGTTCAATTTGTGATAAAACAATATTTTTGGGGCTTGTGTGTTACGCGTGTATTCTTTAGATTTGGAGTCCAGAGAGTGAAATAAATCATTTTTATGGCTTAAAATTGGCACCAACTTGAACTGAAAAAGGGTTTAATTCTACAATTTTTTTCGTTGTAGCTCATGTTTTTAACTTCTATTCACATTTAGAATTACTACGTTTGGGATTTGCAAACTTTAGTTTAAATATCGTTGTTGATTATCGTGATATTATCGTAAAATGTATTTGTGACAGGCCTAAGTCATAGACATTCACGCTGCGATGGTTCACACAATCAGTTGAGGGTACAACCCAAGTTTGCTGAGGAGGTATGAGGCTTTACGTGCACATCATTTTCAAATGTTGACTTTATTTGGTGTATTAATACCTGTTGCAAATATAAATTATAGTTTTACACCAATCAAGTAGCCGTTTGTGGAGAAAGATTGAAAAATCTGTAGAAAATTACAGGAAATAAATAACCTGTTGACATCGCACCAGAGAGCCAAACGTTATGCATAATTTACACAAAAGAAACAACTTTTTAAAAAACTCTTTAAACATTAATTCAACAAAATTAAGTGTTCACATTCATTTTTATTTGTCAAATAAAAAATTCGGGCATTAGATTAGTTCTGGCCCACTGTACAGGATGGTTTCTTGGTAATTTTCCATTGTGATGTCTCATTCACAACCAGGAAGTGAAATTAAAAAACTTTAAAATTGCTAACTAGGATTAAATTTGTAGTATTTAAGCAAACTTTGAAATGTATTTATCTTAACTGCATTTTAGTCAAATGAATAGTCCATCTGCATGTCATAGTCACTTTAAGCTACATGTTAGTTGTTGTTTTTTTACATAATTTGAGGATATAAAATGATAGCGAAAAAAGGAGACACAGAGATAAGACGCTGGAAATTCCGATTCAGCAGAAGAAACTTTTCCACTGCACGTCACAGTCGCCTTTGTGTCTCAGTCAAAGGTCTCGGTGCAGCTTTATCAGGCAGAGTCAGCAGATCATGTGTCAGGGCAGTTTGAGGAGAGTAACAGCCCTCATAAGACTGTGTCCAGCGTCAGTGTCTCGCAGTCCAGGTGAGGTGAGGTCCAGGTGGAGCAGGTGAACTCCGGAGAACACAACAGGAACGGCCTCTCGCTCTGCTGCTTCAGTCGGTGATGAGACGGCCATTCCCTCCTCTTGAAGATCTTCTGCCGCATTTAGCGTAAAAAGTAGCATTTCAGAGGTCCAAGATAAGGTCCTGTCGACAGCGGAGCTCCTCTGCTGCACGGAAGAGCGCTCCTGTTTACATTTTTGACAGAGATTGATTACAGATGCAGTAAAGAGGTCTCACCAGGTGACCAAGATTCCAAAATATCAGGCAGGTTTGATACAAATCACAGCTCGCGTTTGGTCGTACAACTGTTCTAAGTTTACTTCTTTGTCCCTGTCTCACTGTGAGAGTTACGACCCATAATTCTGAGCCACAATCAGAAATCGTTTATTGTTACATTCCAACTTTGAAGTGTATTATTTGGAGCAGAGTCAGAGCGTTCAATCTGATCCATCTTTAATAAGCCTCACAGCATCATTTTTCATAAAGGTCATAAAGATGAACAATAAAGTGTTGTTTGGCTGTAAAACTGGTCCTGATTGGCCAAGAACAGATCCAAAGACACCTACACATAAGCAGCAGGTTCTGGAGATACAGCAAATAATAATAATTTGGTCCTAAACACGACTTTCCGTTATGTTCGAGGTCGGCGAGATTATACTTGTGGACTATTTTAAAAAGACATTCCTTTAGACTCTTTTTATGAGAAATAAATCCGCGTCCGCTCCTGAGTGTAAGTGCTCAGATATTGGGCTATAAAAACTGTTTAAATTGAATTGTTGGGAGCTTCGGACACAGAGCAATATTTCCAGCGAGACTTGCCCTGGTCAGGGAGAAAATCAAACTTATTACACTTCAGCGAGGGCTTACACAGCACAGTGGGAAAGGGTCACACCAACCAAGCCAAGTCATATTTGTGTGAGAAAGCGGCGTGAGCGTAGAAGAAGAGAGGCTGAGGAGGATTCTACTGCTGTGGTGGAGTGCGGTGCAACGTGACAAACCTAATAAATAAAACATAAAAATGAAAATATATACACTGGGGGGAAAAATGACTATCTTCAGTTGATCGGTGCTTTAAATGAGCTTTGTTTATCGTACATTTTGGGTGGCCTTAAAGTCAAATTGTCAATGGAACAAACATACACTTCTTGACTTTAAAATAATAAAAAGACAAGCATTTTCTAACTTGAATTTAGTGTTCTTTGTGGAAGTAGTCGTATTTTTTGTTGTCTGTAACATGTTTCAGAGACATCCTCCACCACACACTGTTCACTGCCTGATCTGTCAGTATTTCAGACTGAAGCCCCATAGACAGGAAGTACTGACGCTAACACTGAGCTAGCCAGGTGCTATTGCTCATGCTGTGCACAGACTGTACATTTATTTGATCATGTATTTTGATAGTTTGTATGTATTTTTCTCTCAGTTGACAGAATTCAATTTTCCTGCGTTGTATGTGATGTGTTTTTACAATGTGACCTCAGGAAGAACAAACAAACAAACAAACAAACAAATGACCCTGGACTTGGAATCTATTGATTGAATGCACCGTTACCTCAAATACAGATTCATATTAATGGAGAACAGCAGTCTGACATTTGTCATTCTTGTACTTCTGTGAGCGAGTCCTGGAGGGTTTACCTCTGATCTGGACCACACTGACCACTGCCCCAGAACCAGGAGGTGTGCTCTGAGGGTCTTATACTGAGAGGGGGGGGGGGGGGGGGCGGAGAGAGAGAGGAGAGGGAGAGAGTGGAGAGAGAGAGGAGAGAGAGGGAGGAGAGCTAGTGGAGAGGGAGAGAGGAGGGAGAGAGAGAAGAGAGCGAGAGGAAAGAGAGAGGAGGGAGAGAGAGGAGAGGGAGAGAGAGCGAGATAGTTTGTCTCCCCCGACAGAGAGAGGTTGAGACAGAGAGAGAGGGAGAAAGAGAGGGTGGAGGAAGAGAGACAGAGTGAGGGAAAGAGCAAGAGAAAGAGAGAGCGAGAGAGGAAAGAAAGAAAGAAAGAAAGAAAGAAAGAAAGAAAGAAAGAGGGGGATAGAGAGAGGTAGAGAGAGGAGAAAGAGAGAATAAGGGAGAAAGAGAGAATGAGGGAGGAGAAAAATAGGGAGAGGGGAGTGATCAAGAGACAGAGGAAGAGAGAGAGATAGACAGAGAGAGAGAGAGATGATGAGGGAGACGGGAAAGAGGGAGAGCGCTAGAGAGAGAGGGATAGAGAGCAAAGAAATAGGGGAAGGATAGAGAGGTGGAGAGAGGAGAAAGAGAGAATGAGGGAGGTGAAAAAGAGAGAGGGGAGCAATCAAGAGAGAGAGAGATAGAGAGACAGACAGCGAGGAGGGGTGAGAGAAAGACAGAGAGAGGTTGAGACAGGGGTGACAGAGAGACAGAGAAAGAGGGAGAGCGAGAGAGAGAGCTAGGAAGCAAGGGAGTGAGAGAGAGTTGAGAGAGAGAGAGAGGAAAAATAGGGGAAGGATGGAGAGAGGTGGAGAAAGGAGAAAGAGAGAATGAGGGAGGTGAAAAAGAGAGAGAGAGAGATGGGGAGACGGAAAAGAGGGAGAGAGCTGGGGAGAAAGGGAGAGAGAGGGAGGGAGAGAGAGAGAGAGAGGAGAAAGAAATAGGGAAGAATAGAGAGAGGTGGAGGGAAGAGAAAGAGAGAATGAGGGAGGAGGAAAAGAGAGAGGGAGAGGAGAGAATGGGAAAGGGAGGGGGAGATAAATAGAGAGTGAGAGAGTGGAAAGAGGAGAAAGAGAGAGGAGAGAAAGATGTTTGAGGTAAATGATATAAATGTAGCCTATTGCTTTTCACTCAAAGCTCAGGATTCATAAAGCATTTTTCTAAAGTTTCCAAAAACCCTCTAATTATAATAGTGAGGACCAAACCACCTCTGCACCACAGGGGTCCTGGGACAGACAAATGGAAAACATGGCTGCCCTTCTGCAACGGCTGCCTCACCAACAGCACCAATCCCATGACAGTCCAATACAACTCCTGTGTTTGAGGAGGGGACGTTATCTGATGGTAAAAATCAGACAAATCAAAACATAAATCCATTTGTGTCCTGTGAAGTACTTAAACGACTTTGTGACTGATGTTTCTGCTCACATTACTGGTGTCATTAGCTCAGTGATGACTCCACAGAGCACAGATTAAAGGTGACGAATGTCGTTTGTTGCTGTGAGAAAAACAACCGCCAACAGTGAACACTCCGAAAACGTCTGAGATGTCTTTTTCAAATAACCAGGCTGAGACTTTTTTTTTGTATCAGAAGAGTACCAACTGCCACATGCCCGTGTTATGATTATGCCTTGTAATAGCCAATTTGTGCTGGTTATATTGTTTGATAAATATATTTACACTCGCACTGAGTTTTATTTGAAACATGATCTTGAATTTCTTAAGAACTAGCTACAATCACGTGTTTTTAGAGCATGTTTATGATGTTCATTAATATACACTGTCCCATTTTTCTTTCATCGACAAACAATGATTTAGGACACATGAAAGTAATTAGATTACAACGAGCAAATAAATAATTAAAGGTAAGCTGTGTATCTTCCTGCAGTTGTTATTGCTTTGCCTGTTTCACAGTATGGCATTAAATATATCTATCTCCATGGAGACAAATGAGCGATGCATCAATGGAAATCTACAGGTTAGACCCTTTAAAGTGTGATGTCGACTGGAGGCAAAATGAAGTTGACTGTAAATGTTTCAATGATCCTCTCACATTAGAGCTAAATTCTACTGGGTTAAGTGTTTAGGTTGGAAAAAAGCAACACATTTGAATTTCCAGAGTAGAAAGGTCAGTGAGTTTGCTTTTCTTTATCAAACGATTAACAAAATACAATTTCCTGTCCTTAAAATTTTAAAATTGTATTTTAGCTTCAAAAGAATCTAATTTATGGACTAGTATCTAATATATCTCTAGATAAAACAAAATATTATTGTGGGCTCAACATTTCTGTGAGTATTTTTCCAGTAAAACCCATAAATCTGGATTGTTCTTTCATCAAACATGCAAAGATTTGATCATAATTACCTTAAACATAATGTAAAATACAATAATAAATGTGTTTATAGCAGCTCTGATGTCACTCACGTGTGTCTGAGGCTCATATTTTGTGATATTCTGAGGTTAAATCCCACTTTCTCCAGTGAAATCACATTACATTGTACTTTATAAGAATGCAAATTTTTCAGATATTTTTGAGACCTGGCGAATGATAAATGCAAGACACAGCTTCAAATCTATACTAAGGAACATTCCAGGCAAAGCAATTACATCTCCATGGAGACAAACTGGCCTCTAGACAAGTCGCTTGGCTTTAAATCATGACTTCAGTCGTTTACGCGGTCAAAGTCATTTTCTACAGGATAAACCACTTTCATGGGCTGAATCCTCCTGAATAGTTTTCTATCCCTACATTTATAAATACATTTACAGGATTTGCTTCTATTGTGAAGAATCTTTACATGTGCCCGTGCCTCCCCAATCCCCTGACAGTCCCATGATCCCGTGCATGTCCCGCTCAGATTATCTCCTGCGCTGAAAGATTAGTCCGGTGGTGGATTTTCCTCTTCTGCAGGGGGAGCATGAATGGAACAGAGATTAGCACTTTTACACAGGTAGCGCGCGGTGTTAGCATGTCTGGATCTCGGGGGCGCGGCCTGGCGATGTCGCTGTCACTTTATTGAGATGAATCATCCAATCGTGCGGCCCGATCTCCCGCCCTCAGAGGCACAGGGCGCAGGATTAGATTAGCGGCTCCCAGTAGCTAGCATAACGTCTTTCACGCAATGCACTGAAGACGGAGGAGGACGGAGAAGGCCAAAAATAGCTCCAGATACGGTTAGCATCACGGCTTCATATAATAGTCAAGGATGACAGAGATTACTCGCTTTGGGGGCGTTCACACTTGTCTTGGTTTGGACCTGGTTTCGTCTTGATGTAGACTTGGTTTGGTCTTGTTCTAGTCGTCAATTATCGGCTTGGGTCTTTTTACGGTGCATTCTCACTTCTGCAAACACCACATTAAAATGGTGTCTAGACATGGACAAGGTCAGGGCTAAACCAGAGCTAATGCAGCTTCCAGTCGTCCTCGGAGACTGGAACTCGGACCTTGGAGTGGAGTTTTCTCAGAGTTTGTGTGTTCCAGTGGTTGGAAAAAACTGATACATTACAGTGTCTCGACTATAACGAGTCAAATCCAACAATAAAACCCAAGAAGGTGCACAAATCAACAAAAATGTGGATCCAATTAAATTATTTTATGAACCCGGAACGTTTTATTTCATCTGTTAGTTATAACTCAGCATTTGAATGAGAATTTCTGCTTTTGTTGTCACGTTGACAGCATTAGCATAACTAACTGCAGAAGAAACAGCAGCACATGAGCAGCCTCACAGACAGCAGGGGGCAGCAGAGAGCAACCAAAGGAAGAAATAACACGAGTACTATCAATATTTTATCTGCCGGATGTAAAACATTATTCAAATCAGCAAGATCAGACACAGGATAAACTCTGGGTTTTGATACTGTATGTTGCCCGAGTTTCCAAGTAGGAATTCCAAGAAGTGAAAGTGTTAAGTCGTAAAGACAACTGGAACACAGCAGAAAACTTGACCAAATCAAATCACATTACATCACATCACATTAAAATTGAACTGAGCTCAAACCGGGACCTAAAACCTACCAGTTCACACAGACTTAATCGCAGGATCTGAAGCCAGTCCTCAGTCTAAAGCATGTGTTTGACGCATAAATTGCTCTGATTAAAGTCATGTTCATGAAATCACGATTAGAAGATTGTTTCTAGATAGAAAATCAATCAAAAGAAATAAATCTTCTTGATCTTGATGGACATTTTTGTGCATCTAACCTTGTTCTCTCATCAAAAACATAACTAGAGTTGTATTTAGCTTCGTTCTCACTCGTTACATTAATCATGCTTATGAGGTTGTCTTCTCTGTTCCCTCTCTGAGCCTCACCAAACACTTGACACACATGACAGCACAAATCTGGCTGCTGAACATTCCCAGACTCTCTGCCATCATTGAGTTCATTATAACTGCGTGGTTGTATTAGCATGACGAGACACGTACCTTAAAGGCCCTGTACCTGATTTTTATTTACTCTGGTTAAGATAAATTCTCTTTATATTACACATTGTTTGATAGAAGCAACTTCATGGAAAAACATTGGGTTTGTAATGTATAATCTGTGCTTATTATAAACGCACTTTGGCAAACTCTTCTGCTCTAGTTCTTTCCTAACAGTCACCTCTTTACAACCAATCAGACACATTGTACACTATGAACCATGGGTAAGTAACTGTGATTCTCTGTCATGGTGCAGTTTCAAAAGTGCTAAAAGCTAATTGTAAGAAGAGTTGCATCAGACTATTCCAGACAGTCGTTTCTGAGTCATAGAGCAATACTGAGTGAAAGAAGGACTATGTGGGCGGAGCTAACGGTTCAAACAAAAACATGTTCCTGCATGGTTCAAAATCAGGTACAGGCCCTTTAATGGCAAGTTTTATGTTTTCATGATAAGGGAGCGCACACTGGTTGAAAGTCGTGCATTTTTTTCCCAAACATAGGAATTATTTTAAGTTCATGACATGACAAGTCAAACAAAACACACTCAAAAGCATATTTAAAGGCCAATAACAACACAAATAATGCTAATGTGTCAATTGAATGCATAAAAAAAATGTTTAATATAATAATAGTGTGTTTTTGGAACTCAACGCAAATCTAAAAATATGAAAAAAAAAAATCAGTTTCAAGTAAAAACAGCAAAGTATCACGAGCACTGTTGTTGTTGTTCTCCCTGTTACATTTAATACTTAATTTTACTCCTACTGTACTACTGCACAAATATAATACAATCTTTTAACTAAAGCCTGTAACCGTGCTCCAGCCATGGCTCAAAGTGTTGGCACTCCTGAATTTTTTCCAGAAAACGTATTTCTCCTCAAAAAGTATTACAATTCCACAGCTTTTTACTATACTCACGTATATTTCCTTTGTGTGTATTGGAACAATTAAAAAAAAAACTGAGGAAAGAAGCTAATTTCACATAATTTCCAACAAAACTCCAAAAATGGGTCAGACAAAATGATGTCAAATTTGATTTTGTTTTTTCGCTCCTTTTTTCCCCAAATACACACACAAAAAATGTGGAATTGCAATACTTTTAGGGGAGAAATACTTCAGGGGCGCCAACACTTTCAGCCATGACTGCTACGTTCTAAACTCAAACTGGATTATGCATATTTATTCATATTCAGACGGAGCCACTTCAGAAGTATGATGTAAACATTTCAGTCTAATTTAGTCTCACAAGACACACCATGAAACATGACTTCAATTACGCATTTTCAATCACCACAGCAATTTCTACTGCAAAAAGCAATTGTGTTTGTTACGGCGTGAAGCATGAATTCCCAGAATGCCACTCGATATTAAAGAGTACGGGCTTCATTTTGTGGTTTTAATATAGTGTGTATGGATCATTGGAGAGTAATATGAAAGACAACATGTCGTGCAATCACAGAGATACACATATTTACCATCATATGCATATGTTTCAGCATCAGTGTTATTTATTCCATTTATACTCATTTACTTAATAACACTTAGTAAGAATCAATACATTTTATTCCAATATCTGATAACAAAGTATAAGCATAAGCATGTTTATACGGCCAGCAAAATCCAGATGATCAGACAACCTAATCAGATCAGATTGTTGTGTTTACAGTACAAGAGAAATCCAGAGAAAATCCAACGGTGTCTGGCTGCAGACCTCCACTCAGAGTCCCCTGCACCATAGCACCACCAGGAGGACCTTCATGTGACCTCTAGCTGCAGGTCCCTGATTATTTTTCATTGGTTTATTCTGTAAAAGGGATTAGAGGACACATATTCTGCTACAGTGGCGTTTTTGAGCTTTAAACCATGTTCTAACAATGTTCCATCATCAAAAATATACCTGAAGTAACATTCAGCTGAATTCACACTGTTTTGGGGAATGTTTATTAGAAAATACTCCCCCCTCTGAGCATCAAACACAAGTCCTGCTGAACTTTTGGGATTGCTGGATGTGTTTTCAGATTTCATACGTCACTTATTCGAGAATTTTCTGCTGTTCTGTTTTTAGTCCTTAAATCATTGCTAAACTCATTCTGAGTATTTCTGCCTCTAAACACGATCACTGCTGCAGCAAATCCACACAATGATGTCTTTTCAGCACTAACTTCACTAGCTTGAATTCACCTTA
>CM033626.1:4183271-4370431 GCA_019453435.1 Rhinogobius similis
CCTTTAAGTATTTCTTGGTCAATCACAGGTCGACTGGTTGTTAAAAAGTTGCCCTAAAGACAAGATGAACGTGACTTTAGTCGTTTATTTTGGTGCAACGCTTAAACTCACGTGCAACATTGACATAACTGTGGCTGCTCTGGGCTCTGAAAGTTGTGACATCCTCGTATAAACTCTTTGCGCTGAATAATTAGCATGAACAGAATGTGTTAAGAAAGTGAGGAATGACTTTGGAGCTGCAAACTGCTTAAAATGAACTAGCTCAGTTTGTATTTGCTGTTTGGTCATAGATTTGGCCATAATTGTAACTTTTAAATTCAAACTTTCCAAATGATGCTCAAAAGTCGATCACAGCCCAGCAGCACTCGGGTCCCTCCTTTGTGGGGACTTTTTGCGTGCAGTTGGAGGAGATGGAGTTGGAGGTTTTTTCTAATGAGCCTTCTCAGAGCGGAGCTGACAGCACCCAAGGGACGGACGCCTTGTTAGGACACTGGGGGCTATAATTGCACTATATGTCGGCGGTGGACTTGAAGAGAAAGGGCATCGGTGACAGGAGAGGAGAAATGATGACAATATTTTTAGTGGAGTATGAATAATTTGAGAGGTTCCGCACCGTGTCGAGCTTGTGCAAAAAGTGAAGAGTAGTACAATTTGGAATCTGTGTCATGAGTTGAAGTGAGCGGGCAAGAGGCTGGTCACAGTGTCTAATGACAGGACGGTGGGTACCTGGGATCAAACCGACACCCTCCACATTTGTGATAATTAGGGTTATGCAAGGGAGGTCAAATGATATTTAAATCATGTTGTTATGAACATGTTATTATTTTTCGTGTTGTTAAAATGTTAAAATGACAAATATGACTAATGCAGATGCTTACAATTGCAATATTTTCAGGAAAATATATTCACTTTGTGACATTTAATACATTCCACTAAGTTTATTTACAACAGAAGTCATGCAGATGACACCTGTAGTCGCAGTTATAAGTTCTGTATTCTCATTCTGACTTGCTATGGTTAACTTCAACTTTAACATCTCTTTAGCACCTGTTTTGTTAGCTCCCAGTCCCGGTCACAAAGATAGATAATGGGCATCTAATCCTTTTATGACGTCCTTTCACGCTGAAGTCTGGCTTTAACTGGAAGCACCACTGATAGCTGTTGTTTTTCATTAATATTGATGGTCACATATGTCCTTGCTCTTGTTTCACACTGATTTTTCATGTTGTCTCCTCATGATGTGATAACTATGTCTCCACCTATGTCTTGTGTATAAAAAGCATGTGTTCTGATTGTCATGTACCTCCGTCGACCAGGGAGAGTCACTATGTCAGGGAAAGGCGACTATTCACTCTGGTACCAGTGAATAAATCAACTCATTGATCAGACTCATTCTCTCTGCATTTTTATTGTTTAACTTGTTTTAGAAATCCACAACAGCAATTCTCCCGTAACACACCACAACATTCATGAACAACAGCAGTGTGTGGCAAACTGTCAGAAGTGGGTTCCTCCAGTACTTGTACTTGTACTTGAACTCCAGTATAACACATCCTCAAAACATAACATAAGAGCTGTTACAAATATAAAAGTCTACAACTGTGTTTAATATTTAGTTTGGACTTGGACACTGCCATGGTTAGGTTGGCGTATACAGTAAGAGCTTTTGCTCCGTGAGTGGTGCATTTGGCCCAGTGTGAACACAACAGTCACAGTCTGGAGCAGTGTACGGCCGCTCCCACACTCTGAGGGAGTGTGAGAGCAAAAGCACTTGGAATTTGATCAAAATATCGCTTAGACTGTATATATTTGTGTGAATGGGCGCTGCAGAGCTACTGTTAGTAACCTGCGTCTGAGGCAAATTGAATCAACTGCACCAGCGAGACGCTCCTGCCTCTGCACAGCGGGTGAGTCTGTGTGACGCTCCTGTCACCACCAGCACACGATGCTGTACCTGATCTTATCTTTTACCACAGGTGACAGAAAAGACCACTGCGCACACTGTCAGAGAACTAACTTACTTGAAACATGTGAACGAGACCAACCTAAAAGTGAGGTCAACAGCCTTAAAGCTAGTGCACACACAGGCTGCACCAGGGAGCGCTTTCATCTGTGAAAACAATCTGAAAGAGAAGATCAGGCAGACAGTAGAAAAGCAGATAAACAACAGGAACACTGCAGCTGTGCTCACATTTAGCACTGACACTGGATCTGTAATCACACGCTGTTGAACTGATGACCTCTCTCCTGAGTATTTGTTGAGGAAATTACATAATTATTGTGCTGCGAGTTGAAGTGCCCTTTATCTCCCACTGCCATTAGAAAACTCTCCACTGAAATAAGCCAACGCTGCACCAGAAACTCATTGCACCTTTAATTCATGCTTTTGTGTTGGTGGAGAGTAAAGTTCAGCATCAGAAAGCAGAACAGACAGAAGCGCCAGACTCGGCACAACGAGGTACGACAGATTTTACAAGTTGTCGCAGCTACGTCTCTTTCGATACTAAACTCATGAGATCTCCCTGCTCTCACGGACACTTTATTATAATATGCCACAATGATATGTCACATCCTCATATTATGCTTTTTGTGCTTCCTCATAATAGTCTCTTGTCTCCGCTCCTGTCTCCTCCTCCTCTTCCTCCTCCTGCGCCCGTGTGAGGCCCAGAATAGATCAGAGAGTGACAGCCGCCTCGTGCCCAATCGCGCCTTGTTGCCGCTAATTTGTGCTACGGCCTACACACACGGAGCCTGCCGCCGCGGAGGGACGCACGCGAATCTGGTTAGGTGTTTACCGTGGGCGGACATCACAACGTAAACCATAATCTGATACTATAATGGTCCTGTGCCAAAGAGGATGATTTGATTCAGAGACAGCCCGGTGTAGAAAAGCATTATGAACGTGAGAGGAAAGAGAGGGAGAGGAGTCGAGCGTGGAAGATGAGGAAGTGACTGATATTCTGTGCAAAGTGTCTTGCTCAAGGACTTTCAGGTTAAATGGGAAGCATCAACTGAGCTAGAAATTTAACTATTTGTATGTAATTATCGTTGGCCCCTGTTAAAAATCCACAAAAATATGAGTTAAAGTGAACACATTCCACATTCTTGTAGCTTTAATTGACTTTTAAACATGCTTCTGGTCAATACGGGGTTAATATTTTACATTTTCTAATTTATAATCATGTTTATGTTGGGAAAACACGCTTTACAAACCACTCCTCTGTTTCCAGTGCCGTTTTTAGGCGTTGGAGTGTGAATGAACCGTGAAAAAATACATAAATAAGGCCCTTAGGCAACGTGACTGATACACTAAAAGATCCGTGCATTTGTTGTGAACACAATTTGACCGCAGAATGAACTCAACAACCGTGCAGAGATCTATATTTTTGCAGAGGTCTATATTTTTACGCAACTACCCAATTGAAACCGAGTTGATTATGAGGCTTTTTTTTCCCCAGAGAGCTACTTTTACGAAACAAAAATGGCACAACGCAACTCCTTTCAGCGGTTGCAAGAAATGTAGTAAATAGATCAGTTGACCACGACGATAAGCCTTAGATTGGGTAGATTAGTTGCTCATAAAACATTAAACATGGTCCATTTATCAGTGCAGAAAGTTAGGCATCTAAAGTTTATCTTAGTACGTTTTAGGGTTGTCAAAAGTATCAAAAAGCAGGCACTAATCAAAAATGTGAAAATGACTAGATAATTTGAGCAAGTACACATGAACAGAACAAAATGTGACTTTCATGACCAGTTTTATAATGACAATGAGCTTTATCAGAACTAGTTTAAGACCACACAGTATTATTAAGAAAATAGTATTATTCTGTGTTAGAAATCACACTATACTGTTTTTTTTTTTTTAAAGAGCATTTTTTTATAATACAACTCCATTTTTCTGATGAGTTAAAAAAAGGATTAAAAGAGAAAAAAGTACATTTTGCATAAAAATGTGTGCTGTTTCAACCTGTTTAGAGTCATGGCACACTTTTCTTGGCACAGCACATCCTAGAACCAAACTGCACGATTATGGCATTTAAAGGGCCTGTACTTGATTTTTATTTACTCTGGTTAAGATAAATTCTCTTTGTATCACACATTGTTTGATGGAAGCAACTTCATGGAAAGACATTAGGTTTGTAATGTATAATCTGTGCTTATTATAAACACACTTTGTTAGGAAAGAACAAGTGCAGAAGCGTTTACCAGGGTCACCTCTTTTCAACCAATCAGACACATTGTACACTATGAATCATGGGAAAATAATTGCTTGACACTGTCCCAGGCTATGATTCTCTGTCGTGGTGCAGTTTCAAAAGTGCTAAAAGCTAATTGTTAAAAGAGTTAGAGAGAACTAAATGGAAACAACTGCATTAGACTATTCCAGACAGTGGTTTGTGAGTCATGGAGCAATACTGAGTGACAGGAGCATAGACACTCAGAAACACAAATTACTGGCTTTCTACAGTTGCTACGATACAGACAGCGCCGCCATGTTTGTCCAGTGAATGTGATGACACAAATCAATTGAACATAATGGCAAATTTTGAAATGTTATGGATAAAATGCACTTTAATAAGCAATGACTGCATAATCCTGAGCAAAAAGGGCCACTTTGTGCATTTTCAAAACATTTTTAACATTGGCTGCAGTGAAGTTAGATATTATGTTGAACTTTCTGCATTTGCAACCCTAACCCTGTTTGTATTGAATCATGTCTTTAACCATAACTGTACACTCTGGGATTGAACAAGATTTTGAGGAAACGCACAGAAGGATTTTGTAATATCTAATGCAGGGGTGTCCAAACTTTTTCCATCGAGGGCCACATACTGAAATTTAGACCAAGTGGAGCCACAATTAAATCGTGAAACATTCAAAAAAGTTGCATTAATCTGATTTTTAAAGTGCCATCACACCTAAATTCAGTCTCAATACCTTAATATCAGGTCTGTATCGCACCAAAATGTTAGTTATTTAGGTTAGAATTGTAGAAAATCTGAAATTTGCTGTAAAAAGTATGTCTTAGGACAATGTGGGCCAATTCACCAGGAAGCTTGAGGGCCAAGAAAAATTGGTCAGCGGGCCGCTTTTGGCCCCCGGGCCTTAGTTTGGACATGCCTAATTTAATGTATTGAAGTTTTAAATTAAAAAAATGAGGTAACATTTTTATTTTTTTTTAGTTTTTCAGTCCAGTCTAGTTTACTTGAAAACAAAAAACATATCCAAAAACCCCTTGGTAATTTTTTAAATAATTAATATGTGTACAAAATGAACCAAGAAATTTAAACCTGATTCTGTCCATTTTTAAGGTTGTGCATTTTTTTTTACACACAAAATGCCTTATTTCTACATGAAAACATTACCTAATAAAAAACTTGTAATACATTTTTTTCTTACATTTGTGTGAGTAAACTACAGGAGAAGTTTCAAATTGATATCTTTAAATTTAAGAGTTTTTCCTATTCACCTGCAGCGTCTGACCATTAGGAGTTAAAAGAGTTAAATTAACCAGCAACAAAGCCTGAATCATTCTTCAATCTATTCGTTCATGCCAAGGATATTAAAAGTGCAGTTATTACAAAATGTTATCCAAAAACTCCATTTACACAATAACAATACACCCCACACATCACTGACAGCTCTAATCGACAAAGTTTCTTCAGTCAATTAAGTCCGGTTGTATTTCTGTGTCAAAACAACTGCACTCACTAAAAACAGTCAAATCTGTTTCCTAAAGCTGGAGTTAAAGCCGTGCGGGGGGTAAAGTGCTTTCTTTGAACTAAGCGCAGGAGCATGACGGCTGAATTTGCGGCATGTGGCTGGTGTTGTGTGGAGTGACTTCTCAGCAGGGGTGAGTCGTGTTTAAAGCCCAGGCCCACAGCGCACTCGCAACAGCAAAGAGGGACTTTAATGGAAGGATTTATTTAAGAAATGTCTTGTTGTTTTATGAAAGCATGGGAGTTTAAGACATAAAAACATAAGACCTTTTCTACGGTTTGAAATATGTTGTCGCATGTACGGGTTTAAGAGTGAATAGCCTCGAACAGGAAGCTGAAATGAACTGGTGTTTTCAGATTCCAGAATGTGAAGATGTCTTACTTCCAGATGTGAAGCGATTGAGCCTTTACAAGTCCGTGAACAAAAGCCTGCGGATCAGAGGCAAAAGTGAAGTGGAACATAGTGTGATTTCACTGGAGAGACTGGGGTTAACCTCAGAATGTCACAAAATATGAAAAATCCAGGTGGTTTTGTCAAAGTAACACATCAGAGCTGCTGCAGAACACATGTAACAGTGTGTTTTTAGATTATTTGTTTACTCAATAAGACTTTTTGCATTTTTGATGAAGGAAAAATTTTTAGATTTTTATGTTTCACCAGACAAATACTTGTTGACCCGACAATAGTTCTTCCATACTTTACCACAAATTATTATTTTTATGAAGCGCAAATAAGATACTTGAGTCTAAATAAAATCATCATTTGTCCATTCATCATTAAAGAGAATCAAACTGACTGACATTTCTAGTCTGGAAATTCAAAATTGTGGCTTATTTTGTTCTAAAGGTTTAAACCATTAGAATTTTGATCATATGTTAAACACTGAAGTGTGTTATGGTTAACTTCATTTTGCCTCCGTTCTGGAGGTTTGAACATTCTGATGACATTTTAAAGGTCTATAGGAGGGCTCAAATGTCAAACGCTTCACTTTAAAGTGCATCGTAAATATAAATTAGAGTTTTAAACCAATCAGGTATCTGTTTTTGGACAACAACAAAACATCTGTTGAAAATGACAAGTAAACAGATTACACACTAGGAAGACAAAAGTTATAACATAATTTATATATTTTTTTAAAACAAAAAAAAAAACTACTTTTTTGACCCTTTAAACACATTATTTGTCAAGTTTAAAAAATGGTGATATTAGATGTGTGGTTGCTTCTTAATTTCCTAGTGTGATGTCATCATTTACAACCAGGAAGTAAAATAAAAAATGGCTAAACTTTTTAGCAACATGTTTAAATATATTTGTGTTAACTGCATTTTAGTTAAATGAGTAGTCCAACCTGTCAGGGGCACTTTAAGTTATTTGCAGGTGCGAAACATCCATGGATACATTATTTAAAAAACTACACCTTAACAAAGCATGAACAGCTCTATTTACAATTAACAAAGTTTATTCAACATGATTCAAGCTTAGTAACTACTTATTTATGGGGTTAGGTTTACAAATTAACTAGTTAAATACTTAACAAATTAGTTAAGTAGTTACTAAGCCTGAATCCTTCTTAATAAACTACTCATTCACTATAAATTAAGACTTTGTTCATGCTTTATTAAGGCAGGAATAGGTGTAGTTATTATAAAATGTTACCCTAAAAATAATGTAACATAGTGTATAAAAGATCAGAGGGACATCGTGGTAAACTGCTGGGCCACAGTATATCAATCATCACTCTATAGACTTGTTGGTATAAATTCTAACTTCTCAGACCAGTGCGTTTAGATTGAAAATGACTTCCAGATGTCAGTAAAACAGTGTCAGGAGGAACACATCTGAAGCCTTTTCTTCCATGAGGGTCAACACCAACACTACAGTGTCTGCATACCTTTGCTCAGTATCGATCCACACCACTACAAAGACTACAGACTACAAAGTGAGTTTCAGGTAAATAAATGGGTTTAATAGTCACATATTTTTTTATTTTAATCATACTCGTGGTCCAAGATACTACAAAAAGATGCTAAATTTGCAACAAATTACACTTTTCTTTTTTTTTTTTATGGGGGGACCATTCTAAGTATCCCCTGGTAATTCCTCGCGTACCCCTTGGTGTCCCTGTACCCCTGGTTGGGAAACACTGTACAACAGAATAGCTTAAATAAAAGCTCAAACATTATGAGATGTTCAACTGTGGCCACTAATTAGTCTTATTACATCAATTTATATAGGCCTAATCACCTTTTCTTCATCAGCACCAATATTCCATACACAATACTAAAAATTCAATGCTTTTGAATGAATGCTAAGTTTAGTACTTAGCATCTTCAAATCTCTATAGTTTAACATGTCACGACTCTTTAGCCTCGTTTGACTTTAGAAATGAGAAAATCTCCAAATGTTGGACCTGATCATTTGTGTTAGGAACTAGGACTTTGAACTTGCAATTAGTGATGGATGGATCAATCAGATTTGAATGTAAAAATCCCTGGTATCGCCCATCACTACTTGCAAATGCATAACTAAATTCTGCAATAAACACTTTTCCAAGCCCCAGCCCCATCTCCATTTTCATTTCATCTCATTTTCCCCCAGATTTAATAACAGTAATGCTTTGGATTTGCATTTATATAACACGACTCGGGTCAGAGGTTATCAGATGCCCTGGGGCAGATTGACACTCCCAGTCTGCACCAACACTTAGTCACACATTCAGACTTATTTTTTAAACCCATAAATCATTACTGAATTTTCCAACTGTCGCATTTCTTTTGAACCAACAGTGTGCCGTAAGTTCTGCTCAGACGCACAACACTCACACCTCCCATGTTTTAATTGGATGAGGCACATTATGTCGGCCCCCGGAGACGGTTGCTAGGAGACAGATGGAGTCACCGGGCGGACACCTCCTCTCCTGCTCGGGGTGAAGGTGCTCTGGCTCCGGTTTGGTGATATGAGCTCAGATTTCCTGCTTCATCATCCAATAAACAGCCTTATGGAGGGATGGGGTATGAAAGAAAATAAAGAACTCACTGGGAAAAAAAGATACGTGACTCAATACAATGTCTATTTGTCTTTTTTTTTTAGGATTGACTGATCGAACATAAATAAAACCACAAACAATTTACTGTATATCCTGCGCCTATTTCACCGCGAAGCTCCTGAATATTGCTGTTGGGCCCTTTGGCAAGTCATGTTTCTCCGTTCCCTTGTATGAGTGAGTATAAGTTGTGCTTTATAAAGTTAATTTAATCCATTAGTTTTATGACGTCCTATTCCACCTGATGCCCCGCCCTCTCTGACAGATAGTTATGTCATCACTTTAAGAGACACTCTGATGCGTTTTTCAGTAGTAGTTATCCTGTTTGAACGGCAGAAATGCTCAGAATGAGTCTGACAATGATTTAAGGCAGGCATGTCCAAACTCAGGCCCGGGGGCCAAATGCGGCCCTCAGATCAATTTTTCTTGGCCCTTAGGCTTCCTGGTGAATTGGCCCACATTGTCCTGATAAGTACTATTTACAGCACATTTCACATTTTCTACAGTTCTAACCTAAATAACTAACATTTTGGTGCAATACAGACCTGATATTAAGGCACTGAGACTGAATGTAGATGTGGTGGTGCTTAAAACATCAGATAAATGCAGCTTTTTTTAACGTTTCACGATTGATTTGTGGCCCTCCGCTTGGTCTATATTTCAATATGTGGCCCTCGATGGAAAAAGTTTGGACACCCCTGATTTAAGGACTTAAAACAGCAGAAGATTTTTGGATAAATTACATATATGATCTGAAAAAATGCCATCGATCGAGGGAGTTCAGCAGGAAGTGTTTTTGACG
Source organism: Rhinogobius similis (assembly GCA_019453435.1). Classification (NCBI taxonomy): domain Eukaryota; kingdom Metazoa; phylum Chordata; class Actinopteri; order Gobiiformes; family Gobiidae; genus Rhinogobius; species Rhinogobius similis. The sequence continues at coordinate 4,192,841 of CM033626.1, forward strand.
GTCGGAGAGGAGAGGATTTTTGATGGTGGAACATTGTCAGGTGGTTAAAAGCTCAAATAAAGTTACTGAAGCAGAAAATGCGTCCTTTAATACAGAGTTATACCACTAATATTGTGTATGGCACTTTGGCCAACTGTGAGCGTGTGTGAAAGTATGTTAGCAGGGTATGGTATGATAAAGATTGCCTGGATTAGCAGGCTATAGCATCATGGTGCTAACGGGTAGATACCGTGGAGTAAATGCAGTACAAACATAAGTAATGCAAAAGAGAATGAAGGCGGCAGAGCACACGCTGGATCGGTGGAGTAAACAGACACTCCATAGTGCATGCGTTGATGTTGAGATTATTAGTACATGCATGTGCTTCAGCAACAGGCAGTGGGTGAGGAAACAAAACAGCCCCCGTCTGAGCTGCCTGATGTCACGCCCCTGGGCTGGATTCAGCTGCTTGCCGTGATTGTTGAAAATTGAAAAGCCAATACCTCTCAGTGCTCTTTCATGATAATTCAATTTTGTGACAATGTATTGGTTAGAAAAAAAAAGTCTGTGCTTTGAGGAATCTTTCTGCCCAAAATGAATATAATACCATAATGGCCCCAATGAGCACTTCCAGCCTATAAAACCACTCATGATGTCAAGCTTTGAGGAGAATTCAAACTGCATCAATAAAAAAAAACATCATCTGTATCAATACAACAATTACGCTAATCCAAAATGACTAATTTCAATTTTAAGATTATCTATAGATAGGATAAACATCTTTCTCACTCTAAAAAGTGTATTTATTTGTATTTATGTTACCAATGCTTTATAAGTTCATGTGCGTATGGTTCTCCTCTGTAATCATCACAGCGTGTCATGCACAAGCGCTCCCTGAAGGCCTCGTCCCCCCCGTGCCGGAGCAGAGGGCATAATCGATAAGAGCCCCCCGGCCTGCGTGTATGTGTGCCAGGCAGGCCTCACACCTGGGCTGGGGACGCTCCATCTGCCACCACCAGGACAGCAGGAGAAGTGCACACGCTGACCACGGGCTCGGGGCAGGATCATGGATGAATTAAATGAGCTGGATAAGACACGCCCCCTCTGTCCATGTCCCAGATTGATTAGTGGTCGTGCGAGGTATTGCAGCCTCTTGGAACCAGCCTTTTTCTAAAATTGGACATTATAATTGCAGACAGTACTTAATTATTATCGGTATTTAAATAAAATAGAAGGAAATGTTCTTTTCTACCGTTTCTAAAATCACAGAAATTACCGTTTTTATATGAAGCGACTTCACCGCAAACATGTGCGAGTCACGTGAACGAGCGTCAGACGATACAAACAGAAGCACGTGGAAAAGGCTCGACTAGAGACACCTGTAAGTTGTATTTTATTTCATTTCAGACGCTTTCACATGTGTCTAACATGAAGAACACAATTACAATCACACAAGCTAACGCTAACACAAAAACTTGCAAGCTGCGTGGCCGTTCACGTCGCTCAAAGCATCATGGGGGATTGTCGTCTTGCGGTGCCCTAAAGCAAAGATGGAAGCCTCCATATCAGGAAGTAAATGCGGAAGTAAGAAATCTTTTTGGGGTCATGCGCCAATGAGCACACGCCATAGGGATTAACAGGGCGCCATTTTGGATTAATCTTCCAGGTTTTATTATAGTTCTATGGGCAGGACGGCCAATATCTGAACTGTGGATTCAACTGGAGACGAGATAACCTCCGTCAGTCACTATTGGCCAGTAACAACCTGTGATTGGATTTGTGCTTCTCAACCAACAACTCTCAAGACATACAGTAAATGCACTCTCTCTCCCCTCCATTGATGAGCAGCTCATGCCGCTGTCATCTCAACCTGCAGGTCAAAGTATGAAAATACATCTGCTCAAGAAACTTCTCATTGCACCTTGCTCTTATATTATGGCTTCATCTGGAAAGTTGCACAATATGGCATTAAATGTGTCTGTATACAATGGAAGCCCTCACAGGACAAAAAATATTGTCTGATAGTTGGTTACATGTATATACATATATATAAAGTATAAACCCTTTAAAAGTCTGTAAACAAAAACATTATACATTTTGAATGGAGGCAAAAGTAAAGTGCAACATAATATGATTTCAGATAAACCTCAGAATATCACAAAATACGACACATTTTGATGATTTTAGGAAATGAAAAGCCTCAGGCACATTTGACATCAGAGCTGCTGCAGAACACATTTATTATTGTATTTTACATTATGTTTTAGGTAATTATAATCAACTCTTTGCATTTTTGATGAAGGAACAATCCAGACTTATGGGTTTTACTGGAAAAATACTCACAGAAATGTTGCTAGACAATTATATTTTGTCCATCGTTTGTTATAGAAAAGCAAACTAACTGACCTTTCTACTCTGGAAATTCAAATGTGTTGCTTTTTTCCAACACAAACACTTAAAACCAGTAGAATTTAGATCTAATGTGAGAGAATCATTGAAACATTTACAGTCAGCTTCATTTTGCCATTCTGGAATTTTGATGACATCACATTTTAAAGGGTCTATACACAGTACACAAGTTCAAGCCAGAAGAAAATATATTTTGGACTGTAGTCTGGAGGCTGACAATTTTTAAGGCCACCAGTCTCGATGCTAAATAGTTCTAATATCAAGCTGCTATATCAGCCATCCAATAAATCGGTCTATCTGTAGTTTTTAAATATATTCACAGCTGTTACCTTCAAGGATTATTCAGGTTATTCTGACATTAGATCTTGTGTTGACTTTTTATAACGAGAAGAGAGGCTGAACACAATAACTGCCGAATTCGATGATCACATGCATCTTATTGTCCCATCAATGACATCACCAGACTAAACATGCAACAGGCCAAAAACACCGCTCTGGCACAGCACAACCTCTTTCACACTGCCATTCACATGCAGCACGACATTCCAGTTTACACTCCGTCCACAGGCAGACGGCTTTAACAGCGTGTCTTGTGCGTCTTCTGCGTTGACAGTTTTCCGCGCTCCCTCTCCTCTTTCACCGTCACTGCTTCTCACCACTCATCCTCTTTAAAAGTGCCTCGGCTGACACCGGGACACCGTCAGAACCAGCCCCTGCCGTTTACAGCACACTCTCCCTCAAAACCGCCGACAGATGAAGATATTTATACCGGCGCGCTGGGAAAAACAATGCGTCTGCCGTGTCTGTTCCTCGTTATGTGGGTGATATTTTAGGTCTGTGCGTGTAGCGTGTTCATTAGTGTGTGGTACGTGGAGTTTAGCCTGTCATGCTACATTTTCAGCAGGGCCCGGCGGTTGTATGTATTGGCCTGTGCAGATACGGAGGTAGTTATCGGAGAGGGAAGAGGAGCACCGAGGTAAAATGTTGGAGCCAATTAGAGGAATATAGGACAGGTGCAGCTTGACCTGGATTTTGTGTTATAAGTAATGGCAACGGTACGGAGTGGGCACTATGTTGTATATGGCTTTAAAAAATAGCAATTGGCATTTTGTGCTTCTGCATGTTGCAAAAATAGACAACATGCTGACTTGTAGAACTTTTTTTCATTCAGATATTTATTACGTTTGGGTTCTTTTTACATACGCCTAATATAATAAAACAAAAAAATCATTCTAAAAAGAAAAAACATAATCCGAATAGGACCCAGTGGTGTGCTAGCTAGCTCACGGTGTCTCAAACATGGATGTATTAAATGAACTGGATAAGGTACGCCCCCTCTGTCTGTGGTCCCAGATTGATTAGTGGCCGTGCAAGGTACTGCAGCCTCTTGGAACCAGCCTTTTTCTAAAATTGCACATTATAATTGCAGACAGTACTGAATTATTATCGGTATTTAAATAAAATAGAAGGAAATGTTCTTTTCTACCGTTTCTAAAATCACAGAAATTACCGTTTTTATATGAAGTGGGGGATTGTCGTCACGTGGCGCCCTAAAGCAAAGATGGCAGCCTCCGTTTCAGGAAGTAAAACAAAGATGGCAGCCTCTGTATCAGGAAGTAAAGCAAAGATGTCAGCCTCCGTATCAGGAAGTAAATGCGGAAGTAAGAAACTTTTTTGGGGTCATGCGCCAATGAGCACACTCCATAGGGATAAACAGGGCGGCCATTTTGGATTCATCTTCCAGGTTTTATTATAGTTTATGGTCTCAAAGCTAATGCTAACTAAAATATAGAATATATAACATTTAAAGTAAAGACTGACCAACTGTTTATATGTGCAGCTACATTACTTCAATTTGTAATGTTATTTAAATATTTGTTATCCCAGCATTAGCATTAGCGTTAGGGTGACCAGATGAAAACCAACCAAATGTGGGACAGCGCCTCTGTTTAAGTGGGACAAAACGTGATGAGAGACAACTTGCTGGTGATTTTTTTTTTTTTACTATTAATTTTATCTCGGCTATATTATGTATATGTGTATGTTAATTATATCCTACATTAGAAAAAAAAGATCAATTAGACAGTTAGCTATAAGCTAATCTCCACAAAGCACTGGCCTGTCATTGCATCTCCAGCTCTCTTTTGTCAGAGCAGATGACTGCACATTTAATAATGAGAGCACATTTAATAATGGCACCAAAAGTCTATGGTCTGGTCTTCCTTGTCAGGTTCACAACAGAAAATCCCTGTATTCTGCTGCTTTTAGGCAATATTTGAAGTAGACTAATCATAATTGTGGGGTTATTTATTTAAAATCTATAAGGCATCATCCTTCTCCAGCTATGCTCTAACCCAGATCCAAACCACTTCTAAAGGCTCTTCTTAAAACTAACGTTGTACAGGACTGTGCATTGTCAGTGTGTAACCTTTTCAGCAGTGGGTAAATGCAGAAGGCTTTATTTTGTAAGGGCCATGGGAAGTGGTAAGTTGTTATTAGCAGAATTTTAACCTGCAGAAACATCGGAGGAGCTTACCCAAGGTTCAGGATCTTCTATGAATAAAGACAGTAGTTGATGGCGTGACGCGCCCACTGTAAAACAAACACGGGAGAAGGGCCAGCCGCTGTAGCACTAGCAGTGGCTCCACAAAGAGCCAGAGAAGGGCTGAGTTTGTGACCGCTCTGCTCCGGTGGCTGTGCCCTCTTCTCCAATCTCTCCCGTTTCACATCACACCTGCCCCAACACCACGCCGAACACTTTTAATGAGCAGGAGAGGCGAGCAGGCAGTGGCTGCTGTCGAACGCTCCAGCTACATCTGCACATGAAAAGTATGTTTTTGTAGGTGACAGTGAAATGCGGGACAAAGCTCCAATTTGCGTGATGTGGGACTTGAGTCCCGCACAAAGCAGGACATCCAGTCACCCTGATTAGCGTTAGTATTGATCTTATTCCAGAAGTTGCCGTGGGTGCCAGTATCCTGTTTCCGTTGTATTAGTTTACAATGGTCAGAATAAGTTCTACACGCGCTAAAAAGCAGTTTTCAGGCCCCAGGAAATTGGTGCGTTGCTGACTTGTTGTTGCATGTGTGTGTTTAACATTTTAAGCAAAACAATCTACTTTACATAATATTTTAGCTGCAAGTCTTTTCCCTCGTTCGTCATTTGCATGAACGGGGTTCTTGTCAAACCGGAAGTGCCTTTAGTACAGGAGTGCGGATCTGTGGCAAAAAGAGACGAAAGCGAGCAGAGCAGAATAAGGTCAATACCGATCGGGACTTTCATTATTATGGCAACGGGAACTCCATTCATTTCAATGGAGAACAGAACAGTCTTCCTGCTAAAACATAATTTTAAGTGGGTTGATTTATGTAAAAATGTGACCAACAAGTCCACACCGCACTGTTTCTCTGGGCAGCTTGAAAACAGCTACAACAGTGTGCAGAACTGTTCAGATCGGCCGTTCTGAGTGTGATGATACACCCGTAACGATAATGGCCACGCCCGTAGCAAGTTCTGAAATAAGGTAAATAAACATAGAATTTAAATAATAATAACAGCAGTTCACTAGATTTTTCTTGTCTTGTTGAACGAACAACAAACTTTGGTTGTGGACACACATGTTGTAGAAGAGGATTTAAGGGGAACATATTATGCTACAGTGACTGTTTTGAGCTTTTAGCCAATGTTCCATCATCAAAAACATAATTCATGCTATTTTGAGGAAAGCTGTTAGCTAATCCTCTCCCTCGATTGATGACTTTCAGATTTCATGTCACTTGAGAATCTTCCGCATTTTTAAGCCCTTAAATCATCACAGACTGGTTCTGAGCATTTCTGCCTCTAAACACAGTCACTACAAGCTAACTAGCTCTCTCACATTTATCATTGGGCATGTTGTGTAAATGCTATGTAGCCAGTAGATGGAGCCTAAACTCAATAAGTGAAGGACAAACAGAACCAGATATAGATGTTAATTTTGTTTTTACAATTTTTTGTAAAAGCATGAGATGACAAACTTAAGATACTCAAGAGCATGTTTAAAGGCTAATAGCAATTTTTAAAGAAATGCACAATATTTTCCTTTAAGAATGTAATTACATAACTCTCTAAATTCACTGTTTGAAAGAAATATCCAAACATATGATCCACAAATGTTCTTTCAACTGACAACAATCACATCTTTGGGGTTGACTAATGGCACCACTTTTTGAAGCTAATGTGAAGCTAATTGTTTATTGCTGACGACAGAGAAGAAGTTTGGTGATTTGAATGACTGCATAATTAAAACTCTTGCCATAAAAGCATTCCGTTTCTTACTCTCTTTCCCGCTTTAACCCATTCCCTTCACATGAATTAGCCTTCTCATTATGCACAAAGCCGTATCTCTTGCTACTTCAGTGTCATTGCTGCCTTACAGTGTGTGATGGTTAGATAAAAGAATCCACAGAGCATGTCATGTCTGATCTGTGCTCCTGTACGCACGCCGCCATTGAAGTGGAGAAACATCTTGATCTTTGGATTCGTACGCATCTTCGTCAGTGACATCATACGGAATAGTGTTATGCATAACTCAACCGCCCACCTATTCGTTTCATACATAAATTAGCTCCAGAACAAAGCAAGGAGAGCGAGTGCAGGGTGTGGAGGAGGAGCAGCAGCCAGAGGAAAGTTAAAGAAGACACATGATGCAAAATGTACTTTTCTGGAAGTTTTATTCATGTTATAATATTCCCTCATTAAAAAAACTACGTGGTGTTGTATTTATGGTTAGTCAGGCTTGTTTCAATTAATCGTGCTTACAAGGTTCTCTTCCTCGCTTTTAAATTCCCCAGTTTTGTGACGGTAAGGGAAGAGATCTGGAGAGCTTAGCTTTTGTTGTGTTTAGAAAGTTTATTTGCGAAGACATGCATCATACATTTTTCATAAGTTTTCTTTAGTGGAAATATAGAAAATATTGTATGTGTTGTTAGTGGTTTAGACCTGGTTTAGACCTGATTTAGTCCGTGTTTAATCCTGGTTTAGTCCTGGTTTAGATCTCGTTTAGTCCTGGTTTAGACCTGGTTTATTCCTGGTTTGGACATGGTTTAGACCTGGTTTAGTTCGGGTTTATATCTGGTTTGGACCTGGTTTAGGCCGGGTTTAGACCTGGTGTAGTCCTGGTTTAGACCTGGTTTAGACATGGTTAAGACCTTGTTTAGTCCTGGTTTAGTCCTGATTTAGTCCTGGTTTAATGCTGGTTTAGTCCTGGTTTAGACCTGGTTTAGTCCTGGTTTATTCCTGGTTTATTCCTGGTTTAGATATGGTTTAGTCCTGATTTAGTCCTGGTTCAGTTCTGCAGATGTTGTCAAAGCCTTTAGTGTTAAATTTTTTTAATTTTATTTTTCTTTTCTTGTTCAATAGTGTTGGTGCAGCGGGCACATTTCTGGGGACAAAACCATCTGAGGACAAAACCAACTGAAAAATCCAGCCCTGGGTAAAATAAAGTTGAACAGCCTGTGACAGCGCTTGACTAACTCTTGTAAACGCACTCAGTCAATCAAATACAACTCTGAGTAAGCTTAAAAACTCCAAAAAAGTCCAGCTGAAATGGGCTCGGTACGAGTTTGAGTTTTCTCTTTAAGAAATATCAGAAAGGACAGTCCACTAACATTGAACCTTACCATTCATACTGTTCTGTTTTACTATAGGTCCAGTAAGCAGCTGTAATGATGCTCCTCCGCCTCCCCCCGAGCATGCAGCCCAGCGGTGGCCGGCGGAGTTTGTACGGTGGTATTAGTGCCAGCGTGAGCGCAGGCCTGTCAGGTGGAGCTGAGGACTCATTGATCAGGAGTCTGTGATCACAGCAGGAGAAATACTATGCACAAAGAAGAGTCCAAGTCGCTGAGGAAATGAGGGGATTATGTATACAGTACTGTCAAGGTCTTTGAAATGCTCATAAATTAAAGTTATGTTGTTGCAATTGCAGACGCTGTCAATTTAAACTAATCTCTTGGACGTGTTTGAAGTAATTATATCACATCTTATTGCTCAAAGTCTATATGACAGGTTCTCATGTTTTTCTAATTCTGAATTAGTTTGGTAGGAGGGCATCTGTGGTAAACATTATCATAATTTTACATCTGTGAAGTTGCATTTTGTGAAGAAATTCTGAAAAATAAAAGTTTAAAATTACAGGACGTAATGCTCAGTTTTAACAGTTTTAACGGTCATTCAACAAAATAAAGTTGTTATCAGGTATTATTATTTCAAATCACAACTATTGTGTAATTTACATGGATTTTTGCCCTTGTTTACAGTCCTCTACACGGTAACAGTTCTATGTCATATTTGCTGCTCATGTCCAACCAGGAAGTAACATTATAAACATTATGAAAACTGTCAAACTGGGGACAAACAGGCAAAATGTTTTGTAAAATCTTAAATATAATCATGTTCACTAGGTTTTAGTGAAAGACGAAATTTTGAGTCGTCTAAAATCTTTGGCTACACGTGTGGAACAATAGAAACATTAAAAACAACATGGATGATGCACAGATTCGTTGTGATTGGTCCTGGCTTTGGAACACTTCTGTTAATGACAGAATACATCTGTATGCTCTGGGTTCAGTGGTCTGCTACGAGCAGCTGACGTCACCCAAACACAACAAATGTTTTCAGAAATATGCCGGTTGCAATTCACATAAACACACTTAGTAATTCAGAGTTTGTGTCGCTAAGAGAGTAAACAAGAAACTACTAATTTATTCTCAGCTTTTTCTGCATTTATTTAACTTTTCTGCAAAACCATTACACTGCATTTTAACCTTTCTTTATGTAATGCATTGGCTTTGGATAGTGTTAGCTGCATTATGCACTGGAAGTATAATATCATGTATAATGTATATGTACATATGTTTGTTTTTTGGGGTTTTATTTAAGGAAAAGAGTCAGCAAATTAGCATTTTAGTGGCTGCATTAGTTTTTAAATTGGACATATTCTGCATTGTTGTGGCTTTAATTGCCTTTTAAGCATGCTTTTGGTCAATTTAGGGTTATTATTTCACATTTTCTAACTTTAAATAATGTGGTAATGAGCAATGAAAAAGTAAATAAATTAAGCCCGCAGGCAAAAGGACTGCTATGCTAATAAAGCCACACACATACAATTTGAGTCCGGTGATGATTTATGGATTTAAAAGCTGCATGAGAAGTGTTAATTTTCATCTGTGATATAACAACCCAGTGAAAATTGAAACAGGTTCGGAAAAGACAACCTCGTAAACATGATTAAGTGAATGAAGTTAAATACAACTCTAGGTACGTTTTTGATGGGAGGACAAACAGTGATATGGTTAGAAGCTTGAAAAAGTCCATTTTGTATAATCATTTAAAGTGAAAAGCAATATTTAACCCTGAATACAATGACATTTGTGCCAATTTTCAGTAAATTCTAGAGATGTTAAACATAAACCAGGACAACAAATGTGCATTTTGACTGTTCAAACTCTGACTTGGACCTCCTCAACGTTATTAATCCTATTGGTCTTCTATGATGTATGATGTGAACGTGAGCACAATCCATGTCTAAAACGCTGTCTGTTGATTTCTGCCTGAACCATCCCATCTCCAACAGCCTCCAATCAAAAACATTTACACTTCTCCCAACAGCCGTACACTTAAACACCCTCCATTTGTCTCCCATCCACTTGTGTTTCTCCGATCGCCGGCAGATAATGGCTTCTGTGCGAGTGTGATGGATGTGGCGGCCCCACGATGTCTTCAGGTCCGACGGGGAAAAAAGCCCAGCTCGCCACCTCTCCGGACGTTCCAACAACATCTGGACGGGACGCTTTTAATCAGAGCACAGCCGCGGATACGCCAAAGGACATTAAATATGGATTATGTGTAATCGCTGGAATGGGACGGGCAGGTGGGTGAGCGCTGGGGCATCAGGGACACAGAAAAGAACGCTCGTGTAGAAATGGTAATGTGATTATTACAATGACCCATATTTGTACAATAACGGTCATCAGATGGGTGTTACTCCAAATCGTCAGCGCTTTATAGGATTGAATGATTAAATAATGTCTCCATGGTCCAAAAAATGTTATGATTGCACCTACTACTGACTTTGACTTTGGCTCCGCAGACTTGAACGTTATCTGCAAGTCAGCCCTCGACATGACAATCTGCCAGTCCTGGTTCAGTCCTGGTTTAGTCCTGGTTCTGTCCTGGTTCTGTCCTGGTTCAGTTATGGTTCACTCTTGATTTGGTTCTTGTTAGTCCGAGATAAGTCTTTATTCTATCTTGGTTTAGTCCTGGTTCTCTCCTTGTTTAGCCCTGGTTGAGTCCCGGTTTAGTCTTTGTCCAGTGAGGGTTCGGTTTATGTTTAGTCCTGGTTCAGTACTTGTTCAGTCCTGGTTAAGTCCCGTCCAGTCCTAGTTCTGTCTTGGTTAAGTCCTGGTTCAGTCCTGGTTGAGTACATGCTAAGCCCTGGTTTACCCTTGGTTTGGGCCTTGTTTAGTTCTGTTTTTGTTTAGTCCTGGTTCATTTCTGGTTTAGTCCTTGCCCAGTCCTAGTTCAGTTCTAGTTGTGTTTTCGTTAAGTCCTGGTTCAGTTCTTTTTTAGTCATGATTCAGTCCTAGTTTAGTGTAAAGTATGTCTTGGTTCAGCTTTTGTTTAGTCCTGGTTCAGTCCTGGTTTAGTTCTGATTCCATCCTGGTTCAGTATTTGTTTAGTCCTGATTAAGTCTTGGTTTAGTCCTGATCCAGTCCTTCTTTTGTCTTTGTTTAGTCCTGGTTAAATCCTGGTTTAATCCTAGTATATTTCCATTTTAATCCGGGTCTCGCCCTGGTCTGGTTTAGTCTTGGTTTAGTTCTGGTTAAATCCTGGTTCAATACTGATTGATTTTCAGTTTAATCTGGGTTCTGTCCTGGTCAGTTCTGCTTCAGTTCTGGTTTAGAACTGGTTCAGTCCTGATTTAGTCTTGGTCCAAGTCCTTCTTTTGTCTTTATTTAGTTCTGGTTTAGTCATGATCCAGTCCTTCTTTTGTTTAATCCTGGTCCAGTCCTGGTTCATTTCCAGTTTAATCTGGGTTTCGTCCTGATCTGGTTCAGTCTTGGTTTAGACCTGGTTTAAACCATAAGAGTGGATTGTTCTCTCACTGTGATTGTCCTCCAGGTTTCCATTTTTCCCACTGAGTCTGGGGTGGTTCTTCATTCGCTTGTTTCCTCTGAATGTTGGCTAATCTCCTCGTCTTGTATTGACCGATGACGGTTTCATTATTTGATTTTCTAACTGTCTCTGTTAAAGTTAAATCAACACTTTTGTAAAACCCTGCGAGGCGACTGTTATTGTGAAATTGAGCTCCACAAAAATCGCTGCCCAAATAATCCATCGCCTTTTCTCACTTATCAAAAGTGTTCCATTCTTCCACACAACTTTTAATTTCCAATCAGTGCAAAAACAGTAATTATCTTATCAATCTTATTTCATCTCACAGGTTTTCGCCGGCGTCGCCTTTTGTTCAGTTTCCCTTCAGCTCCGTTTGTCAGTGTAACAGGGTCTGCTGAGCGGCCTGTGCTAAAATAGACTCTCTAACTTTGTACAACCGCCAAATACCAGGGCCAAGCAGCACTGAAACTGCCTCTTCACTCACAAATGTGTTCAGCTGAGAGCAAACTGGTAAAACCCAAATGGAACGTTTAAAATCATCTGTTCCAGGCTTTTGTCTTCAGCACCTCTGCATCAGCCCTTCTTCTTTACCCAGATACTACAATTTCATACTGATTTGACCAGATTTAGATACTCTGTAAAGGACACATTTAGCATTATTTGTATTTGTTAAGGCTGTATTGTGTACCTTTAGTCGTTTAATCGATTGGTGTCTTAATCGGCCAAGTCAACTAATTATTTTATATAGATTTAAAGGATTTCTATGTCAAAAACAGCAAAAACAAGAAGATATGGAGTGAGTTTGATGAAGATTTTGCAACTTTTGCATGGATTCCTCTGCAGTTGTGACCTTTTGGGTGAGATACATGGAAATACTTCATATATTTTTACCACACCCCCTTTTAGTCTCTTTAGTCGACCAAGAATTTCTTACCACAGCCCTATTATTTAGATTTTTGTTGTTGTTTTAGAACTTAAAATAATGTGTAACTATTAATCTACTGAAAAGCACTCCTTACTTTCCCTCGGTAAGCTGTCCCCTCTTCTGAATTTGTGTTAACACTCCATCTACAGGCAGCAGAGGAAATTACTATTGGTAAATAAACAAAGGCTAGTGTGTCCCAACATGTTCATGTGAGCTCACTGCTGTAATGAACGTGATTTGAGGCGGAAATGCTCAGAACAAATCTGGGGATGATTTATGGACGTAATATCATATGAGACTTCTGGATCTCCGGACAATAATGTTGAACCGTTCTGTATTGTTATTATTGTGTTGTTTATGCACCCACACACTATTCCAAATGTATTTATTTGGAGGATAAGCGTCCTCACTATGTGCTCAAGACATGCTGCGGGACAAGAAACTTTAACTTGCCTTAACTTATCTTTACCTTTGACATCACAAGTCTGCAAAATCCTGGGAGTGTTTTCTGAGGCTCAGAAGGATCGGACCTTGCTCAGAGCATTCGTCAAACAAACAAACGCTGATGAACAAGGTTAAAATCTCAATAAAGTCACATTTGCATACATGCCTTTTAACGTTTTCAGTAGTTGAACCACCACATGGTAAAAATGAATTACAATTAAGGTTCTGTAAAAAAGAAAGAAAAAAAAAGAGTTATACAATAAAACTGGACTAGTACATTGACATTTCATTGTGGTTTCAAAAATGGTATCAGTGTCAAGTTGGACATTTTAGTATCATGATAACATTTCTGTGATCCGCCCAGGGCAACTGCAGCTTTAGAGGAGCTGTGAATCTGACTAATGGACTTTCAGCAGGATATGTCGACAAAGGGGACCTGCCACCGTTCATAGAGTGATAGAATTAGTGTCTGACAAGCTGGGACTATTTTATTAAATAAAGTTAGAAAGATATCACTAAAGCATGCATAACAATTATAACAGCTCAACAGCTCAAATTAGATTAGTATAAAGCCTTTAAATTTGGCTATTTTATTTCATCGTATTGTAATTGTTGTGCTACTATACCCAAGTTATCTGTCCTCGTGGAACAATTAACACACACCAGATCAGTACCAGGACTAAACCTCGAACTAAACCAGGACTATGACTAAAAGAGGACCAAAGTAGAACACTGCCAAACTGGAACCAAACCAAGACGAGTGTAAACACAGCCAAAGTTGAAAGTTGTATACGCACAGACACCACATTCAAATTAGGGACTAAACTAGAACTAAACCTGGACTGTAGCAAAACTAAACCCCAACATATAGAGCAAAAGCATTACGACGAAACTTTGACCAACCCAGACCAAGCCAAGATTGTAAAAACCCAACCCCAAGCACGATATTTGACGGCCATCTTGGGTCTGGACTTCCCCTGGACTCCCCGCTTGGGTCTAGACTCTGTGAGACTCCAGCCCACCTCCGTGCTGCGTTCAAAGACCTCAGCAGGCGTGGGATCAGAGCACCTCCATCACCGTCCTGGACCCATCTCTCAAACATCACATTCCTGGACCCTCTGAGGCGCCCTGACTGGATTCTTTGATATCGGATTTGGAGGTAATAAAAAAGTAAAGCTATTTTCTCGTTGCCAGATAAGAACGCTGGTGCACTTTGAACCGATTGCTAATAGTATTTACCAGCCTTGATATCTGCGCTGGAATCCAATCTGATCTGATCCAGCAGAGGGGGAGGGAGGGGGGATTGGTTTTGCTCAAAGGCACAAATCCAGAGTAGGAAAGAGTTTGATGGCTGTGGATTATGAAGGAGGTATCAGAGGAGATAGAGAGGGACAGTTGTGTAACGAAAAAATGACTTTCACTTCACTTTTGCCCGTAAGAAGAAGGTCCTGGATTCAAGTCCTGGACAGGGTCTATTCTGTTTGCATGGGCTCATCTTCAAATGTGCTCAATCAAACGGCAATGAAAGATGGGTCAAGTACAGAGTCCCCAGAGTATATGGAAGATTAAAAAAAAGTCTCATTGTCTAAAAGACTAAATACATACTTAATAATGTATATTTAACATATTTATTAGTTACTTATTCTTTTCAGGTGATTTCTTGTGATTTGTGATGGGTTTTGTGGTTTTAAAGGATGCATAATCTGCATTTTTCATATTGCTGTTAGCCTTTAAACATGCTCTTGAGCACCTTAAATTTGCCATCTCATGTTTTGAAACGAAAGAATAAAAAAAAATATATATATTCTAATAAACGAAAGGTTTTATTCTTTAAAGTGTGTCAAAACACACTTACTGAGTACATCCAGCCAATAGATGGCGCCTAGCACTGACACAATCTAGTTAAGTTAGCCGTCACCCATCATTCGGGTTCAGATGAGTAGCAGCAGTTATCATGTTTAGAGGCAGAAATGCTCAGAGCGAGTCAGTGATGATTTAAGGACTTAAAACAGCGGGAGATTCTTGGATGAGTGTCGAAGCCTGAAAATAAGTCCCAGAACAAGGAAGTTCAGCAGGAAGTGTTTTTTACAGTGGGAGGATTTTTTAATAAACATTCCTCAAAACAGCGTGAATGCAACTGAACGCTACTTCAGGTGTGTTTTTGATGACAGAACATTGTTAGAACCTGATTAAAGCTATAAAAAGTCCCTGTAGCAGAATGTGTCTCAAAATCTCCCTGTGTTTGTGGATATAATGTATAATATAAAATATGATGTAACGAGTTTGGAGGTGAGGCTCAGCGCCCTCTGACAGCGCAGCCACTGAAACAATCAACAGGACACGTTCACTCAGCTCGTTCACTGTTTCTCTAAAAGTCATTATACATGTTTGTAAATGTGCTTTTTTTCTAGTGCATTGTCATCTTATTTACAGGAAAAGGACTCTTGTGTGTGCACTTTTATCTGTCATTAAAGCGTGTTTGTCTGTGGATTGAACAGACTTGAGATGAGCCTCACGCTCAGCCTCTGTCTCTGAGCGGGGGCGGGGCTATGTGAGAGGGCGGGGCTGCACGTTTACTATGACAAATATGTACATTTTAACCAGATAGTATCAAATTTCACTGCTTTCACTACTTTCACTGTTTAACTGAACCTTTTTACAACTGTAAAAGAAAAAATAATTAGGCTACACGTCCATATTTTATTGACATTAGGCCTAGTCCAGAGTTAATTCGGTTCACAGATAAGACAGGGGAGGGGATAATACTGTTAACGTGCATAGGCAGCATGTGGTTCAGCTCACTTGGGTGGGTAAAAATTGATTTTTGCATTGATTGCATTTTTTTTTTGTCTTCTCCTTTACATAAACAAACAAAAATGCGAAATTGAGGTTCAGTGTTTTTATTGACAAACGTAAGTGATATTACACTGATATAATTGATATTACACACCTTTCTTTTATTTACTGAGAGCAATTAAATGTTATTTATTTTTTATTTATTTAACTTTTATTTAACCAGGAAAGTCCCACTGAGATTACTAATCTCTTTTTCATGGGGGTCCGGGCCAAGACAGCAGCACAAATTATGCATTCACATAAATTTAGACAGTTTAAACAATAACATAAAACAACTTCCCTAAAAACAGTTGCAAATGATAGAGCTAATTTCCAAATCGTTCAGCATAGATGTAAACTGACCTATTGAAATAAGTTATTTTAATTTCCAGACCTTCTGTAAATGATTCCATGTTGACGGAGCAAAATATTGAAATGCCACTTTTCCAGCCTCGGTGCGAACACTTGGTACAGAAAGTAGCAAACGATCAACAATAGAACCTGCCACACTGTAAACTCACCGCACGCCGCTGCATTTTTTGTCGAGAGGCTTAGCACCGCCTGGAACGACTGAATACGAAATCAAAAGCATTAGGAGCATTATGTAAGTTCCAAGGCGTTATTAGCCAATCAGCAGAAGCACCAACCTCCTCTGACTCCCATCCCCTTTGTCTAGAGATAGTCCTCACTCATTTGTCCGCGTCCTCGCTACAACGTCGTCGACATTATTCATTCACTCGGCCTTCACTTCTTCATATCATCTTCTACTTGACTTTGATCATGTATTTGCACTTTAAACTATCTGTCTATCTTGTCTCTGAGGGCTCTTATCCAAACACATGTACTGCAGCAGGCTCGCTCGTCTAATCTCCTCCGACAAGCCCGCATTATGGAGTCAAGCACCACTCAAGGTTAGCGGCTAGAATTCCCGCGCCAGAGTGGACACTAAAGTAGCCCGTGATAAGCTATTTCCTCCTAAACGGTCCGCCTGACAGCGCAGAGGTGAGGTTTGACTGGGACTGACGGGGCGTCTCTCATCTCTCGCTGCTCATCTTTGTGCACTTAGAGAGGCTCCGTCGCTGCCTTTGAACGCCGATAACCCGAGGGAAGGAGGCGAAGTGGACCCACGGACACAAGCGGGCGGTGAAAAGTCAAGTGTGGGCTTTGAATTTGAAAATCTACAACTTGGAATCAGTTCTGTGGTTTCGAACGATGATGAAATAATGAAATGAAGAAAGTGCATGATCATGATCCGTCAGTGGTTCCTGAAGTTGAGCGAGTTTTGGTCTCACACTCTCCCTGGCTCTGGTTTTAGGCAGATACATCAGTGTATTACAGTGGTACCTCGTTCATTTGTGCTATTTTTATGGTTTTAATGATATTGAATTGATTAGTGAATTTACTGTGCAATAATGTGGACTGTGCAATACTGTGGACAGTGGAATGAGTGGATCCTGCAATAATATGGACTGTGCAATAATGTGGACTGTGCAATAGTGTGGACTGTGCAATGGTGTGGACTGTGCAATAATGTGGACAGTGGAATGAGTGGGTCCAGCAATAATATGGACTGTGCAATAATGTGGACTGTGAAATGAGTGGGTTGTGCGATAAGTGTATTGTGCAATAATGTGGACTGTACCATAGTGTGGACTGTGCAATAATTTGGACTGTGCAATAAGCAGATCATGCAGTAATGTGGACTGTGCAATGAGTGGGCTGTGCAATAACGTAGACTGTGCAATAGGTGGACTGTGCAATAATGTGGACTGTGCAATGAGTGGACTGCGCAATAATGTGGACAGTGGAATGAGTGGGTCCAGCAATAATATGGACTGTGAAATGAGTGGGCTGTGCAATAACATAGACTGTGCAATAGGTGGATTGTGCAATAATGTGGACTGTGCGATGAGTGGACTGCGCAATCATGTGGACTGTGCAATGAGTGGATTGTGCAATAATGTAGACTGTGCAATAGGTGGATTTTGCAATAATGTGGACTGTGCAATGAGTGGACTGTGCAATCATGTGGACTGTGCAATGAGTGGATTGTGCAATAATGTGGACTGAGCAATGAGTGGATTGTGGAATAATGTGGACTGTGCAATGAGTGGACTGTGCAATCATGTGGACTGTGGAATGAGTGGATTGTGCAATAATGTGGACTGTGGAATTAGTGGATTGTGGAATAATGTGGACTGTGCAACAAGTGGACTGTGCAACAAGTGGACTGTGCAATAATGTGGACTGTGCAATGAGTGGATTGTGGAATCATGTGGACTGTGCAATAATGTGGACTGTGGAATGAGTGGTATTCCAAAATTCTCCAAAAAGATCCACTGAATTTCTTAAAAAAACAAAACAAAAAAAAACACTGATCCATCTCATAGTTTCACAACAAAACAAAAGAGTGTAGTGTGTAGGTGGTGGACTCTCTTGTCCACAGTGTGTTATAGACATATAGGATCCTCCTTCAGGCTGACCCCTGCTGTTCCTGTAGTCAGAGCCGAGTCCAGTCACACTTTAGAGTCAGTGAGACCTGGAGCTGTGAAGGTCAGGAGCTGCACACTCTGCACACACTCACTGTCTCCTGGAATAAGATGTGCTCGCTTATATTCTGCTAAACTGACACTGAGCTTCTAACCCCGTTGTTATGTTCCCTCATCACTTTGTGTTATTGTTTCAGCCTCATAACTTATTACTCATAATTCATCAGTAAAGCCACAGAGGGTGAGGCCTTGAACCTTACAGCAGTGTGTTTGACAAGACTGCTCGATTATTGAAGAACAAAAGATAATAATCATGATTATTTTAATGATAGGTGAAAGGATGTTCATTCAAACGTTTATTCACACACAGAGAGCACAGTGGAGCCGCGCAATCCATGCATCATTCAATTCAATTCAAAAATGAAACAGAAAAAAGGAGGTGATGAGCGCGTAGTGGTGAACAGACGGCGATTGTGTGAATGGTCCACGTTTATGAGGTGTTTCCACTTGACCTCACAGGGGAGGCAAGAGCCCGCTGTGCCTTTCTGAGCTACAGCGGATCATTCCCCACACTCCTGCTGATCGTGTCACAACTTACAGGTTGTGGAAAACAAATGATGAAAAATTAAATAATAAACCAATGCACAGAGCCTGCTTTTTGTCCAAAGCAAGAAAAAAAATTGAGAAAAAACAAACTTTGTTTCCCCCTTTTGTCTAAGAAAGAAAAAATGTATTAAATGTGTTATAATGTTAGGCACTTTATGTGTAAAAATGGCCAAAATTACACATATCTGGGACATATAAATTGGGAAAAAAGTCCTTTAGTTCAATGTGTCTCTTGTTCAATCTTGTTCAGTCTCAGATTATACAGTTTGATGTGTGTAGGAGCTACTTTAAGGCTGAGGTCTCTGTGGGAGAAAAATGCATTTGGAGAAAACGTGTTGTGGATGAAATGAAAAAAATTAAACTTCTTTTGGCGCAGATAGGAAAGTGGTGTTATTTCCAGATGAAAGCTTATTAAATGAGAATGACTGACCAAAAAAAAAAGAAAATTGTGAGCTTTCCTGCAGTGTCTCGCCTTAAATTGAAAAACCAATGAGCAAATGACACGTCGTAAAACGAAGAGAACAAACAGTCGAATACATCTTGCAGAGAGTACGCGTGATGCGACGGTACAAACCCCGTCCCGATTCTGAATCTGAGTTTGAGGTTTTTAGGTTTCAGCTGAGGACGCACTGAGAGGCGCTTTGAGTAAGTCCATAAATCCCCTTCTCGTTCCCCCTCTCTCTCTGTATCTCTCTATCTCGGGCCACTCAGCATAAGTGCGCTCTCTCTGCAGTGGTCT
The DNA here is from genome assembly GCA_019453435.1 of Rhinogobius similis. Taxonomy (NCBI): domain Eukaryota; kingdom Metazoa; phylum Chordata; class Actinopteri; order Gobiiformes; family Gobiidae; genus Rhinogobius; species Rhinogobius similis. The sequence continues at coordinate 4,212,420 of CM033626.1, forward strand.
TCCTTTAACCAGCTCACAGCAGCGGGGGGGAGGCTTCACCATGTGCTCCCCAGAGACGCATGAAGCACTGAGCCGGGATCAAGCTGCAGCCGCTAATGATATTAATCCTGCACACTAATACACGATGAGAGAGAGAGAGGGGAGAGAGACGGAGAGGAGGAGGAGGAAGGAAGGGAGGTGAGGAGCGAAAAGGGAGAATGAGTGAGGAGAAGGAGGGAGAAGAGACAGAGAGAGGGGAGGGGAGAAAGGGTCAAAGCTGAAGAGATAACTGAGAATATGCTGATGATTCATAAAAGGAGCATGAATGATTGTGGTGTCCAGGGTAGTAGTAGTAATAGTAGTACTTGTATTGGAGAAGTAGTTACCAGTGTTGGGAATAATGTTTAAGTTTAACGGATTCATTCTTTATCAGTAACACGTAATCTAAAGGCAAGGTAGAGCAAGCCGAGCACATTGCACAGAGTCATCCACAGTGCCACACTACACGCAAAACTCTTTTTTTTTTTTGTCTTTTGGTCAGTTTGCTCTCTCACATATTGACTTTCATGTGGAAACAAACAAACTTGTCAAATCTGCTCTTAAAAATGTTTTATTGTTTAATTTAATCCACTTCCTCCATAGATTTCTCTGGGACATTGTAAATTCAAGGGCCGTTTTCTTCAAATGTATTTAAAGTAGATCCCACACACACCAAACTGTACAATCTTGGGCTCAAGAAGATTTTGAGGAAATGCACAGAAAGATTTTTTGATATCTAATTCTAAAACTGACTTATTGAGGTTTTAAGTCAAAAAATGAGGCAAAATTTGAATTTTTTCAGCCCAATTTAGTTTAAATCTTAAAAACTAAATAAGATATTCAAAATCCCCTCTGTACATCTTTTGCAACTAGTATGTGTAAAAAATTTTTTAACCTGGTTCTGTACATTTTTCAGATTAAAATGTCCCGAATATGTATATGTATATTTTTGGCCATTTGTACACATAAAACGCCTTATTTCTGCATGAAAACATGACATGATAAAAAAGTTGTGATACATTTTTTTCTTACATTTATGTGAGTAAACTACAGGAGAGGTTACAAATTTATATATTTAAATGTAAGATTTTTTCCCATTCACCTGCAGAGTCTCAAAAAAAAACATGATAACGGACTGTGATGTAAAGGTTAAAGGGGCCCATCTCCAGATCTTTGTGCTAGTCTTGGTCAGGTCTGTTGCAGCGGAGGAGGATTTTACTTGTGGTGCATGTTTTGTGTTGATGAGGGAGGCTGGAGCACCCAGATGAAACCCACCCAGAGCCGAACCTTCTTGCGGTGAGAAGAGCGTGCTAGCCACTGCGCCACCCTGGCACTTGGTTGACGGTACTTCCTGGTTCTGGTCAGGACCCGAGCAGCAGTGTTCTGGATGTACTGCAGCTCGTGTACAGAAGTCTAACCCGGTGGTTCTCAAAGTGGGGGTCGGGACATGAGCTGGGGGTCACCAGATGTTGATTGAGACATCTGTGAAATGATCACAGACAGCAATTTCCTTCAGCAGTGGGGGTCCCGGATCGGTTGTGTGATTATTTTGGATGTCCCGGCCTGAAAAGCCTGGGAACCTCTGGTCTAATCCACTGGACACAAATGCATGGATAAGTCTCTCCAAGTCCAGTTTAGACACATTTTTGCAATGTTTTTTAGAAAGTAAAAAGCTGCTGATGTTATTGATTTGATGTGGCTGTTAAAGTTCAAGTCTGAGTCCATTATTACCCCCAGATTTCTAACTTGATTTGTAAGAGAGCGGAGATAACTGTGGATACTTTCTCTTTAAATGATTCTGATAAATTGCTCTTCCTGGTGCTTGATCACACAGCGCTCTCTCGTCTCATTCAGAAGAGGTGCGGAGTTTTCTCTTTGTTTTGGGACGTGAACAGAAGTGAGACGAGGAATTAGACTTAGTGAATGGTTTAAACGATCAATAGTAAATGTGACCCATCAGAAGACTCTTATTTGCAGTATGAAAAAATAAAAAAAACACATTGGAAAAGACATGCAAGAAGCGTGCACAGCCTTCATTCATCCATTCAAGCCGTTATGAAACTATTTTAGGAGACACAAACCTCATGAAAAGACCGTGAGCAAAAGACAACACAATATCCACACATGATTAAGAAAAGGACATAACAAATTCAAGTGCCTGCAGCAGAGAATTCCCAAGAAAGAAGTCTCCGTGGACCGTCAGCTCCGCAGGCCGAGCGAGCCACTCTGTGCAGAGCTCGATTTTCTTTGACAGCGGCATTTCCAAACCACACTGTTATTGCGCTTGTGAGGACACTTTCAATGGCGCAACGATAAAAGCTCAGAAGAATCTCTTTGTTTGGAGTAAAAGCTTTCAATTTACGCAAAAAGAAAAGCCGGTGATGTGGGTTTTGAACAACTGCACTTGTGTCTGAATGATGCCAGTTTAAGTCATTCACGAGTCACACCCAGAAATGTACAGTTCAGTGTCACTGACAGAAATAGGCCGAGAGTTTGTTTTTTTACAAAAATAAAAGAGCAGCTCATAAGTTTTGGGAGTGTTCAATTCAGTTCAAAATCAAATTATTCTTCAACACTGTCATCAATGTACAAAGAATAGAACAGCGGACTCCATCTCTGTGCAGCCAGGGGCGTAGCATCGAATTCTGGGCCCCAGATATAGACCTTCTAAGTGGGAGTGCATATAATTTATTTATCCCTGAAAATGTGGTTATTGTTGAATGAAAAAAAAACAATTTCTACAGAGATCTACCAATAACTTACTAATCCATAGACGTCTTGTGTAGCTAGCGGCTTATGTTATGATACAGTGCTGTTAGTTTTTGCAATCACTGCCAGAACAATTTCATGTCGACACTTATTATTGCAATAAGAAAATACATTAACTATCACTATCTAATCGCTAGTTTTATTTGTTAACTTGGCTGATATTGCTTTTTCTCTTTTTTTAAAGGGATGATGCGGCCCTCAGATCTCATGCTTTATTGTATTTAGTCTCTCAACAACTTTACTCAACCACACTGATGTTTTATTACTGATTATTACTGACTGTTTTATTACAACAAACATGTATAAAAGAGAAGAAAAATGCAACAGTGAAAATAATATCACATGCTTTTGAGGGCCCCTTCCTGCCCTGGGGCCCTAGAATTTGGTGCTACTCCCCTGATAATAAGACAGAATATCGACATTGAAGAGGAAATTGTGACACTTATTTGCTAATTGCAGCCTTTGTTAATTTGTGTCCATTAAAATTGCAGTTTTGATCCGAGTGCGATAAATCTTGAGGCCGTAATATGAACGGAACAGAATGCAGGGAAGATAATTGGCAAAGAACAGAAAAATGGAGCTCCTTTAACGGTCATCTGTACAAAGTTAAAGATACTGTTGTGCAAATTGTAAAAATAGGCATCGATTTCAGCAGAGGCGGACTTACAAATTTGGGGGCCCAGGGCAAAATTAAGTCCAGGCCCCTCCTCATGAAGAGGGATTTTCTATAACATTTCTGTCACGTCTCTTGAATTCTTGAAAGGAGACTTTTTTTTTTTTTTTTTTTTCTTTTATAACGCGTGATGGCCGGACAGGTTTATAATTTTGGGCTGATAAATGAACTTTTGGAAAATTTGAATTCATATGTGCAACAGCTTATATGTTCTAAACCAGAGGGGGGCAAACTAAGGCCCGGGGGCCACATGTGGCCCTTTTGGCATTTTGATCCGGCCCACAAAGCAAAAATTGTATGAGTTAAGTATGACGCATTTGTCATTTTATAGTTGCCTGAGCAGCTGTTCATTTAAGATCAGTTTTAAGAACAGCCACCACTAGAATAACACCAGACTTTGATGCTTTGGATAAAAAGAGTGACCAACGGCACTGTTCGCACTAAGTAAAGGTAATGATTTCTGCTCTCCTGTTGTCGATTTTGTGTATTTTAGGCATTACGTCTATGTGTATTAGTATGTGTGTAAAATGGTCGGGCCCCCAGGCAAGTGTAAACGTCCAAAGTGGCCCTTGCGTCAAAATAATTGCCCACCCCTGTTCTAAACAATATGGTTTGGAGGTCCTTCAGAAGAATATTTAATTTAGTTTAATTATAATGTTTTATTCACTATTTAGCATTTGGGGGTGTGGCTTGGGGATAATTAATACTTTTGACAACCCCAGACTGTTCTGTTGGTCTTTTTCTTGTTTAAAAGCACACACTTTACACACCACTTTACTGTGATTTTGAGAATGGTTTCAGAGTCTTACGTCTATGATGATCGGGTAGGGCGTCTCATTGGGGCCCCTTCAGGTTGGGGGCCCAGTTTTCTTCATTGCATTGATCCATCTGTGTCAAGTGTTCTGTTTTTCTGTTCTGTTTCTGTTTTTTATTCGCGCGAAGCAGAGATGTGACGACTATAGAGTAAGTGTATATTATATGTCTGACGAGGGGGAAGTGTATTGCCCAGGGACACAATGTCAGCACGCATATTCAGCTAGAGTCCATCCTGCTGTATCTCGTCGATGGAAAAACCGTCCGAATAGAAAGTGTCACCAGAAAATTCTTGACCCTCTTCCTGAGAAAAACAAATGTAGTCGTTTCTGGCTCATCCAATCACAATCAATGACACACAACCGACTATATTTTGAAGGAAAAGCTAACCATCGACTCCGTAATCTCCACCAAATCCAGCCGCGGGCCAAGTCTGAACTTCAGGGGTCAAAGGCAACGCCAGCTCGAGTTAGCTTCACGCCGGTTTCATATGCCCCGCCCACTTCTCCACATGCTTTCTGCCCGGCAACAGACAGGCGTCCACAAACGATAAACACTCCTGACCCATTTTGTGATCGAGCCCGAGCAACACGATCGTCTCTGACCGAAACGCAAAAAAAAAACACAAAAAAAAGCACATTTCTTGATCTAACTGGGCTTTATGTAAACGTGCTGGGCTTTAATCCAGGCCGCGCTGACACAGGCCGTACAGTATGAATAATGTAAACACTTTCATTATTGAGTGAAATAGATGTTTGTGATGGGACGGTAAATGACCTCGTGCTGAACCAGGGCAGTGGAATGTGAGGAGGGATTAATGCTGAATGTTACGAAAGATATGTATTTAGTATTTTGTTTTATATATTGTTGTTTTTGGTCAGTTTGCTCTCTTAACATATCGGCTTTCATGTAGAAACTTGTCCAGTCTGCTCTTAAAAATGTTTATTACTTCATTGAATCCACTTCATTTATAGATTTCTCTGGGACATTGTAACTTCAAAAGACTTTTTCTTGAAACTAATTTTTCTCCCCCAGAGACATAAAAATCTGCCTTAAAGTAGCTCCTACACACACCCTTTAATACACTGTGGATTTAGGTGAGGCTCTGCAGGTGAATAGGACCAAATCTTATTTTTAAAGATATCAATTGTAAACTTCCCCTGTAGTTTACTCACATAAATGTAAGAAAAAGAAAAAGTTTTTCATCATGTCTTGTTTTTGTGTTGAAATAAGACATTTTCTATGTAAAAATGGCTAAAAATACACATATTTGGGACATTTCAATCTAAAAAATGTACAAAACTAGGTTTAAAATGCTTTGATCTTTTTATAAGTTACAAAAAAATTTACAGAGAGGATTTTGGATTTAGTTTTTAAGTAAACTAGATTGGACTGAAAATTGTCCTAAAAAAAAAAAAGCCAAATTAAAAAATATATATATATGAGTTTTAGAATTGGATATTTAAAAAATCCTTCTGTATGTTTAAAATCTTGTCCAGTCCCAGATTGTACAGTTTGGTGTGGGATCTACTTTAAGGCTACTTTATTGTCTCTGTGGGACAAAAGGGCATTTTAAGAAAACGGCCTTTGAAGTTCCAATGTCCCAGAGAAGTGGATTCAATGGAAGAATAAAACATCTTTAGGAGCAGATTGGACAAGTTTGTTGTTTCCACATGAAAGTCAATATGTTGAGAGAGAAAACTGACCAAAAAACAAACACAATTTTAAAATGAGTTTTGCCTGAAGTGTCTCGCCTCTTCTCTTCTCATCTCTTTTAGGAACAGATTGGAAAAGTTTGTTGCTCCTACATTAAAGAGTATGTATTAAGAGAGCAAATGAGCAATAAACAAAAATGTATAAAAGTAAGTTTCGCTTTCAGTGTCTCTTATCTCTGCAGCCTCTGTATGTTTTCCTGTCCCTGTATCATGATTCGTTTGTGCCTTGGTTTAGTCTGGGTTCAGCCTCTCTCCTTTAGCTCAGGTTAGTCTCCTTTCACGGTCCGCACACACAAGCCGAGCCACATGCCTCCTCCTCACACTAATAGGACACAGTGGGGTACATGCTCGGGCGCCCCGGTGCATATACAGGGGATTTAATGACACGGGACTGGGCTGGAGCTTGTGTGGGGCGCATAATATGGACTGGAATTCCATTTGCCGAAGCTGGAGGTCTGAAGAAGCAAGTCAATTCAAGCAGGAAGACGGGATTTTCACTCCTTTTCTCGACCTGCTGACTTCGCATGTGTCGAGCAGTCGCCTCCCGCAAAAATGCCCGGCGACTTTCTCAACATCAGGCTTTATTATACATTTATATGTATGTGTCGGACAGTGTTTTTCAACCTTTTTTGAGTCGCATACAAGAACCATACAGTGGCACAGACATTATTTGCCGCTCTACATACCACATTCCTTTGACTTAGAAGGTCTGACTTGTTAATGTCTCACTCGGTGGTGCGCCATGGTATCTTTTCAGTCAAAAAAGTGTGCCGCGACTCAGAAAAGAGTGAAAAACGCTGTGTTAATCAGTGGTAACGCTTTGGATTAAGGTTCCTTTGTAAACTATTTATAAGGCGTTAATAAGCACTAGTTGTTTGTTTAAGCATTTATGCCAGATTAAATGTTAATAACAAAAATATAATAGCAAAAAACATGTATGCCTTAATAAACCACATGTACATGAGCTGCTTATTATTATTATTTTTTCAATAATCGGGTCATAAATGCTCATAAATACGTAATAAATGGTTTACTAAGGAACCTCAATCTAAAGCGTTACATAATCTAGAATCAGGTTTATTCTGGTCACAATAAAATAATAATTATCATCTTTTTTTTACCTTAATTTAACCAGGAAAATCCCATTGAAATGACTAATCTCTATCTTGAGGGAGTCCTGGCCAAGACGGCATCATTACATCAACACACATTTAGACAATCACATAAAAAAGTTCCTTAAAAACAGTTACAAATCATAGATCTCATCTCCAAACCTTAGATTTAAACTGACCCATTGAAATCCTTCTGTAAATTATTCCATGTTTAAGGAGCAGAAATTTAATTCAAACTTTTAGTCCCATTTGGCAATTTTTGTCACATTAACTTTATATTCTCATTCAGAAAAAGTTTAATTCGTAAAGCTGGTCACAAACTTAAGGTTTAGTAACGTGTTAGACAGTAAGAATCAAAGAATATTGTTTTGTCATGTTCAAGCTTGAATAATCATTAAAGTCTAAATGACAGGTCAGACCACACATTTCACTAAAACGCAGTGAACATGATTATATTTAAGACTTGACTAAACATTTTGCATATTTGTCTCCAGTTTAACAGTTTTTTGTAAAGTTTATAATGTGACTTCCTGGTTGGACATCGTTAGAGGTAATTCCACAGCTGTTACCTAGCAACCATTTTGAAAACAAGGACCAAATTACAGAGTAGTTTGGATTTGACAAATAATAATACCTGATAACAACTTTATTTTGTTGAATGATTCTTTAAACTGTCAGAAAAATGTGTCAGTTGTGTGTCAATTGTCTTTGATGATGGTGCGTCACTTTTTGATGACATCACAGAGGGATTCTGTCTCAACTCAACTCTACTTTTATTTTTCTCAACTTTCCTCCCAAACTGCAACTTCACAACTTTAAAACTATGATACATATTTACCGCAGGTGCCCCCCCCAAGTCAGAATTAGAAAAACATGAGAACCTGTCATATGGACTTTAAATCTTGTTTTGTTTTTTTTTGTTTGTTTGCTTGTTTTGTTTTTTTTCACATGCATTCATTTTTGGTCCTGTGCACAGCTTTAAAACAGCTTTCTTCAGACAACAAAGTGAAACTGGGGAGGACCACCTGAGCACAGCCAATCAGAGCGCTGCTTTTAGCTCTTTATTTGAGACAAAATACTTTATTATTAGACACAGACAGCACGCAGAGGTCTTCTTTTTGCCTCAAAGTGCTGCTTATACCAAATACTCTTTGATGGAAAACACAAAACTTCATAATTTACAATCAAAAAAGTCAGGTACTCCAGCTTTAATGTTTAAAGGGTCCGAAAAATGTGTTTATTGTGAGTAAATTGTCTCCCTAATGTGATGTCATCATGTTTCGGAGCTCTGCCCTTTACTTCATGTTATTTTCAACATATTTTTCTTGACAAACTAGTACTTCATTAGTGTAAACTATCATTTATATTTGCAACAGGTATTATCCCACCAAATAAAGCCAAAAGTTGGAAGAAATCTGTCTAACGCACTTTAACGTGGAGCAGTTTTAAATTATCAGATTGAATTTTACTATCTTGTTTTTTTTTTAAACAGTGTCCCGATTAAAACATTAAAACCCTTTTCTACAACACTACTTTTTGGAGGTATCTCGTTAGTGAAGTTACTTTGTTTCTGCCGTGAAAAAGGGACGTTTACTTGAGTTCTCGTGCGTCATTTTTGGCAGATTTTGCAGCTATCTGTGATCATTTTTGCAACACTGAAGGCTCTTATTCAGCCAAACATAAGGAAGGCTAAAGGGACAGGCGCTGTGTTGTGCGTCTGAGGAAAAGATCACATCGATGTTTTTTTGGGTTTGGGCAGAGCTGTGGGAGTCAAACTTTGCTACAAACCGACTCCTGTCTGGGTTAGTCTCTCCCCGTTTCCCCATCAACCCAATGCATGTAAAAAACAAAATTGGACTCCTTTTCCTGAATGTTTGAGAGCATGACGTCAACACTAAGGACCGGCAGGTGTGAGGAGCAGGGAGGAGAAGGAGCTGCTTTTGGTGGATCTGAATCCTCCTGACCGGGAACAACAGCTGCTCATTAAAACCCACAACATCCAGAACACGGACGACTGTTTCCATCACAACATTAGCGACTGTACATGAGTGACATTACTGTAAAATAAAGAGCTGCACTAAACCCCCACAAGTTGAAACATGAAGCGGATCTGCGATACGAGCACATGCACAGAGCAGACCCCATTAGCAGCACAGCACCACTAAACCCTGTCCTCTAGTCCGTCAGCGGCGGCTTCATCTGCAGTGGCTCCGTAGCAGACCGTATGCAAATTAGATGCGGGTTCAGGTTTTGTTTCTCTAGATGTAAACGCGGCAATGTGATGTACAAATAAAGAGAGTGAAAATACAAACTTTCATTTTCACTTTGTACTGTATTAAGTCTGACCGAGGCTGTGAAACTTAATGCTGCAGAGATCGACTGTGTTTGGAAACATTTGGGACGATCTGTGCAGGGGATTGTGGGACGCTGGGCCGGTTCCTCTGCTGAAGGAGCTATGCAAGGAAACGTTATTGCTGGAGCTCACAACTAGCTCAAGAACTGGAGATGGGTTCCTTAGCGCCGCACTGTGCATCAACTGCTCCTGACAGGTGTAACCCCTGTGACATTGTAGGATGGGTCAAATGCAGGACAATATTCCCTACAGGGACAATAACGTGAACCTGAGCTCCCGAACACACTGGTCGTATAAAACGTTGTACGCACATTTTGGGTGCGTGTTTTTTAGCCAGCCTTAAAAAGGAGTGAGAACGGCCACACTTGTACGCACATGAAATCCACGTCCTGCACACGTGGATTTCAGAAAATAGAATCTAGCCAATTTTTTTTTTTTTTTGAGTGAGATACACACCTGCGCTCGCGTCAGACATGTATCTCACTCAAAATGCGTAGAAAGCCAGTGTTTGTGTCCTATTTGTGCAATTATCATCAGCAAAACACATTCAGGAGCAGGTATGGATTGTATGAAGCAGCACAGCTTCAGAAAGACTGTCAATTTGGGCTTTCAAAATTACTCATGAAAACCTCACGTTTACTGTGACCAGCTGGTCCAGACGGTAAATACAAGTCTATTCGGTGAGTTGTTTTCACTACAGACCTGTTCTAAGTGGATAAACGCACACAAACAAGTCCGAACAGCTTTCTCATTGAAAAGCACAGAGGCGGTGCTATGTGCAGACGCCTGGCTCCAGCACTGACGGTCTGATGGTCCATCCTGCCGCGGCTGACGGTCCGTCCTGCCGCGGCCGACGGTCCGTCCTGCCGCGGCTGGCGGTCCGTCCTGCCGCTGACCTGCGGCTGTGGTTTCAGGAGGTTATCCAGGTAAACGCTGACACGAGCGGTGGGGCCTTAACTCTAACCTTAACCCAGCAGCAGATGTGTCCGCCACATGCTCACACTCCTTACTGGGGTTGGGTACTATTTTTTTGGTACCAGTACTTTAATAAGTTTTTGGTACCGGTTCCTGAACAGTTCTTTTTTCCAACTTCATAAAACATTATCTAGAATTGCATCCCACCAGTGATAAAAACTATTTAAAAAAATTTCACTACCACTTTTTGCTTCCAATTTTGCTTTTCAGTTCCAGTAGGAGCTTCACTTCACTTGTAAAAGCCCAGTTCCTGATGCTTTGTGGACTGGAGCACAATAAGTACTTATCGTTCAACAAATTAAAGATGAAACAATATTTTGGGAGCGCAATATTTACTCTGTAAATTGTCCTTGCATCAATGGGGATATTTTTTTAGACAATTTACTGTATTATAACAATGTGTGAGCTGTAAAGAGACTTATTCATAAGTAACTTCTATGAATACTTATTTACTATTTAAATTCTAAAGTGCATTCTTCCTTTTATTTGTTGTATATTGTTCATTTAGAAAAAAGGTTTCTGGGGATTATCAGGCTTTCAGGTCATTCTCTAATGTGTTACAGTTTACCCCAACACTGGTGTGAAATGAATGAATAATGACTGCAATCCAAGACATAAATATTATTGTAGATGGACTATAGACTGGATGATACATTCCACAGATCACTTCAGCTGAATCAATACTCTGATATGAGAGCTGACTCTCCTCTCCCTCTCGAGGCTCGTTCCTTTAAATAGGTGCTGAGTGTATTGGACGCGCGCTGATGTTTGGGCCCAGGTGGAGGCAGCAGTCGTGTCAGGCGTGTTTCCATGGCGACAGGTGACAGCGGCTCATATCTGGGTCGGGATGGGGTTGGGAGGGATGGGGGGGTAAGGGTTGTGACTGACAGCTGTAAAGGCTGTGTAATCCTCTGCTCTCTCCGAAACACAGGGAGGAGGCGGGGCAGCAGGTGTGCTTCCTGCAATGGAGGGGCCAGAGAGCGAAGTGGGCGGAGCCTGGTTTATTATGACAGATGAGCGCCCCTTAACAAGTACAGTTATGTTTCATTCATACGAGTTTAGGCTCTTTAATGGAAGCTGAATCTTAGAGATCGGTTCTGAGAGCTTTAAGTGTATATGACAGTTTTATTTTATGATTTTATAGTTTTGACTTTATTTGGTGGATAATACTTATATATTATTATATTATATCATAATAATAATAATTTTACACCAATCAATAATGTGTGCAAAAGTTGAAAATGTCCGGAAGTAGAGCAGAGTTCCAAAACGTGACAACGTCCCAACACATTTTCTGACCCCAATTCAACAAAATTAAGGTGTTTATTATCATTTATTTTTATTTGTGAAATAAAGGTGTGATCTGGTTGCCATGGTAATGAGTTAATATTTCTTGCTAAAGTGTTATATTTTGGACTGGTTTATGGTTTATTTTATAGCACATAGATGAGATAAGAGGCAATACAAGTCGTTGTTGCTTATGTTAATCCATTTTCTGAACCTAACCCTTTTCTTAACCGTACTATACTTTAAACTTCAGAACGTTGAATGACCAATCACAGCAGACTGTCCCTCCAGACCTGACACTAACATTAACCTAGCTATATCTGAATTATAATTATCTTTATTATGTTATCGGCCTTTACACATAACAAAATAAACAAAAGATAGCTTTATGCAGTATATTTCAACAGGCCCACAGTTGTAATGAATTTGACTTATTGATTTACAAACTTATAAACAGCACAGGAGAGCTACAGATTTCTACTTTTGACCTCTCAATGTTTTTTATGAGGCTCGGTGGGATAGGATCTCGTAAAAACAGGATTAATGAAGCGTGATTGAAGCTAAATACAACTCCAGCTACGTTTTTGACGAAGGAACAATATTTCTTTGCGTGTTAATGTGATTACCAGGTAGCTAACAGAGTACGAGCTGTTGTGGCGTGTGTTTTTGCATCTCGGTGTGGCCTTTAAAGCTGCGCTGCCCCCTGTGTTTCCCCTCCCCCAGTCGGACACCCCTGGGCCTGAGGGAGGCTCACAGCAGAACTGGAGAGTGCCACGGCCTGATGATGCGGTCATCAGTGAGTAAAGCAACGAGTGTGTTCTTTACCTTGGTAATGTGTAAAGGCTAATGGGCTAATTGTTTTTAGCTTATGGGCTAGGAGCTGGATCTCGCCCCATGTGCTGTGGTTCAGAGTCCATTATCACCAGGTGTGTGTCATTACAAGGCATCCCGCTACGTTATCGAGTAGTCGACATCAGCAGTTAGTTAGTTGATTAACCGTTGCAGCCCCGGTATATGCAGGCCTTTATTGTTAATACGCTTCTGTCTCTCTTCTACTCACCATATTCCAGAAGTTGCCCTACACACCACCATCTTTCTCCGTTATAGTTTATATGGAGCAGGCGAGCTCAACAGAAAATAAGTTCAACACGGACTAAAAAAAGCGGTTTTCAGGCCGCGCAGGAAATCGGTGCGTCGCTGACTTGTTTTTGCTCGTGTACATTAAACATTTTACACAAAGCAATCAACTTTATATAATGTTTTAGCGAGAGACTCTTCCCTCGATCGCTGTTTGCGCAAACAACGTTCGCGTCAAACCCTTTACTACAAGAGTGCGGATCATAGACATAAAAAGAGGCAAAAGTGGGTGGGGCGGAAGGTGAATAGACCCTTTAAAATGTCATGTCCTCAAAATTCCAGAATGCAGGCGACTGGAGGCAAAATGAAATTGACAGTACATTTGTCAATGATTATCTCACATTAGACCTAAATTAAACCGCATTTGAATTTCCAGGGTAGAAAGGTCAATTAGTTTGCTTTTCTTTAACAAACAATGGACAAAATACACAATTTCTAGCCTTAATTGTAATTGTATTTTAGCTTCAAAAGAATCAAATTTATTGTAATCTGGATTGTTCCTTCATCAAAAATGCAAAGAGTTGATCATAATTTCCTAAAACATACAATAATAAATGTGTTCTGCTGCAGCTCTGATGTCACTCACATGTGTCTTAGGCTTTTACTTTTCCAACATCATCTCCATTTTTCATATTTTGTGATATTCTGAGGTTAAATACCAGTACTTCACATTTACCTCCATTCAGAATTTAGAATGTTTTTGTTCACAGACTTTTAAAGCATCAATTAGACAAGTTTAACATTGTCTGATTTCTGGGGGTCCAATTAATAATAACGTTATCCGTTGGGCTAAAGTGCAAGGTAACATTTTTCATCATTAGCAATAAGACTTTAGATGTTCTTGGGGCCCTTTGTTTGGCTTCAGGGCCCTCAGTGCACTTAAAGGGATGGGGCAGCCAGAAAACCTTTTGGTCCTGGGACAAATGCTGCCACCGCTAAAAATAACACTGATACACAACAATATACAATCAATCATCAAATACATGTAGGAGTGGGCGAAAGGCAAAAATCCATGATTTCATTTTTTGGGAGTATCTGGATAATGATAGTTGGCCAGTATTATATCAATCAAACAGAAACGTGCTAAAACATGCCTTTAAACATATTAGATGAGGTTTATTTATCAAACAAATGTGAAATATCTGTAATTAACGTGCAGAAATATCACTTTATACCTTATATCTTAATGTTTTTTTTTTCCATTTCTAGATTTAATAAGCTCTTTTTGTAGCATTTAGTATGAATTTTGCATATCATCATATTAACATTACAGTTATTACAATTATACGTACATATACTTACAAACATTTGATGACAAACAAAATATTAATCTCACACAATCCTCATTCATTCTATGCTGCACAAAACACCAATAACGTTACTGTAATAAATCAATACAAATCATTCCCCGCGCACCCCGAGCACTGTGTGGATGTTTGATATAACAGAGCTCATCTAAGTGGAGATAATAATAGCCCTGCTGCTTATTATTTAGAATCTGTTTGTGTAGTGCACACTGTCGCACACAAATGTCCGGCTGTAGACGCGATTATACACCTAAAGAATCACCATTATCCTGCACATGAGAGGAAAGCAAGACGGGTTTAATGAGGCATGTTTGTGCGAGAAACGGAGAGAGCAAGGCCTGGTCGCTGTAAAGTTTGAGTAACAGGTTAACCGTCCGATTTTAATGACCTGCTTCATGATTAGGAGGAGCTTGTGGGGTGTAAAGTTTGGCCAAAGGTGAGGAAAGTTGTTGAAAGATAAAGTGTGATGAGTTAGATGAGCTCAAAATCTATATTGGTGAGGAAAAATATGATTGAATATGATTTTTTTTATATTATTATTCATTCTTTTTGTGTCAAATCAATATGTAGCTCACAGCTGGGGTGTGAACTTGCAAAAAGTGAATGAAATGGAGTCAGTTACTATGTTGAATACTTGAGACTAGGTTATTCTGTTAAAGTCTACATGTCTGGTTCTTGTTATATTCAAATTTTGACTTTGGTGGAGTAGCATCTGTTGTAAATATTTAGCACCGTTTTACATTTGTGAAGTTGCAGCTGCAGTGAAGAAATTGTGATCAATATGAGCTTAAAATGACAGGAAGTAGTGCTGAGTTCTAAAACAGAATCCCTCTGTGATGTCATCAAAAAGCGTAAAAACAGACAATTTACAGACAACTGACCCATCTTTTTTTTTTAAATGACAGTTTAGACGGTCATCCAACAAAATTAAAGCGTAATCAGGTATTATTATTTTCCAAATCTTAACTAGTGTGTAATTTATGTGTATTTTGGCCCTTGTTTACAGTCTGGTTGCTAGGTAACAGTTGTAGAATTCCCTCTATGTCATAAATTCTATTCTAGAATGTTCAATCAGGAAGTAACATTACAAACTTTACAAAAACTGTCAAACTGGGACAAATGGGCAAAATGTTTAGTAAAATCTAAAAACAACCATATTCACTTTGTTTTAGTTAAATGTGTCGTTTAACCTGTCAGACAGACTTTAAGTGATAATCATGATTATTCAGGTCAATCTGCACTCCAAAAAGTACCTTTGCATTGATCAAGTTTGATTCCATAAAGCTGGTCGCATACTATTGGAACATTCACTAGCAAGGACCACAACCTCAAGCTTGGATGCAGAAGTTTATTGGCGAACAAGAACGATAAAATGCATAAGAGTAGATGATAAATGCCGTTTTGGGGCTTCTAGCGATGAGGGCAGCAGGCTCCCGGGCCATCGATACCCCCCGACTAAAGGATAAGATAGAACAATTAGAAGAGGGTGGGAGGGGCACGAAATAACGAACACTGGTGTGTGTGACCGGGAAACTTAAATACAGTAGTCACCAGAGGGGCGTGGATGAGGTGTGGTCCTGCTCCCGAACTTTAGATAACAGACTTATCTCCATGTATTGCATTAGAATGATAGAAAACTAAAGATTTGGGGTAACACTTTATCAATACACTTATTCTCCTGCCTTAGTAAAGCACGAACAAAGACTTCATTCATAGTCAGCGAATGGTTTATTAAGAATGATTTAGGCTTAGTAACTACTTAATTGATATTCTAATCCTAATTCATAACCTGAACCCTAACCCTACTCAATTAAGTAGTTACTAAGATTGAATTATGCTTATTAAACTATATGTTTACTAAGAATGAAAGTGCCTCTGACAGGTTGGACTGCTCATTTAACTAAAGTGCAGTTAAGATAAATGTATTTCTAATTCTGCTAAAATCTTTACACATTTTACCCCAATTTAGCTCATTTTTAGGTTTTTGATTTTACTTCCTGGTTGTAAATGATGACATCACACTAGGAAATTACCAAGAAACCATCCTGTACACAGGGCCAAAAATACACGTGAACACTATTATTTTGTTGAATCGATGTTTAAAGGTAAAAAGGTATTGTACATTTTACAGTAGACGCTTTTTACTTTAACTTCACTTCATTTCAGAGCATGTATCTGTACTTTCTACTCCACTACATTTTTGTTTATTTTTTAGCACATTAATGGCAATATGTTGCCTGTTTTTTTTTTTTTTTTTTGTCCTACTTGTCTTTGAGCAAACAAAAAGCCTCTATAGAATAAGTAACAAGGAAACTTGCCCATAATGACCAAAACTCAACGAAAGAATAAATCGATCATGATGCTTTAATAGTTCTCCAAACCAAAAATAATTACTTTCACTTTTTACTCTTAAAGTACATTTTTAAAGGAATGACTTCATCCACCACTGCCAATATTAGCCTCATGACTTCAACTGAACACCACTTTTTGAGGTCAATGTGAAAGAAAATGTTAGATTTTTGTTTATTTATGCTGACAGTTCCTGTAATTACAAAGATATGACCCGTAAACCAGGTCAACAAATCTGCGATGTGACAGTTAAACAGTGAATTCCATCATATCATTCTGATGTGGTTCAGCTCAATTTTAAACTGTTCTAGAATGTCCCATGCATCCCTAAAGAACAGGACTGTCCAGTCTGTGAACGCAGCCTTAGTCTAAGTGAAAAAGCCTTATGCTGACAAGATTATATGATTTCCATATTTGTGCTTCTCCCAGCGCGTTCACACTTGTACTTGTTCAGTCTCGGTTATAGCTCGGTTTAATTCCGATGGTGATGGTTTGGTCCTGTTTTAGTCCAGGTTTAGTCTTAGTTTAGTAACATTTTGAATGTGTTGTTCATGCACTTGTGAACGCACAATTAGTTTTGCAGTTTAAGATTTGAAAATACCAGATTGTGTGCTTTCTTTATACGTAATGACACCCCTGATGATTTTTCGCACTAAAAAGTATTGCATTTCCACATTTTTTGCTTAACACGTTTATTTCCTTTGTGTGTTTTGGAACAACACAAAAAACTGAAAAAACAAACAAAAACAAAACCCAACTTGGCATAATTTCACACAAAACTTCAAAAATGCACTGAACAAAATGATTTGTACTGTTTCAAATTTCATTTAAGAACATGATGTTTGTTTAAACCCAAATAGGGCAAATGACATGTGTGGGCAATATAAATATCACACCTGAAAGCAAGTCTTTTGGGTATAAATACTACATTTTATAGGAAACAAATCAGGGGTGCCAACTAGTGATGCGCGGGTTGCCTTTTAGCCTGCGGGCCCCGCGGGTCGGGTTGGGACGGGCCGAGAAAATGACCAGTTCATTGCGGGGCAGGTTGGGGCGGGCCATTTTTCGACAGCATTAAATATTTGTTTGGGCTAAGATAAAGCTGCAGTTATTGACATAATATTAATGTCTATTTGATGGTTGTGGGTGGGGGGTGGGGCAGATTGTAAAAATGATTCTGCTGCACGGGGCAGGCTGGGGCGGGTCAAATATTGCGGGACCTGCGTGTTGGAAAAAACCCTGACCCGCGCATCACTAGTGCCAGCGCTTTCAGCCATGACTGCAAGTGAAAGGTTTATTTGTGAAGCGAACTATATTTGTGGACCGTGCCATTCTATGTAGGCCACAACATCAAGACACACATCAGACATCACATCGTCTGACCAAAACATCCACGGCGGACCATCCTCGAAGACAGTATCCCCCTCTCGCTATCCGCTCTTGTGCAAAATGAGCGCGGTGCATGTAAACGCGGCGTGTACGGTGGCATTTCCCGTCTCTTTGTCTCACAATTAGCCGTGGTTCAGATGCTGCGTGGCCCCGTCGACATCTCTCTCCTGCGCACTGCTTTCATGACACGCGCCCCGCTGTGCTCCTCAGATGAGTTTTCTCCTCAGATACCAGCGCGGCAGAGGCGTTTCTAGATGAGACGGGCTTTAGAACCGCTGTGTGACGGTATACTTTTCACAACTGTAACTAATCTTTACAAAAAAACAAAAAGAACGTGCAAAATGGTAACTGTAAATCTCTCTGAATCTGGGAATGTTGGTTGAATAAAGTCTGTTCCTTGCAACTGGCTGTTTATTCAGACTGGATCTTGCCAATAGTCCATACTTGTCATGCTGCGGAAGAACGTAAAGTGAAAATGCGCAATGTGACTTTTCTGCAAGAAGGTATTATAACTGCTGGTCTATGGCAACTGCTGAAGATGATTTTAAGAGTTTTAAATCATTTTCTAACGATGTTCTGCCATCAAAAACATACCTGGAGTAGCATTCAGCTGCATTCACGCTGTTTTGAGGAATGTTTATCAGGAAATCCTCTTCCCCTGAGCGTCAAACACACGTCCTGCTGAACTTCCTTGGACGTATTTTCGGACCATCTACGTCACTTATTCGAGAATCTTCTGCTGTTTTTAGTCTTTAAATCATTGCTAAACTCGTTCTGAGCATTTCTACCTCTAAACTTGATAAGCCATCTGCAGACTGGATATACTCAGTAAGTGTCATTTCATAGTGGCATTGAATGAATGAGAGAAAAAAATTGTTTCGAAACATGACATGGCAAATTTAAGGTACTCAAGAGCATGTTTAAAAGCTACTAACAAAGTGAAAAATGCAGAATAGTTTTCCTTTAAACAAGTCAGATCTGTAGACAGGTGACCTATGCATGTTTTCTGCAGTAACATTTCCGTGGAGATAAGCAGGGTCACTTGTGGCAGAAAAAAAGACAGCACTGAACGGGACAATGCCTTCATGAACAGCAAACATAATTAACACAAACAAAAGCACAGTTCTGTTCTGTTACATACACTTTTGATCGTCACTAATACATTTATAGTTGAGACTTTTTAAGGTGGAACTTTATTTAAATGTATCACTTAGTTCATTCCATAATTTTACACCCAGAACTAAAACACACCTTGGTTTATTCTTACTTTAGCATATTTGAAATAGTGTAAACCTAGTAAATTATATTGACCAACACCTTATTTATATTAAAAAAAAAATAGTATGCTCTTTGGAATTATATTATTTTTAACTTTATAAGGAAGCTCTCATTTTAAATATGTACAATTCTCTTTATAGATTATATAGTCTTACTTAACTTAGAGCAGTGGTTCTCAAATGTTTTACCCCAAGTACCACTAAAGAAAAGATTTGGCTTTCTGAGTACCACCAAATCTAAACTACAAGGACTATTTCAGGTCTAATTTAGGGATAAACCAGATCTTATGTAAGAATACACTATTGCCTTAGAAGTTGTGACAAGACATTTACTAAAGGAAGAGCAAAAAATGTGAATAAAATGTACTCTAAATGAAGTAAACATTATAATTGAAGAGGTGTTCACATCCCACCAGAAGTCTGTCACCAGTGGTCCACGTACTAGAGCTATAAACAGTCAGATCTCCAGATTTCAGGTCGAGATGAAACAGTTTCTCGATTGCGGTTGCGGCCAAAGACCAGGGAGGCTTGGCTACCAGTTTTAAAAAGATTTTTACTGTAATTCAGTTCGATGTAGGTGGAATAGCCCCTTATAGGTCAAGTACCAGGATGTGCACGCCGCCTGGTGCTGGTCTTGTTTTGAGTTTCCATTCATTCATTCATTCATTTTCTACCGCTTATTCCCGTTAGGGGTCGCGGGTGACTGGAGCCTATCCCAGTGACTTTGGGCCTTAGGCGGGGTACACCCTGG
Source organism: Rhinogobius similis (assembly GCA_019453435.1). NCBI lineage: Eukaryota > Metazoa > Chordata > Actinopteri > Gobiiformes > Gobiidae > Rhinogobius > Rhinogobius similis. Next base: position 4,232,345 of record CM033626.1, read on the forward strand.
ACAGTGGCCAACTCGTCGCAGGACTAACACAGAGAGACAGAGACAAGGACAGACAACCATTCACTCTCACATTCATACACTATGGACAATTTAGAGTTGTCAATTAACCTACACAGTCATGTCTTTGGACGGTGGGAGGAGCCGGAGAACCCGGAGAGAACCCACGGTAACACGGGGAGGACATGCAGACTCCACCCAGAGAGATCGTGTGATGTTGGGGTGGTCTGGGATTCGAACCCACGATCTCCTTATAGCTACCGTGCACCCCCAGTTTCCATTCTATTCATTCATTTTAACGGAGCAGCAAACAAAAAACTACTCTTGACATTTGTAGACAGCGCAGACACAGTTATGCGCTAAACACATTTGCTATCGATATCTAACTTCAGTCTGCGGTTTCTAAAGTTCACTTATTCCTGTAGGATTTGTGGCACTCGGTGAAACAAAGAAAACTCTTATTGTCAAAATATTTTGGTCTTTGGTGCATTATTGTCCAGGATGACATTTAACTTGTTTATTACAAGGTTGTTAGCTTGCATGCTCACTCCGGCGCTAATTGCTAAAGCTAATAATTTACACAAAACACAAGTACACGCGGTAATATTTCAGTCCCCAAAACAGCTCTGGGTTTTCATAGTTTGAGGTGTTTGGGGGCTAACGCTAACTCCTCCATTTAAAACGCATTAGTGCTAACTCATGGAATGGTCCCGGGCTAATGGAACGCCACATGTTGTTTACAAGCACTGGAAGGGTTTAAAGTGCGTATGACAGGTTTTGACGATTTTCTAATTTTGATTTTATTTGGTGTATTAATACGTATTGTACATAAAAGTTACTGTTTTACACCAATCAAGTTGTAGTTGGTGGAGAAAAGTTGAAAAATCAGTTTGAGATTACAGGAAGTAAAAAAACTGATGACATCACACTAGGGAGACTCATTCCATCTAAAGGTTACGCATAATTTACCCAAAATCAACAACTTAAATTACCAATTAAACATTAATTCAACAAAATGAAGGTGTTCACATGTATTTTGATTTGTCGGACAAAAAAATCTGTGACATTAGCCGAGTTTTAGTCCAATGTTCAAAGTAATTTCCTAGTGTGATGTCATCGTTTACAACCAGGAAGTGATGTTACAAAACAAAACAAAAAAAACAGCTAAAAATGATGAAATGTATAATTATTTTTAGCAAAACTTTGAATATATTTATCTGACCTGTATTTTAGGTACATGAGTAGTCCAACCTGTCATAGGCACTTTAAGTTAGCGGTCGCCCAGCACAGCGGTCACATCATCAGGCCTCGGTCGGACTGTACAATCAACTACAGCCCTAAGATGGACAACTGTTAAAATGCACTAATCATTGTCAGAGGTAATGACGTTAAAGGAGTGGAAGCCCTACTCTCTTGTATGTCTATATGCCGTAGTGTAACTGGCGATGGTCTGGAAGTACTGTCCCACGGTTACTCTTAAAGGTTCTTTGTGGCTGTACAGTTTTCAAATGTTAAAGTGGATTGTGAATGGCAGCAGACCCCCTTCAGCGTCTGCCGACAGTCACAGCAGGGGTGAGTGTAAATGTGCCCCTTCATATCACACCAGACTGGATAACGCGTATGACGTCAGCTCCGTTTCATTCCATTTCTTTTCTTTTGAAACATGTGTTATTGTTAACTATAGTCAAGTTATATTCATATTCAAATTGTAATTGATCCAGTTGCAGTAAACTCTATCACCAACACATCTTTACGCTGTACAACTGAAAATGCTAGAGGTTATGCACTGACATTCTTTCGTTGGAAAAAATGCTCCTGATAAGCAAATGATAAAATGCTGTTTGTCCATGGAGTTATTGTTTTGTTTGATTTCACTTTTCTCTGTAGTCGCTGTGACTGTGTAGAGCTTAGCGAGCTTGTTTGCACGTGATTAAACACATTTTATTTAAGAAAAGAATGAGTTCAACTGTGTGTGATCCCAAAGTCTGTGATAAATGTGAAGGTAGATGCATGTGACGTTTTTCTGGTTTTCTACAACCGTTTAATTGAGTTTCTTCTTTTAGATTTCAGGTACAAACTAAATATAAAAAGTAGACTTGTACATACTTGTTATCAAATGTGCCACCTGCATAACCTCTTTTGTCAAATACAATCTTGTCTAATCTAATCTAGATCTGGTTGTGCTTCGAAAGCCAAATGTTTACTTTGGCATAAAAAGTTTGAGAACCACTAATTTAGATCTGATGTCAGTTAAAGGTGCTGTAGCTGATTTTTACTGTTAAGAAGCACAAAAAACATAATAGTTAAAGTTAAAGTCTTTACATCAGTCACATGTATCTCTCACTTTCCTAATGCAGTCCCAGCATCCTAAATATTCAGCGCCATGAATTTATGTACGACCTTCCAATAAAGCTAACAAACATTAGCATGCTAACAGCGCACTTCCTGCTTCTCGTAGAATAAAACACTCTATAGACAGATGCAGAGGCTGTGGTCTCATTTTCACCTGAATACATGTTAATAGAACATAACTGTGCTGGAGCAACACAGATTTTACTTTAATACATGAAAAAAACATGGACTAGTTCTGTTTTGAACGTTTCAAAACAGTAAAACTCAGCTCCTTTAATCATTGGAATTGTGCTGTGGCATTTCAAATAATTGCCATTCCAGAATAACAATTTTTTTTTATGGAAGTCACCAATAAGCATCGTATGTGAGCCGTGACCACACCACAGCAGTTTATGTTTTTTTTATTCGTAACATATGCTGTTTGTGTATGTGTTTTTGTGTATGTGCAAATGACTACACATGCAGCAGTTGAGTATGACCACCCGCTCCCTGGTAAACAATCCCTGGCGTGGAGTCGCTCGCCTGCTGCATGTTGCCTGGTGTCTGGGGGCTGTGTGGTTTAGCCTGAGGAGCGGGGCCGGGGTCACGCGTGCCATGATGAATTACTCCATCCTCCTTCAGCTCGCTCTCTAATGAGCCTCTTAAGGGCACGAGCTACACTATACCAGCTCCGGGCTGTGGACATGTTCTACACACTCCTGCACGCTGCAAAGATATCCGCCTAATGACGGTCTTTACCAATTAGCCACAGAGCGCAGGAGCTAATGAAGGAGGGGTTTGAGGAATGCGGCGTTGGACAAAGTGCTTGGTGAGCAGATGCATAATCCTTCAAATGAACAAGGTGTGTAAAAATGTAGATGTTTAGGACTGATCCAGTCACAGAAATGCATGGTCTGTATCAAAAACAAACTTGGCGGGTTGGGAGGAAAAATGCCAGGGTTGTCTTTCAGGTTGAAACTCTGATATAGATTCAAAAATGTATAAACATCTGATTGATTAAAAGGTCTATATTTTAGTCTGCCCTGAAGAAGACAAGTGCATACCTGTTTCTTTTTTGATGGTATTTTTATGGTGTCTTTAAGCTGCCTTTTCACACTTTGAAGACATAATTAAGCCATAACCTGTGTGTGACAACAAGACAGCCTCTCCCGATCTGCCACATGCCAGCAGCGAGCTAAAAGTGGAGGAGGTGTGAGCTGTGCAGAGCAGAGCTGCTAAAACACCAGAGAAGAGGGCTTTACTTCTGAACAATGTGTTTCTCTGAGGGCCACAGGAGCACACGCCCACCACACACTGCACGGGGGCGCAAGCTTTACCAGGGACGGCCATCAGCGCTTCTGCTAAGTTCGTCACAAAGATGCTTTAGAGCTCTTTGGAGCGATTAATTTAACGTCGGAATGTGTTTCCATCTCGAGTTCTGCCTCCGTGAGCAAACATAACCCAAACTTAACTAATGTTTTCTTAATAAATCAACTCTAAATCGTACCTGAATTATACCTTTTAATCATGAGGCCATCAATTCACAAAAAGACGTTTAGTAATTCCAAGTTTGTGGATGTGAGACGTGGCTAAAGCTAGAGTATACAGGAAACTTCTTCCTGTTTCTCTGCAGCTTTTTCTACATTTATTTCACCTCTTTGCAAAGACTCTATGCTGCGTTTCACCCTCTGTTTAAGTAATGCACTGGATAATGTTAGCTGCATTGAGCAAGCAAGTGTCGCTTTTCATGCATCGATAAACAGGAAACAACTGATGCTACTGTACACTAGCTTTGTTTTGCCAAGTCTGTGGGCTCAACATTATCATTTTATATCAACATCAAATAATGTAAATGTGCCAGAGTTAGCTGACATGAGCTTATTAGCATCTGTAGTCAATGCCAGAAGACAAAAGGCATCCTAAAAGTGAATAAACTTAAAAAATACACTTCCATATTATAAAAATATACAATAAGACTGCAAAGACAAATACAGTGATTTACAATTGGTGCTAAAAAATCTGTTTCCACAAGCCACTTTTTAGCATTCCGTTAAAGAAAAGAACAGGGGAGTGCTCTAATGGCTTCACTGATGGAAGAAGTCTGCTCTCACTCGATCGAAAGTTAACAAATCCATTCAGGGAAGGAGGAGCAGAGCCAGGTTGATCTCGTATTAGACCAACTTTTTATTTTTTTTATTTATTTAATTAGATTGTCCCCATTCATCAACTTGTATTTCTTCAAAAAAGTGGCAGCGGTGCCATCTGTAGTGTTTTTAGTCCAGTGTTTGTTTGTTTTCTAGAGCTTGTTTATTTTATGGGCTTTATTTTGTGAATGAGGTGCTATGGCGATTTTGTTTCTATCTACTTTTTGTCATCTTGTTTTCACCTGAGTCTGCGTTCTTTTTTGTCCAATTATGACTCGCTAAATTGTACCGGGAACCAAAGAGAGCCAGACTGTTTTGGAAGCTTCTCACGGCCCACTTTGGATCGTTTAAACAGGCTATGGTTCACTTAGGACAGTCCAGACACTGTTGGACATCACCAATCCGCTCCAAGTGAACCTGAGTACAAAAAGTGCAGGTTAGAATATGCCTGTATTCTGTAACTGCACCTAACAGATATTACAACGTCAAAAGAATCGATTAAATTAAAATATCTTATTTTTTCTTCCATCTTCCTTCCAACTGTGTTATACTGATTCTTTGCAGTTCTTCCTACAACTGAATTATTGGTGTTTTTGTAATATTTTCACTCCTTTAGTTAAGACAGTCATGTTGATACTAAGGGGCGGGAGACGTGTAAAGAATAAATAATACGCAATGAAAAAACTAATTAATGAGACTGCATAGCGAGCAGTTTTATACAACAATAACCGTGCTCCGTTATCTTTTCAACAAGAGTATAACGTGACATTTCTGCACTTGTGTGTTTCATTTCATACACCATTTGCTTTTAGTGCGATACTTAAACCTCCACCATGACATTTATGGACATGCTTAGCACATTTCCGATGGACTGATCACACAGAAGATACTCATTTTTATCAATATCGCCCGCCTCGACTGTCAGATGACGTTAGTACTACAGAGATATATACTCCTTGTTGTATGGATATTGCAGTGGCTGATAATAACCCATAAGTCTGTAGTTTCTTGTTCGGCGCAGCACAGAGAAGAGGCACACGGAGGCCCGGGCTAATGGAAGAGCACGATCGATAGCACGCCAGGGAGCTGAACCGGACCTGGCTTTAGTTATGCAAGTTTAAAGCAGCAAAGATTGTAACAGCGACTGACACTCATCAATACACGTTTGCTCAGACCGTCCACCGCCTCGTGTGAACCGTAAACCTGGGACTGGAGCGGGGAAAAGGCCCCAGACAGACAGATCGGAGCGGTGTCTGGGAAGTATCACAAGTGTGTGTAAGTGTGGTTATTCATTAGATCAAACAGAGCGTCTTGCATTTCTAGGTTGATTAAGAGTCTAAAAAATTGCTCGACAGTCGACAGCCAAGTGTCTCCGCGGTCTTAAGTGAACTTTACCAGCCCATTTAAAGTGCCTATGACAGGTTGAAATACAAACACAGTTGAGAGAACTATGATTTTTGCAAAATAATTTACCATTTTAATCCCAGTTTGACAATGTTGTAAAATTTGACTTCCTGGTTGTAAATCATGACATCACACAAGGAATTTCTGCTGTTACCTAGCAACCATGTTTTGAACTGGGCTAAAACTCCTCTAATATTGCAGAGATTATAATTTGAAAAATAAAAATATATGAGAACACCTTTATATTGTTGAACTAATGTTTAAAGAAAATGTGTTTCTTGTGTGTAGCACTTTTGGATGGAGTCTCCTTAGTGTGATGTCATCAAAAACATACCTGGAGTTAATTTAGCTTCATTCACGTTTGTTTGATGAATCCTGGTTAGAAAGTCCTCTCCCACCGACCGTCAAAAATACTGACGGTTCTGAATTCCCTCAATGTTTGACATGACTGAGAATCTGCTGCTCGGTTTTACGTCCATAAATCATCGTCAACTTTTGGAATGCACACACACACACATGCACACACATGCGCACACACACACACACACGCACACACACATACACACACACACCTACCCCGATGTTGATACACCCTTTATGTAATGTCATGCCTTGTGTAATTGTATCGTAATCTAATGTACTGTGACCATACTATTCGTCCCGGAAATACGATTCGTCCGGAAGTCCAATAGCAAGCATGCGCAGTACGAAATAAAGTATAAAATATTTTTTTACGGTGGTGTTCTTTTTATATTATGTAAAGTTCCAATCTTTGTATTTATTCTATACAAGGAAATACCGTTTTTCTATTTATTTATCACTTTTGAAGTGTTAAACGCTGCGTTAAGCTACGCAGTTGTGTAGTGACGCATTCAAGGAAATGGAAAGATATACGAATATAAAAACTGACTTTGATTGTTCAGATTTGTTTAGATACTTTAAGGAAAAATATTAGAAAAATGTATTAAGATAAGGACCACGTTTTTCTGCTCTATTTATATGGAATAAGATTTATATAACGACCTGTAATGAAAAGCTGCAGCTCTGAGCATCGATGACGTCAAAGTCAGAGGGAGATTTACATTTGAATCGCCTCTGATTTTGTTTCGCACAGGTCGTTATATAAATCTTATTCCATATAAATAGAGCAGAAAAACGTGGTCCTTATCTTAATACATTTTTCTTTAAAGTATCTAAACAAATCTGAACAATCAAAATATTTTTATATTCGTGATATCTTTCCATTTCCTTGAATGCGCTACTACACAACTGCGTAGCTAACACCTGCGGTTTAATGCTTCAAAAGTGATAAATAAATATAAAACGGTATTTCCTTGTATAGAATAAATACAAAGATTGAACTTTACATAATATAAAAAGAACACCACCGTAAAAAAATATTTTATACTTTATTTCGTACTGCGCATGCTTGCAATTGGACTTCCGGACGAATCGTATTTCCGGGACGAATAGTGTGGTCACATGTACTGCAAAATAAAAAAAATAAAAAACTTTAGCTTCAGCCACGTCTCAAAGCCACAAACTTGGAATTACTATGTTAACAAATCAAGAAGAAACTAACAGAGCTTTGGTGTGAATCAAATAACTTTCTACCATGTCTAAAACCCAAATGCACAGAGTTCTCTCTTATCTATAACTAGTCTCTTATCAATATTTTCAAAAGTATGGCTAGTACGTGTATTGTTTTGCTAATTGCTACTGACAAACTAGCCGTTTATATTAGCAATTTTAGCAACAAAATTGTATTGCTAATGCTTTTTGACTGGGACAGTAAATCAAACTTTATTTGTATAACACTTTACTTTAGCAACAACTGAAACAAAGTGAGGGGTGCATTAAAAGACGTAAAAACAAGTCACAATTCTATACGAAGCAATAAAAATACAATAACAGTACAGTACAATCTGATCCAGAGCGATCAAATGGATTTTTCCGCTCTGAGATTTTTAAAAAGTCGTAGATAATTAGATAAGACACGTTATTTATCGTATTAACCCCTCACTGTCTCTGCGGTGGCGTTGGTGGAGCGCTGTGGACCGAAGCTTTAGTCTTATCGACCTCCTGCACATACAGTCCTGCCCCGGGCGCTCTTCTGATCCGAGCTGTCATCTACGATCAGCCCCATCTTCATCACTGCTCTGTCCTCGACATCCACAAAACAACCAGAAAAACACCAACCAACGCACAAACAAACAAATGAGTGCGGTGACGTTCAGACCCCGGCGGGAAGAGAAACTATGTAATGGATGATGGGCATGTTTTTTCCAGCCTGACAAAGAACTAGAGTTACTATCATTCATTTATTTCCCGCACACTGTGGTCAGGTTGTCAAAAAATCTATCAAAAACGACATACTCATTGGAACAAGTGCACTTTTTTTTGAACTGACAAAATGATTAAATTAAAGAAACTATTGTTATTCTGAATATTTTGATTGTAAAAAATGATAATATCAAAGGAGACTGAAGTTTATTGTATAGAATCACTGCATTTGTATAGTTAAATAGGTTACTTGAATAATCAGAAATTATGTGTGATTTTTGGAGTGTTTTCATCCAAGAGATCATTAAATACATCTCGTGACATGGGTATTGCATTTAAGATTTCATTTTTCTATACATTTTACCTATTTGGCCTCAGTTTGACAGTTTTCATAAGGTTTATAATCGTACTTCCTGGTTGGACATGAGCAGCAAATATGACATATGTAGAGATAATTCCACAGCTGTTACCTAGCAACCATTTTGAAAACAAGGACCAAAATCCATATGAATTACACAATAGTTATGATTTGACAAATAATAATACCTGACAACAACTTTATTTGTTGAATGGCCATTTAAACTGTCAAATAATGTGTCACTTTTGTGTATATTTTAAAATGTCGCTTTTTGATGACATCACACAGGGATTCCGTCGTAGAACTCAGCACTACTTCCTGTCATTTTAAACTATAATAAAAAAAATTAAAAATCACAAACTTCCATTTCACAAACGTAAACCTATGATCAATATTTACCACAGGTGCCCTCCCACCAAACTAAGTCAGAATTAGACAAACATGAGAGCCTGTCATACAGACTTTAGACATGAGTACTTTTCCTTTGGCGTCTCATGTTTTAGAACTTAAAATAATGTATTGAAAACCACACATAACTTTCTAACAGTCCAGAGTTCGAAAATTAGGAATTGTGTTAGCACTACATCTACTGGAAGGAGAGTGAATTACCATGGGCAGACAAACAAAAGCTAGTCCCCCAACATCAACATGCTAATTTGTAAACGACGCAATTTCAAAATCAGAACAAACAGCTGCAAACACAACGTAACAAACTTAAAGACATGCACATGATTGTGACACAACACAGAGGAAAACACAGGGAAATTTTAATTGACTGCATTGACTGAAGCTTAGGTGGAGAGAACCTTGTAAACAGGATTTGTGATAAAAGCGTGAATGAGGCTAACTACATCTCTGGGTATGTTTTTGATGAGGAAACAATTTTATAACGTGATTAAAAGCTCAAAAAAAGTTAATTTTCGCTAATAGTGTATGTGTCCTTTAGAAAGATTTGCTAACCACAGAGCCGCTGCTACCATCGCTGACAAGCGAGAATGACCGAAAACTACTGAAAATATCGTAAGCAGGGCCTATAAAATTGAAGGACAGGGAGTATACCCACGTTTCCACTGGCCCCTGCCCCCCAGACCGGTTCACTTTAGAGCGTTTGTGGTTCTAAATCTAAATCATACCTGAATTATTCTTTTTAATCATGAGGCAGATCTCCGCAATTCACAAAAAGACGTTTAATAATTCCAAGCTGTGTGTCGCTGTGAGACATGGCTAAAGCTAAAGTAAACAAGAAATAACTACTTTTTATCTTTTTATCCTCAGCCCCCTTTAATTATTACCTTCACCACAAAGCCTCTTTCATGGTTTGGATAAGATTAGATGCATTCTGCGGGTGCCATTCATCGATAAACAGGAAACAGCTGATGCTAACGTGGCTAGTTTTTGTTAAGCACTCAACATATAAAACTACCATACGTTTTTTACAAGTTTTGGGGAGAAATGTTCTTTTTGCCGTCTTGTTCTCAAAAGCGTTCCAGGAGCTAAAAGCGAGCCAGATCTTTTTGGCGGCTGTTACCTCTCAGGGTCCACTTTAGCTCTCATAAAAGGGCCAGTACAGTGCACTTTTGACAGCGAAGACACTCTCGGACCGTCGCGATACTTTCCAAAGTGGACGTCAGCATTTATTTCAACGGAGATGCAAAATGAGTCTTCTATTTTGAGTGGATCCAGCACAACTTGAACACATTTTGCTCACATGCGGCTGCCCCAAACCTCCCTCTGTTGTGCATTGTGTGGCGCAGGGTAATCCTTCTTGTTGGATCAGATGCGATGCGTGTGGGAGTGACGGATGTTTGCAGCCCGGATTGAACATCAGTATAATTGTGCTCCCTAAGTGATGTTTAATAGCGTTGATGATTTCCAGGAAGCGGAGGAGAATGCGGCGCGCACCATCTGTCACTGTCTGTTTGAGTGGAGGCACAGGTAAAAAGCTCAACAAGGAGAACAATGCAACATGGATCTGTTGTTGTAAGACATGCTTTTAATTGGTCGTGAATTGTACAAAGGGATGCAAAGCTACAAGCTCAATCTGTTGGTCGGGCAACGTGGGGAGATAATAAAAACATCGAAAACAACGACAGAATAGAAAGGCTGCAATTTGTTTTGAACGTAGCCATTATATGCTAAGCTAAAGGTGCGTTGTGTAACTTTTCTGTTGGCAGGTACACTTTTCTCCCACACTATGGCATTAAAACTGTTCACTATAGGTGTTTTATGCCCAACAATAACATATAAACATAGAAAACATACATTCTTTCCTTGAAACTAACCAATGAAGACAAGCAAGTATGGCGGAAACTCCATCAGAAACGTTACAAAGTACAACATTTTGAGCTGTTACACATTTTATATAATTCCCTTGCCAAAATCTTTTGTTGTGTTTTGCTTCATTCACGTTTATCGGACACACATTTGGAAATTGTTCTGTTCTTGTCCTTTAAACATGCACACAGTAATGAATGAATGTGATGTGAGGAAGAAATGCTGAGAACGAGTCCGGGGATGATTTATGGACTTAAAAACAGCACAGAGGACCTTTAGATATGTACAATGTCACAAATCAGAGAAACAAAGTGTGTTGAAACAGTATTTTTGTGAGGATCAAAGAGGAGAGGACTTAAATACAACTCCAGGTATGTTTTTGATGAATGTACAATGTTAGAACATGGTTAAAAATGTAACTCATAGGCATAGTAACTAGTCAGTTAGATATTTAGTGTTTAATGTCATTAAAGGTGACAGGCAGTTGGTAGATTTTAATTGTGGCCCACCATTTGACCAATACTGTTTAAAAATCAGGGACAACGTGGGGAGAAAATCACTCAAAATCTCCAGAGAAATGGGCCATTGATTCATCAGCATTTATACAGTATGTTTGCCTTAAAAATAAATGGGGGTTTGGGGGTTCTTCCCCAAAAATAAATGTAATTTACGGTATTCTAGTGCATTTTGGATGTAATATTTAAACTCACTATTTGAATTGGCTACACGCTAATGATTTATTCTACCAGATCTTATTTTGTATTTAAAGATAGCACGAGTTTTAAGAGGCGCCCACCCCCTGACTTTCTCTGCCTCACCAGAGGATTGAGGCTCCAGAGAACCAACAACCAGCTTTCGTTTTCTGTTCTTTTTTTTTTTTTCTTCAAAGTTTCTCAGTGAAGGAATCAGATTCTCCCCCTTTCTCCCTCTGGTCCAAACACAGCCCACCAGAGCATGTGGCCCTAAACAATCACTTCACAGACCGGCCTTGACAGGTGATGTATGCATACCTGATTTTTATTGTCTTAAATACATACAAATCTGAAATTGTTCATTTTAAACAGTTTGCAGCGGTCTAAATGTATTGCTCAGTTACATTTATGATGAGTTTATATGCGCTTTTCACAACTTTCAGCAGCCAGAGCAGAGTTTACCATAAGAGCTATTATACTTTATTACATGAAAAAACTCATCTAGAGCTCCTTAAAGGCCCTTTACCTGATTTAAAATTTGAAAAACAGAACTACCTGATGTTATCAGTCAAACGTATTGCTCACTTTCCTAATGCAATCCCAGCATCACAAATATTCATTTCGATTAGTCTATAAGCACTTTTCACACGTTTCTGAGCCTAGAGCGTCACGGTAGCGCTAACAAACATTAGCATGCTAACAGTGTACTTCCTGCTTTTCTCGTAGGCTAAAAGGCTGTATAAATAGATGCAGAGAAAACATTGCGGTCTCATTTTCACCCAAGTAGATACTTTTACAATATATCTGTATCTGTGTGTAAAACAAACACGGACTGGTTCAGTTTTTCCTGTTTCCCAACACAAAAAAATCAGGTACAGCCCCTTTAATAAGCGCTTAATAAACACTACAAAACCTGAACAACACATAACTAATCTACCAATTAACTCTATTGCGATTAAAATGTGTTCCCAAAACGTCTTACCAAATTTTCTCTAAAAAGGAACAACTGAAACGTTTCGCTGGTCAACAATAAAAAGCGTTCCATAGTTCCACAACCAAAACTCCATCGAATCCGCGCTTGTCCTCCCGGCTCTGCGCACACACTTAGCTAGCATTACTGCACCATTCAACTCCAACCCAAACACGTGCTTTCACTATGAGCACAGATCCGGCAAATATGGGTCACGCTCCACTGGGTTATGTAAGTCAATACTACTGCAGTAATCTCCTAATGCATCTTCTGTTAATAGCGCGGATAGAATGGATTGTATACGTAACAACAACAGATATTACTGTTATTTAACGTTATGAGTGATAAATGGAGATTGGACGGAGCCATAATGGAAAAGAATCAGGTTAATCACAGCAGCAGAGACACAGAGACACAGGACGCCCACGCTTTTCCCATTCCACTCCGGAGTTTTCATCAGAATTCATCAGGAGTGCGGGAAAATGTTCTCTAGAGTTTCAATTACAAGAGGCATAAAGTATTAAGGTCCAAGCTGCATCATTTCTGTAAAATCTCTAATAGTTTAAACCTTTATGGATACTTTTTTGTCTTTTTTTGTGACATATATACAGATATGTTTCATGTGTTTCTTGATGATAAAGTGTTTTTTTTGTCAGCCATAAATTATTTGACTCAATTCTTTGCACATTTTCTGTAACTGCAGCTGAGTTGGGAAATAATTAAAGTGCATATGACAAGTTTTACGGATTTTCTGATTTTTACTTTATTTGGTATCTGTTGTAAATGTAAATTATAGTTTTAAAACAATCAGGAATCTGTTTGTGGAGAAAAACTGTGTTGAAAATGACAAGTAAACAGATTTATGACGTTGCGCTAGGGAGGCAAAGGTTATGCCTAATTTACAAAAAATAAACTACTTTTTTGACCCTTTAAATATCAATTCAACAAAATATGTTCACATATTGGTGAAGTTAAATTATCTGACGTTTGATGAGTTTTGGCCGAGGTTACAGGGTTATTTCCTAGTGTGATGTCATCATGTACAACCAGGAAGTAAACAAAAACAAAAAAACTAAAACATTGATAAACTGGGAAACTATTTGTAGTTTTAGGAAGAGTTTTAGGAAGGAAGAGTTTTAGGAAATTTGAAAAATATTAATCTTAACTGCATTTTAGCTAAATGAGTAGTCCAACCTGTCAAAGGCACTTTAAGTACATGTACCAAAAAAAATGTTCATAGTAGTTATTGTGAGTACTAGTATTTAGGCTTCAAACCTTTGAGAGATAAAAACAGAAAACACAGCTGTTGTGGTGTGTGCTATCAGTGATAAATAAATGCGGAACCAACGATGATTTTAATCTTGTGTCAGGTTGTGGCAGAAAAACGTTCATATTCCATTGATATTTCACTTAATTCAACATTATTCTAGTATATTAGTAAAGGTACTGTCTTTTTCCTCCATTGAGTAATTGTAAAAGCAGCCTTTCATCTGTATATGTGTTGTAATGTATCTGTATTAATTGTTTAAGTTGGAAATAAGAGCGCCTGCACTGAGCTCAAACCATGCGTCACCTTTCACTCGGGACTGAAGCTGTGCATGCACCCCAAAATGTATGCACGGAAATAAAGGTGATGATCCAAAAGGTTATAGAGAGCGAGGAAGGGCTTTGAATAAAATGCCTTTATCCTTCTTCTGGAAATCTGGAAAGACATAAAAATACTATATTGTCAGTTTGAGTGTTTGAAGGTTGAACTGTTAGCTACGACAGCTGCAACAGGTGTCCAAGAGGAGGATGGACGCTAATTCCAGCTAAGCCTAACAAAGCAGAGGCTGCCAGGATGTATTTAAACCTAACATTTAACACTGTGCCAGAGACCAGCTGTACTACAGTGAGTGTTAAGCCCTGTGACAGACGAGCGGACAAACAGCACGCTGACAAGAGCAGAGGTGGCCAAACTATGGTCCGGGGGCCAAAGACGGCCCTTTTGTATTATTGGCCCTCAGGCCCCTGTTGCAGCCCCAAATGATCATGTTACTAGCACTTTAACCTCAATAAGATCACATAGTGAAACAAATCTAAAAGTAATATTCACTTCAAAGCCTTGTTGAACGTTTCATGGTTCTGTCAAAGTCATTTACCGCATCTGTCTGAACGTATCTCCACAGCAGCTCAAACCACTGTTTCCACCTGTGGACAGTGTTTAGACAACTTTGTACTTTACTTTAAAACATTTGTTAAAATGATCTTTTTATTTTAAAAAAGTAATGCAACATAGCTCTGTGGTCAGTAGTGAGTACAATGATTCCAGACAAAGTGAGGCTCACTCTGCAAACAATGTTCCAAAATATCAGACACACTTGATGTAAATGGATTTTTGTCCCCGTCTCACAACTCCTGATTTTGAGTGAGAACTATATTCTCCATGTTCAATGATCTTTCACAGATGGATAGCATTGTGCAGTGGACACCTGGCGTGAAGCAAAAAAAAACGTCTGTCTGTTTGGATAAATTGTGATCATAATTATGGACTGCATAGACTCTAAAACACACACACATGCACACGCACGCACACGCACACACACACGCACACACACGCACACGCACACGCACACACACACACACACACACATATATATAACGAGTGAAAATAAATCTTAAAAAACGAATAAACATTGTCTAACTGAGACCAGTGGACATTTTTGGAGGGACAATTGGACAGAGAGCAGACAAACATTTAGGGACAGACAGGTGGATGACATATTCACATAAAGACACACTGGGACAGACAGGTGGAGGAACAGACAGAAGGACACACTGGGACAGACAGACAGGAGGACACAGTGGGACAAAAGGGCACAGTGGGACAGACAGGAAGACGCAGTGGGACAAAAGGGCACAGTGGGACAGACAGGAGGACGCAGTGGGACAGGAGGATACGCTGAGACTGACAGACATGAGGACACAATGGGATAGACAGACAGGAGGACACAGTGGGACAAGAGGGCACAATGGGACAGACAGACAGACAGGAGGACACAGTGGGACAGACAGGTGCATATTGTAAATCCGCTCTCAGTCACATTCTCCGTGAGGCTTATTCAGGTAAATGTCAGAGCCGTTCCTAATGCCAGGCTCCTCTCTCATCTGCAACAAAAGACTCAGCAAACTGTCCCTCCAAAGGCCACCCTGGAGCCCAGTCTGGACCGGGCTGGACTGCAGGCAGTAATTGGAGCAGAAATGGAGATTCATGGTAAAAAGTCGTACAAAAGGAGTTGGCAGAATATACAGATAAATGATGCCAAACCCGTGTGTCCCTGTTCTCATTTATGTGTTCATTCATTCATTCATTTTCTACCGCTTATTCCCGTTAGGGGTCGCGGGTGACTGGAGCCTATCCCAGTGACTTTGGGCCTTAGGCGGGGTACACCCTGGACAGTGGCCAACTCGTCACAGGGCTGACACAAAGAGACAGACAAGGACAGACAACCATTCACTCTCACATTCATACACTAGGGACAATTTAGAGTTGTCAATTAACCTACACAGTCATGTCTTTGGACGGTGGGAGGAAGCCGGAGAACCCGGAGAGAACCCACGGTAACACGGGGAGGACATGCAGACTCCACCCAGAGAGATCGTGTGATGTTAGGGTGGTTCAGAATTCGAAACCACGATGTTGGGGTGGTCTGGGATTCGAACCCACGATCTCCTTATTGAGAGGCAGAAGCTCTAGCCGCTCTGCCACCGTGCATTTATGTGTGTTATCTCTAATGTATGATTTCTATATTAAAGGTGCACTATGTAACTTTTCCTGGGGGTCCACCAACTGCTTGTTAGTGATGGGCAGATCAAAATAATGATATATCAATACTGAAAACATATCAACTCTCATGCAAAAAAAGATTTATACTTAAGATTACTATTTTTAAAAATGTTTTAGTTTATAATTTCACATCAGTTCAAACTGGGGTGGAGTAAAGCTCATGAAGCCTTTGTCCATGAGTTTCAGAATGATGAAAACTCAGCACCGTTGCCATAGCAATCAACAATTCAAAACACAATATACAGTATATTTTAAATGGGCAGAGCAGAAAGCATGTGGCTGTGGCATGTTGGCTCTCACTGACAGCGAGAGGGATGTTCAAAACATTCTTCACGCTGATTGGTTAAAACACCACAAGAGCAGAACAAACAGTGGAATCAAACGTGTTAAATCCAGTTGAGAGAAAAAGACATCCTTTCCCATCCGTATATGCTCAAAGCGACTCTATGTGCACGTGTTAAAAAACAAACTAGTAGTAGTTCTGTTCAGATTGGTACATCTGCATCCGCCATGTTTGTTAAGGTTTGTTTGGGCGCTTCACCTTTGATTCCAAACAACCTAAAAAGATGGAATCTCAAGAGTCTCACAGAAATCCAGAGAATTCATTTTGCTGGTCAGGACAAAAAGCACTGGTATCGATCATCACCACTGTCTTCAAGGAGATATTTCAAATTTACCTGGAATTTTAGCATGGCTAAGTGCAAGTGACCTACGTACAAGTCAGATCTGTGGAGAGGCAAGCCCGCTTGTTTTTATTCAGTCTTGGCATTAAACACCGGTAATGTCAGTAAATGCAAGGCTTTTATGATTTTTGACTTTATTCAGTGTAATAACACCTCCTGTAAATATAAATAGTTAAATAGCACAATCAACTCTCTGTTTTTGGAGAAAAGTTGAAAAGGAAGTAAACTAATTGATGACATCACACTAAGGAGTTAAAGGTCATGCCTAATTTACAGAAACAAAACTACTTTTTGACCTTTTAAACATTGATTCAACAAAATAAAGATGATCATATGTATTTTTCTTTGTTAAATAAAATAAATCTGTGACATAGAAGAGTTTTGGTGCACTGTACAGGATGGTTTCTTGGTCACTTCCTAATGTGATGTCATTATTTACAATCAGGAAGTAAAAATTAAAACTTTTATTTTTTAATGCTAAACTGGGGTAACATTTTTAAAGATTTTGCAGAATTTGAAATTCATCTTAACTGCATTTTAGTTAAACAAGTAGGTTAAAGCTGTGTGTCCGATACGCTTCATTTTATCCCCCCATTTTTTTTTTTTTTTTTACATATTTTTTCACAATTAGGATAAGGTTAGGGTTAGGTTTAAGGACCAGATAATTTGGTTAAGTTTAGGACTTTGGAGCAGGTAAGATAACCAGGTCTCGGCAGAACTGGGTTGGAGAAAAATGCATCTCCACTGAAACAAGCAGGTGACACTTTTCACCAGAAAAGTTACACAGTGCACCTTTAATCAGGGAACATTGTAATATAGTGTTAGATGTCCATTGTACTTAATTTAGCCACTTTAAACATTTCAGCTCTCAAGTACTTCCAATTTGTGAGATTAATTTGAACTGTTGTGACTGAAGATGTATGAATCCATGGTAACAGCTCTGTGTGAAATTTGCAAGTTGATAGAGCAATCATGCATAATTAGCCCCAAAGCAAATTTCTACAAAAAGTGTCGGCATTTTCCGAAGCGTTTTAAATTAATTAATATGCACAGCCCAAATATTTTTCCGCAGTTGAGTGTTTTTAAATTAGTCAAGTAGTTAGTCTCGGGGGTCGGACTCGGCCTCTGGTTCTGCGCTAATGGAGGTCATGAGAGGTTGCCATGTAATGAACTGTAAAGGAATCTCCAAAGGGATAGAAATTATGCAGGATTTTGTCGGAAAAATGCACAGATCTGGTGCTTTTCTGTGTTGGGTGCTGAGGCGTTACAATGTGGGAATTAGCGGCGTCTATTCTGAGCACGGATTGTGAGCGCACAGAGACAGGTGCTAATTTAGACTGAGGACAAAGACAGAGGGGGAATGAGGACACCCCTGTCGAGTACTGAATACATTACAGATTTTGGGGGTAATATTTTCTGAGAAGGCAAAAACAAACAAATTGTTTTGAAGAATAAATAATTTCCAACAAACTTTTTATCTACAATAGAAAGTAATGTAGTATTTGTTTGTATTTGATTGATAGACTTTGCCGTTATTTTTTTGCCCACTGTGCAAAAAGTTGGTTAGCTCACCTTTTTTATACATGCCACAAATGCAGAGTTATTTGAATCCATTTGAATGTGGATTAACCCTGGACTGGTGCTGAAAGTTTACAGGGTAAAGAGGAATAGAGCAAGGACATCCAATCAAAACAGCTTCATATAAACTGCTTTAATCGGCGACAAAGTTTTGTGGCTCTAATGTGTCCTGCTTTTGAGAATGTATATGTTAAATTTATAGTAACTATAATTTCCTCAGTGATACAAAGCAGAAGTTTAGTAACTGCAGCTCGGAATATTGTAACTGAGGAATTCAAATGCAGAGTCAGCACTTTTCAGTTGTTGCACACGCTTACGGAAATTTGTTTCATCATCATCAATTCATCATACACTAACTAGCTGGTGGAAAATCTCCCTAAACATGTTTTCTCGGACCACCTCATTTAACTGTTCTTGAACTGTGCATGTTGAAGTCAATGGCAAACTTGTGATCAATGGCAAACTTGTGATCAAATTTAAAGGATCACACATCATAACATGGTAACACACGAATACACTAGCATTAGTGTACCTCTGACACACACTTGGACGATGACAACACACAACAGACAATTTTCTCAGTCTAATCTAATTGTAATTAATTGTAGGGCATGTAGTGTACTGTATGGGTTGAATTTTTGTTAATATCATGCAAGAGATTTCACAAAATATGCCCATATAGCTGGAAATTGCATCTTCTAGGAGAAAACATGTTGCTTGATTGGGCGATTCTTGACTTCAGAATATCGGTTCAGTTTATATTTTAGTACAAATTCATAATAAAACTGTTTACTGGCTGTTGTTGGCCAAGAATATCTTATGTTTTAGGGATAGTCAATAGTTCAAAATACATTTGGATCAGTTTTGTTAAAGAATATTTGTGTTTTAACGACAAATTTCAGTCTTTACTCTGGTATCGGTTGATATCAGGGATCGGTAGGTAAAGCCAAAGTATTCATATGATATTGAAACTGAAAAAGATGGATCGGTGCATACCAGACACACATAAAAATGCCATCATATATTCTCATCTGTATCTCCCTAATTCCAGGTCTGTGTTTGAATAATGAGCGGAGCAGCTGCCCTCTGCTCACAGCTCTACACAAAGCCCTGAAAATCTCACTGATAAGTCACATGGAGAATAGCGTCTGGGACCAAACAAGCCCACGCCTGAATGTAATAAACAAGAGCAGGACAGTGTAATGCCTCTGGGAACCAAGGGGGCAAGAAAGTTTGTTCAACAAGTTTACTTAAAACTAAAAGTCAAGACACAAGGTCTGCTGAAGAAAACTTAGAGCAAAACAATCAACACTTTGAATGTATTTTTCTACTTTTTCCACCAATTTGCCAAAAACAACACAATTGCCTTACTTTGTCACAAAACCCAAGATTATTAAAGATCAGTGGTGGATTGTTACAAAGTATAAAAGTTAAAGTAATGTACTTGAGTAAACTTTTTAGGTATCTGTACTTTACTTAAGTTGTTTTTTACAGTGGATACTTTTTACTTTTACTTCACTACATACAAGTATTTGTGCTTTTTACTCCACTACATTCTTTAACTGGACTGAAAAGTAGAGAGTACTTTTCATTTTGTTTGAGGCTATTTTTAGCATGCTGATAATGACATTCTGCCTGAAGGTTTGGAGTTTAAGCTCAACAATGAGCAAACAAAAGTATACACACCAAATTCTCAGCAACAATTAAGAAATTAAATTGATTTCACCTTTGCTGACCAAAATTAAGCTCAATTCTTTACCAAAATTATGACATTTAATACATAAAACTGCTCTCATAATCTGCATGAAATACTTTGTACTCTTCGTACATCGGCCCCACCGACCACCACCGTTCATTCATGCACGTACAACTTTCATACTACAGCGACATTTCCTCCTCCAGCGCCCCCTTGTGGCTCCTGGTGTTCCAGCGGTCTCACATCCAAGTACTGACTTGACCTGCTTAGCTTCCAAGATCTGATGGGATTGGCCAATGGTAAGCAAGTATGGCCACTAATAGGATGCTCAGAATGCATTAGAAAATAGTTCTCGTTCTCTCTTCGCATTTTTGAGACGGTTAAAATCAGGTACAGTGCCTTTAAGGGGCTCTAATCTCAGCGCTGATCATTGTATATTTACCACATTTCCACTGTACCTGTCCAAACCATTTTAATCTGTTAGAGTCCCAGAGTGTTGTCTTATATTTCGCTCTAAACTTGAATACATTTCTCTGGATGAGTTGTCCGCCGAGGCCACAAGTCAGAACGTTTAGCGAAGTGGACAGCATTGGGCAAACCGCCAGTTGCAGCAATTTATCTGCAATTAGCTCAGATAAGCTTTGGAGTATCGATTTTCTCTCCTAGTATGGATTTAAGTTGTTTTTCTCACCTCCAGAAACACACACACACACATTTGCGAGGTCACTAACATAAAGGTCCTGTTCTGCTTACTGAGATGTTCGGAGGTTGTAATGGTGTTTTCTTTTCTAAAATACCTAGTGTTTTGTTTTATGTGTGACTGATCCTGCAAATTGAGTTCTGTCCAGAGCTCAAAATGCTACCTTGTGATGTCGGTAATCCAGGAAGTGCACTTCAGTGTTTTTAATGTCATCACACCCTGTCAGACACAATCAGATGAATTCAGCTGTTAATTTGCTTCTACACACTGGGGCTATAGGTGTTGTTTTTTCCCTTATTTGAACTGCCCAACTTTTCAGATCATAGAACAAAAAGAGCAAATAATGATTGTTTTAGTAGTTGTCTAGTCAGCGATTTATTTCAGATGGGGCAGTGCGTATTAATTAAAATGATCCATGTGAATACTATAAAGGCTCATTTTCGTCTTGGCAGGTTGATGTTAGTACAATCAGCCACAAAATAAAGCAAAGCACAGATTGTTAAAAGCTACACGGACATCAGTAAATTAGTGAACATTACAGTAAAAGCAGCAGCATAAGCACATAGCACAGCAGGACAGCACCAACAGCAAATACAACCGACAGAACCAAGCACTCAAGTCAGAAATGGTAGGCTTCTTGAACTTTTTGTTTAATAATGCTTAGTAAACACTTTCTTTGTTACAAAACATTAAAACCTTTTTTGATTATACATACATTCATCATGGTCGACTTGTCACAATTTTTGACAAAATGTTCAGCCCTATCAGACGGCAGCAGAAAGTGATTTCTTTTAAGTGACATTTGAATGTAAGCTACATTCATGGGCTCACAAGTACAAAGTACTTGTACACGAGTACAAAGCATCTGAGAGAAATTAGTTCTCTGTATTTGACCCATCCTTCATTGTTGCTGAGGCAACCTGTCAGAGCCCATCTCCAGTCTGATGTGCATGTACATGTGCCCAGAGTAAACCCAGGCAGACTCCACACAGAACCCTCACGCCTCTCCGGAGTCAAACACACAACCTTCTTGCTGTGAGGCGAGCGTGCTGGTCATTGAGCCACTCTCTCATCTTTGACCTTGGTGTTGTCCTGCACTCATAGACCCATCAGTCTCTCCTGTGGTCAGGGTAATAACAGGTTACGGTCAGAGAGCCTGGCTGACCGGCGCTGACAGAGGCATCCTTCACTCCAGACACACAGAAGAATGGCTTCCTCTAACAATAACCTGTCAACAGCTCAGCCGGGAGCGAAGAGGGGACAACAGGGAGAGTCAGGACGTCAGTTTGCTACAGACTAGAACGTGCTGCTGTCTCTCAGTCACATGTGACTGTTTGACAGTTTGTGACAGTTTTACACTATTAATTATAGTGTTTGGAACTAAATACATATACCAAAATACATGGGTGATTTTTCTTTCTCGGGTCAGTGATAAATAAATGCAGAACAAATGGTGGAACAAACATAAATGTCACATGCTTATACTAGAATGTAATGCAACTCATTGTATTCTAAATATTCTAAAGCGGAAAAAAAGGCTGACCGCTCCTTTTTTTCGTTTTACAGTGACTCTGATGAGAGCTCTGATGATCTCTGCAGAGCACCAGGGTGAAACATGCATTTGAAAACTCTGCAGCATTCAATTCATTTTCACCATTTGGGGAACAATTTTGATAATTATTGTTATTCAAAATACCGAACTTTGATGTAATAGAATACATTACAAATAACATTTCTATGTAAGTATTCAGTATTCTGTAAATCTTACCAAACACTGAATACAAGGCAGTGTTTTAAATATCCAAAATGAAAATCTCAAGCATGTATCTGTATCTTATCTGTCTCTGTCTCTGTATCTGTATATGTATCTGTATCTTATGTGTATCTGTATCTGTATATGTATCTGTATTTGTATCTGTATCTTATGTGTATCTGTATCTGTATCTGCATCTGTATTTGTATCTGTATCTTATGTGTATCTGTATCTGTATCTGTATTTGTATCTGTCTCTTTCTCTGTCTCTGTATCTGTATCTGTATTTGTATCTGTATCTTATGTGTATCTGTATCTGTATTTGTATCTGTCTCTGTATCTGTATCTGTATCTGTATCTGTATCTGTATCTCTATCTGTATCTGTATTTGTATCTGTATCTGCATCTGTATCTGTATCTGTATCTGTATCTGTATTTGTATCTGTATCTTATGTGTATCTGTATCTGTATTTGTATCTGTCTCTGTATCTGTATCTGTATCTGTATCTTATGTGTATCTGTATCTGTATTTGTATCTGTCTCTGTATCTGTATCTGTATCTGTATCTGTATCTGTATCTCTATCTGTATCTGTATTTGTATCTGTATCTGTATCTGTATCTGTATCTGTATCTGTATCTGTATCTGTATCTGTATCTGCATCTGTATCTGTATCTTATGTGTATCTGTCTCTGTCTCTGTCTCTGTATCTGTATTTGTATCTGTATTTGTATCTGTATCTTATGTGTATCTGTATCTGTATCTGTATCTGTATTTGTATCTGTATCTTATGTGTATCTGTATCTGTATCTGTATCTGCATCTGTATTTGTATTTGTATCTGTATCTTATGTGTATCTGTATCTGTATCTGTATTTGTATCTGTATCTTATGTGTATCTGTATCTGTATCTGTATCTGTATCTGTATCTGTATCTGTATCTGTATCTGTATCTGTATCTGTGACGCTGGCCACAGAATCAGCTGTGAGCTGGAGATGTTTATCACAGCGAGGGACAGAAGGACAAGGTTAAACTGTTCACTATCATGGACACTCCCGCTCACCCACTTTAATTTAGGGCTGTGCCAAAATATAGAAATATTGTGATACTAACTTTGGTGATACAGTATCAGTCAAGTAATTTTGGAATATATTACTTAATAATGTTGTGACAGTGCTACAATTTTTGTTGCTTGTCTAGAGAAATGAAACTTGTTCATGCAATATAGTGACGCACACATCATCATGTGAATCATTAGTTCGTGACAGAATGGTTTCTTCTGAGGTTTGAACCATGTACACTCTGGTAAGAGGTAAGAGGGCAACAGCTCAGTCCACTGAACCACTGTTTGTTTGCCCTCAAGTTCATTTATAGTCCCTACAGCACAGAATGTCAAAACAGTCATAACTTTATGTACAATAGTTAGTGAAGCCTTTGAAAGATGAACTACATCAGAATTCCCATTCAATATTTCATTTGTTAATTTATGCTGTAGTATCATTAGTCACTACATTACAGCGTATTATAAATGTCTGTGCTCGGTATTTATCCAAGTATAACACATTATTGAGTGCACAAAGCGCCCAGTGACAGCTATCGACTCCCTGTGCAGTCTGAATGAACCAACAATTAGCTCCATATTTTCTGCTCGGAGCCCTGAAGACAAATTAGGAAGTAGTTTCTAAATGTCACAGACTACTGGCTATACAGAATACTTAATCAATGTGCCACTTGGAGAATTGTTAGTTTGAAAGGCCACTACAGGAGAGATGAGGCTGCTGCTGGGGGTGAGCTGGGAAATAAATGTATGGAGCTTTTCGGCTCGTCTCCTTGGAGATTAACATGTTATTGCTTTAAGAGAAAAGTTACGTAGTGAATGTTTGTTGGTTGGTTGGTTGGTTGGTTGGTTGGTTGGTTGGTTGGTTGGTTGGTTGGTTGGTTGGTTGGTGTGTTCTCGGTGAGTTGTTGGTTAGTAATGGTTGGTTGGTTGTTGGTTAGTAACGGTTGGTTGGTTGGTTGGTTGGATTGGATGGTGTGTTGTTAATTAGTAATTGTTGGTTAGTAATGGTTGGTTGGTTGGTTGGTTGGTTGGTGTGTTATTGGTTAGTAATGGTTGGTTGGGTGATTGGGTTGGATGGTGGATGATGGATTGGTTATTAATAGTTGGTTAGTGGTTGGTGTGTTATTGATAACAAATTAGGAAGTGGATCTAAATGTCACTACAACTGGCTGCACAGAACACTTAATCCATAAAATGGCACGGTAGCACAGCGGTGAGTGTTCTCTCTTCACTGCAAGAAGGTCCTGGGTTCGACTCCCGGGCGGCACGGGGCCTTTCTGTGTGAAGTTTGCATGTTCTCTGCGTGTCTGTGTAGGTTTCCTCCAGGTGCTCTATTTTACTAGGTGTGTGAATGAGAGGACGGGATGAAAACTAGCCCATGGCTAATTCCCAAGTTGCATGTTCATTAACATGTGTTGTCCTGCCAAATAAGCAAATAAATCAAATTCATGTGCCACTTGGACAACTGCTAGCTTAAAAGCCCACGACAGCTGGTGTAGCTTTTCTGCTTTAGGGTTACGCCACCTGCTTGTCTACATGAACATGATGTTGGTTTGCCTGGAATACTATGGTATTTTTAGCCAGATCTTAGAGTTTTTTGCCTCTTCATAGGGGCACATCATTATTATTTTCTACTTTTGTTATTGTTCTGTGAAGCATATTTGTTATTTATTTTAACCGTATGTATATGACTAGAGTATACATTTGTCAAATTAAGTACAGAGCAGAGGGCAGAGATGGGGGGTAGGTAAAAACAAACATTCCCTGAGGGCTCAAGCCTTAAGTTTCTTGATGCTGTTTGAACAATAAAACAACTGAATACCCGTCTTCCCCCTTAAATTCAACACAACTACTGAGTGTTGTTATGACTTCTTTGCCACGTTCCTGCTGGGACTTAATGACACCATGTTGTTTGTACATTTGTGTGAGCAGAGAAGAAACACAGCAGAGTCCTGGAGTGGAGCCGACTGTCCCGGCCACGGCGTAAAACAAGGCAACAAGACACGCCCACTTGGAGAGTTGTTTCCAAAAAACAGTGAGATTGTTTTTATTGTTACTGGCCATTAGAAACTGTTGGGATTGGTGTTAGCACTCCATCTACTGGCTGCAGAGAGATTGACCATGGAGAAAAAACAACAGCTAGCCATTTGTAATATGCCCCTGGAGGCTATTGTAAGCATGCAGCTGTAAGGCAAAAAAAACAACAACTCATAACAAGTCTGGTGGTGATTTATGGACTTAAAAACAGCAAAGATGACCTCCGATCTACCTTCGGCTTCATAAATCCAGGAAATTTGAAATGTGTTTACTGAAGATCAGAGAAGAAATAATCTTGTTAACAGTATAATGAGTGTGAAGGAAGGTAAATACAACTTTTTGATGAGGGAACGATTTGGAAAAATGACTTTAAGAGCAAAAAAGTCAGTTTTGCATAATACTGCCCTTTCAAGCATTGTTTATATTTTATAGGGACAATTCAAATCAGAATGTTCAGCAGTTACTTTTCAGTTGGAGTGCCATTCAACTTGCCACATAATAATGCAGGCATCAATATAACCTTCTAACATGCACAATAGCACCAATATAAACATTCACACCATTTTTGTCCATCATTTGTCAAAATCAAAACACAACCATTCATTTATCAACACTGTAATTCTCCGCATTTGCATCTAAAACACACTTTTCAGTCCTCCCCAGTCACACCACTGAACTCTCCAGCTCTAAAAGGCACGTGAGGTAAGTCCATAAGTGATTAGTCCTTAAGGAGTCAGTCTGGTGACCAAAGCAGCCAATCAGAGTGTAGCGCCCGCTGAGACGGACTTCATGACACCAAAATGGGATCAGAAGGACGGCTCTGCTAATGCTTTTACCCCCTCAGCGAATCACAACATCACACGTTTTAGACAAGGAAAGATGCAATCATGAATGTACGTTTTTTCTTTTTCACGGATAGCAAATACAAAGTTACGACTAAGTGCCGCTTTCCATAAATGATTCCTGGATGGAGAATATTTCTTGTTCTTCTACAGTCATTTCTTGCGATTGTAAATCAAAAAGTGGCAATAAAATGTGATTAGAGCTGAAACTGGAAAATAAATAAAGACACAGTTGACGTTGCAAATTTGAAACTTGTCCTGGAGCAAAAACATTACCAAAAAGACTGAAATATGAACTTTCAAACTGATACAATAATAGATAGAGAAAATGTTCACAAAAGTCTAAACTACAAGGCTAGCAGCTTTTACATAATAGGACAAAATGTTATTGCTTTGCCTGGAAGGTTCCGCAGTATGGCATTTAGAATATTACATTTGTTCCAGTTGGTGTTATTGCTGCGACAGAACTTAACACAACACAACTCCTGTATTCTTACTTGTTTATTTTTCATTTTTTAATTGACATTTCTTTAACAATATTGATTCAACCGTGTTACCGCTAACACTGCCCCACCCTACCACAGCTACACATACTGAATCTAGTTCTTGTTTCCATGGAGATACTGTTGCCATACTGTAGAAATTGAATGCCATACTATAGAACTATCCAGACATCGTCCCACCACATTACATAGTGCACCTTTAATCGTTTAAACTGTGGAACACAAATAATAACAGAACACCTGCATTCTAAAGGTTGGAACAGTTCCATAAATTAGCTCCAATGCATTTTCATTGGTGGAGTTGGTGCTAAGGCTTGTTTATGCTACATTTCCGTACGTCAACAGCTCCGTGAAATCAAAGCGTAGTTACGGTAGCTTCATTTATTCACCTTCATTATGCGCCGCCATCTTTTTTCAGTTGTATTAGTGTACATGGAGCAGGCAGCTCAAGAGGAAATAAGTTCTACACGGACAACAAAGCCGTTTTCAGGTCGCACAGCAAATCGGTGCGTTGCTGACTTGTTGTTGCTCGTAAACATGAAACATTTTACACAAATCAATCTACTTTATATAACGTGCTTTTATACTTTTTATAAAGTGCAACAAAAAAAAAAAAAAACACTGAGGCATCCACAGCAGTTTTTAGACTGCATTTGTTGGAAAAGAACCAAGAAAATGAGGTGAGAAACGAATTGTTCAGTTTTGCTGCTTATTGTAGTCACTTTTTATTTCATCCACTGTTGCACTGTGTTCACTACTGCCCCCAGTGGTCGGCACACGTACAGCTTTGTTGCTACTCGACCATTAGCTGTGAGCAGACAAATCGCATACAGACCAAATGACGGACAAAACAACACAGAACCTTTAGTCACCAAACTTAGAAACTATGAAAAAACAGGGCTTGTTAGAAAACATTACCGCATGTATCAGCGCTTAGCTTTGTTTGACACTTTAGGCGCTACTCAGTGGCAAACTTGGTAACAAAGTCTAGTCTAACGTTATTCTTGACATTTTGCAACAAAGGTTTGGCAATGGTATCTTTGTTACATTTCACCAAACACCACAAATCCTTCACACCAGGAGCGAGGAGCGATGTTGAGCGATCTCGAATTCCAATTAAATTTCTTTTAGTCATTTAAAAACAATTATGAAGGATTTTATGAACCTAAACTATACAGACTTTTTAATCTGTGCTATTTAACAAAAAATAAAATAAATCTAATTTCTCCCTCCAAAGTCTCTCTGAAGCACGTTTTTACTGGATTGTCTGCGGGCCTCTCAATTAAAAAACCCAAACCAAATCTCGATCTTCTCTCGTCTCTCAGGCTTAAGTGAACTTTAGAAAATGGAGCTGGAAGTTAGATTTTGGGTATTTCCCAATTGCCAGGATCCTAGGCTTCTGAAGCACTTCGGAGGAATCCAAAAGTGCTGTTTAAATTCACCAAAAACCCTCACTCCACAGCAGCCAAGGACCCCGGAGCACTTCAAATGACCCACAATACATTTCAACTTTTATTTTTGTGAACTTTATTTAAATGGAGAAAAATGTGTTCATAAAATACAAAAAAACACAACCATATTACAAAATAGTTCACTAGATCACCAACACTTAATAACAAATCAATTATATTTAAGATCAGGACACATGTTGCAAATAAAAGCAAGCGAATTATGTTTTTGTAAAAGCATGTTTTATTTAGTTTAGCCCTGTTAGTTGTAGCTTAGCTTATCTTAGCTTATATAATATTTTGACAAAATGAAGATAATTGGCTCTGCATTTATTTATTTCCAGCCTAAATAAGTGAATGACACATTTTTCACAAAGCCTTTAAAGTATTTTAGAGCAGGGCTATACAATGATAAAAATGGAATGGTGAGCTCGTCCCTGTGACAATCTATCTTCAATCTATTTTTGTGAAATAATCTCTTTAATGCAGCTGTCTGTTCAAACACACTTTTTCTCCTGTTGTTTAGCCTCTGAAGCCTCTGAGCAGGTGACTTTATTTACCTCTTAAAGGCCAGGGCTGCATAATTAAACCAAATTGACATAAAATTGCAATCAATGGACGCAAATCGCAATCGCTGCAGTTTTTGAAGTGCAATCATTTCTTCCACAAACAATAAAATGTCTTGCTTTGATTTGATTAAAAACTGCTGACACTGTAGTTTGGATTTGTACAAACATGTTCTGAAACAAGCAACAAAAGCGTAACCAAAAGTGATAAAAATGCATTCAAAAGCGACAAAAACGTGCCTACAAACAACAAATGCGACTTAATGCACCAAAACGCGACTAAAAGTGACAAAGACGTGCTTAAACATGACAAACACAGACAAACAAAAACTTGTCTAAAAATGACAAAATTGTGTTTAAAATGTGATTTTGATTATTGGTTAAAACATAAATCACAATCCCACTGGTCAGAAAAATAGAGACATTTTTCCTAAACCACACAGCTCTGTTAAAGGCAACAGAAACATACAAAGTGAAAACATGAATCGTGATAAAATCGAAATCATGATCTTGCCCCAAGAAAATCGTGATAATAATGTTTTGCCATATCGCCCAGCCCTTCTTTATTTTACACATTTGAATCAGATTAAGACATTTCTGGCTTCTTTCTGTTTATAAAAGCACAGTTTTTATTATAACTTGACCATGTTTGATCTGGTCACGTGACTCGGCGATGTTCGTTCCCTCTGAAGCCTGTCCCAAACGGGCTCCAAGGCGGCCTTAGTGGGACACAAGCAGGACACTTTTCTCTCACTGGAAAATATAATGAACATATAAAAACAACTATCACTTTTCTGTGCTGTCGTCAAAATCAGTGGTTTTATTTTGTATTATTTTTTTATCGGCAAAGTATCTCAATTATAAAACTACATTACACTTGTAACACTCTTGCCTTGTATAATGAAGGGCACTGTTTCAATCTCACAATGTTTGAAAGACAGTCCAAAGAAACAGAATCAGGATGCCACGGCTGAGTGAATCACCGCTTATGCCGCTCGCTGTAATTGCTTTGTCCCCAGGCACACGCGAGGATTTTGACAGCTCCGATGTGGCAACCCGGACGCTTCCACAACAACAGGCTAATGAAGGCTGTCCGATGCCCAGGAGGTGTCACCTGGGCTGGGCATGTGCCGGCGGCCGCTGGGGCTGGACAGAGACACAGCGGGGGAACCTGGCACCTGGTGTAGGTTTTGTACTCTCCTGACACTTTAAAGGTGCCATGCATTATTCACTACGGGCGCCTTGACCTTGGATTTTCTTGTGGGATGTGACTTAAAACCCATGTATGACTGGAGAGGGCGTTAAAGAAAACTGTCAAATGTTGGCAGATTGTTAAGTCTAATAAAGGTGTATTCATGGGTGTCAGCCTCTTGTTGCAATATTTTGAAGTCTTTTTCCCAATTCAAAAGATAATATTTTGCTTTAAGGTCAGACGCTGCAGGTGAATAGGAAAAAATTTTAAAAGTGATGATATTAATTCAATATTTCTCCTCTAGTTACTAAGGGCAAAAATGTACAAGATCATGTCATGTTTTCATTTAGTCAAGGACTATTTTATGTAGAAAAAATGGCCAAAATTGCATATATTTGGGACATTTAAATCTGAAAAATTGATAGAACCAGCACAAATTTCTTGGTTCATTTTGTACAATCTTCACAGAGGGATTCCTGATTTAGTTTTTGAGTAAACTAGAAAATTGTGTTAAAATTCAAATTGTGCCTAATTTTCTCGACTTTAAACTTCAATAAATCTGATTTAGAATTTGATATTAAAAAAAAAAAAATCATCTGTATTCAGCAATTTTTTTATTGCTATAGCAACAAAAACATGGAGGATCTGCATGCAGTGGTTCTTAACTTTTCACACCACCATAGAAAATATATTGGGTAAATATTTGTACTTTTTAACGACCAACCGCTTACATTTTATTATTATTATTTATTATTTTTAACAGTTTTAGTGCTTGGAGGGCACTGCACCTGATGTGATTATGCTGCACCATTGAAGGTTAGTTAAAAACCTAAAACAGGGGCTCTGGATTTGTCCTTTTTATACTTCAAATATGCAAAGCAGTGCACACTATATACAGTAATTGAGTTTGGAGTTCAAGGTTGAAGGTTCTTATTGTCATTGTCAAAGAAAAACAACGAAAAACACGTCATTTCAAGTTCAACATGTTTTGGGGAAGTTTATCAAAATCAGTCCTACAGATCAGCTCGAAAATGTTGGCAGAACTGAGTCGTCGGCACCTCTGGGTTCTAAAAGACTGGCACCGGAATCTGCCAAGAAAAAAAAACGCATTTGTCGATCTCTTCTTCCGAGTACAAGATCTAAACCAGGACTCAAACGGGACTAAACCACTGCAACAGAAGTTAGAAACAACAACTGACCCAACAGAGGAGAAAGTGTTTTTTTATTATAGACAGGGAGTTAAAAACAAAAGCAGAAGCATGTTTGATGGGATAGAACATCATGGTTTATAAAGATCAGAAAAGTCTATTGTGTTTACAGTAGGACATCAATAAAAGGAATTTCATTTGCTATATTAGATGATTGCTAAGACATAAGTGCTCAGACCAGAGATGTAATGTCTTTTTGTGACAGATTTCTCACATGGACAGCAACACCACACACTTGCTGCTATCAGGAAACATTTGCGGTTTGTGGAGGCAAAAAGTGACCAAAAAGAGAGGCATGTATTGAAGCATTGTTCCCAGAGGCTGAGACCATCGCCTTCAACTCGTAACTTCACCCTTGAATACTTTGCTACCATCTGGGATCCATATCTAAAGCGGGACAAATGTAAACCTGACAATGTTCAGAGAAGGGCGTCTTGTTTTGTTGCTTCTGACTGTGAAACAAAAAGCAGAGCAACATCTATACTCTGTGCTATCTTTGATGGAAAACTCTTTGAGGAAAGTCGAAAACATAAACGACTACCACCGATCTCCCTCCAGCAACTTAAAACCTAACGACTCAGAATAAAAAGCACTGTCCCAGAATGGAATTACCAACTGAGGTCATTCTAAAACCGAATTAGGACGTCTTTAAAAGTCGTTGGCGAACTACAATATAACATCACACACTCTCCCTCTCCTTTTGTCGACGTGATATCCATTTGGAGTTTGCAGATTAATAAACCAGAGCAATGACCAAATCCTGTTTGTGAAGGAGTATTCTGATACAATTTTGAAATATATTACTTGGGTGCCAGACTCAGAAACAAACTCAATGTCTGTTGCAAAATCTGGCGGTTGGTCGGTTCGGTTCAGCTTGCTTCAAATTAATCCAGATCCAGATTTGATTTGTTTCTATTCTGGCCATGATCTAGAACAAATTCAGTTGCAAGTTTAGCCCAAGGTTAGTTCAAAAGATGATTGCTAGTGACAAGACACTTAGCTGCGCCAACATGTTACCCGTCTTTCCAAAGTTTCCATAAATGGTTAAACTTGGTCACTTTTACAGAGAAAGAAAAGAGCTGCCGATCAACATTCAAGTTCTATTGTTCTAGCCAAAACTTCTGCTGATTGGAATGAAGCCACGTCTACAAATGTTCCGACAAACGTTAGACACGAAATACTTGACGAGGGTAACTTTGAAAGATGAAGTCTCAGGTTGCGAGAAGACGACAAACTACCATTTCTCCCAGACGAACTGCAGACTATCATTATCTCCATCATCTCCTCCATTGTCCTCTCGGCAGATATAATCGCGCCCATTCCTTTCCATACACTCCCCGCAGCTCCTGCCTCATTTGAATACAAACTCTTACCTTAAAAAAAAGAAAAGTCAACTGCGCTATAGAACGACCCGCCTCACCTTCCCAAAACAGATCCTTCATATCTTCAGAAGGAGGCAATAACGCAGTGCAAAGTGAGCCCCGTTCTGTCTCTCTCTCACACACAGCTTCACTCATCAATATGCAAAACAGCCAAGCACAGGAATATTCCCCACGCTGCAAAGTCGGCTGGTGCACAAACACGCAGCAGCAGCAGCAGCAGCAGCAGCAGCAGAGACCGACCAGGGTCCAATTGGTGGAGGTATATATGCACATCTAAGAAGGCATAATCGCGCTGTGATGAGAAATGTTCAGATTCAAAGCACAAGATTGGTTTTGTACCGAATTGACAAAGTAAAGACGGAGATATTTGAGGTTGGAGTCAATGGACCGTGAGGGTACTTGACTTAGAGAAGACATATTGTGCTTTTGTCTGCTTTGTAGTTTTAATCTATGACACTCGTGGATAGTTTTTTAATATGCTAGACATCTCAAACGCGAATATTGATCTAAAAGAACTAAATATGTTTGTTTTAGATCTGGGTTGAAAACTTTGGCGCTGATGCAGTGCCCCTTTTAGTTACGTGTCCGCAATAGTGTCGCTCTGCCGGACCCTGCTGACGGTCCTGCTTATGGAGATCTGCATTTCTTTCTCCGTTTTCCAGGACGCTGCTGAGACCTACGTGTATCATAGATTAAAGCTGGGGTGCCTGACTATTTTTTTTGTCAATTAGTAACTGTTTTTGTTTCGCTCCAAAGAGTATCGTGTAAAACCAACACTTTGTGGCAAAAATGAGACCGCTGTGCGCTTTCTGCATCTAATCATAAAGTGTTCTACGTCTCAAACTGGACATGAGAGCCGAAAGCAGCGTTCTGATTGGCTGTGCTCAGGGCGGGCGCACAAGTTTCATTTCACTGTTTGAAAAAAGCTGTTCTAAAGCTGAGCCCGCGCCTGAAGATTATGTTTGTGAAAATGAACAATGTCCCAAACATTTAAATGGGTTTAAACTGGTTTTACTGTGTGAAAATTAGGTGCCTTAGCTTTAAAGGACACATATTATGCATTATTTGTACTATTATTAGTCTTTAATTACCATGCGGATGTCCCACCGGGGGGACATTGGACTTTTGCTTCATTTATTCCCTTTATTTCACATCTGATCAAAGGAAACACTCAAGATGCTGGACATGTTATACATGAAAAGGAAGCTGTGTAACCCACTTATTTTTACAAGTCCCTAAAACTCTTTCGTCAAATTAGCTTCAGCTTTGAAGGAGGAATTGTCAAAAACCAATAAATGTCCAAATTAGTGTCAATCAGGCAAAATCAGAGAAAATCTACATGGAATTTAAAATCTGATATTCCTCTGAGCAGAGCTTGTTTCCAATTGTAATCAGAGTAAATCAGACAGAGAGACTCAGCTTCACAAAGAGTCCAGACAGTAGTTTGTGTCCAAAGGATCAGAAACAGCTTCAGTTTGAAATGGGACTTTAGTCAGACATTTTAAGAAAAGTAGGGTTTAAACATGCTCTTGAGCACCTTTGCTTTGGCATTTCATGAGAACAAAAAATTGGTTTACAAAAAACAAAATGACTTCATGTCACTCTGGAGTTTCCCACGAGGAATTGAGAACTGGCTGCAAAGGGCATTACACAGAGGAGATCAACAACTCGAGCTCGCCTCTGACATGCTAATGTAAGAACACATTTGCAGAGCGAGTGACTTGAGGCAGAAATACTCAGAACGAGTCTGGTGATAATTTATGGACTCAAAAACAGCACAGGAGATCTCAGAGCTCGACCTATCACAGATCAGGGAGATCTAGAAGGAGTGTTTTTGACGCTTGTCAAACTAGTATGAATTGTATGTAAATAAAATGTTAAAACGATGAACAATGTTAGAATATGATTAAAAGCTCAAAAAAGTCAATTTTGCAGCATAGTCTGTTGGCGTCAATGGTGCAAACTTAGCACAACGCTGAGAGGAGAAATGACCATAACATGGTTAAAATGGTGAAAAACTATTTTGCACATTTTTTTTGTTGCTAATGATTGGCGATACCAGAGATTTTTAAATGAGTTTTGTATGAAAATGTATTGAAACTCCTCTAAAGAATGTTATTTTAGCGTATCCATATTATCCGCCCCGCCCACTTTTACTTCTCACTGCTAATTCCGTTAGTGTCGACATTTCTGGTTAAATGTGAATTTCATTTATTTCAATGGAGGACATGAGAAAAGCCTTTTGGGAAAGCCCATTGATATTACATTCTTGCATGTTTATACTTTTGTTGTTTGATGTTTCGCTTTCCATTTGAACAATTGGATTAGACGTATGATGCCCTCTGCTGGCAACTGTGTAGAGAGAAACATAAAAAAATTAGTTCAGTAAAGTTGTAAAGACGTTAAGCACTTCCTGGTTTGAACTTTGTATTTGCATTTCACGTTCATTTTATTTAAAAAAAAAAAAAAAAAAAAAAGAAGGTGAACACATTGGTTTCACTTTCCATTTGAACTCTTTCACGAGGAGTCAGGAGGGAAACACTTTGAAGTAAAGAAATGAATCCTACGGCTATCACCAACACGACACTGCGCTGACATAAACCGTGTGAGGTCATGTTTTGGTGGCCTTAAGCACTTCCTGGTTTCAGTCGCTTACGTAAAGATTGTTTCAAGTTAAATTAAGATGTACAAAGAAACTAAACGCTAATATAATTTTGATAACGAAGCAAAAATACGGTCAAAATCGCATAGAATTGACATCAAAGTTCGTGTCTGTTGAAAATAAAGGCATGCTCTTGCTCCGTACTCTTGCGTATGTACTGGTGGGAAGCAGGTCAGGTGTGGGAGTGTGACCTATAGAAGACGAGATGTAGGTTAAGTAAGGGTCGTGTGTTTTCTCTTTCTCACTCTGCTCCCTGTGAAGCTAAATCCTGCCTCGGTAATCTCCTTACTCTGCTCCATCCTCTTAAAGACGCACAGGCACCGGCAGACGTAAGCTCGACTGGTGCTGGGCAGACTGGGACAGAGGTCAGGAGATCACAGCAGGTGGACTCTCCAGAGACACACCGGAGACAGAGACGCATGAACAGCTCCCGTTCTGCTGAGTACAGTCACATTTCATGCATAATTGACTTTGTTTGCGCTTTTAAGCTTTGTTCCCTCGTCCAAAACATACCTGGCGTCGTGTTTAACTTCATTCACGCTTGTTTCATTAATCATGTTTGCGAGGTCGTCTTCTCTGAGCCTCACAAAAACAGTTTCAGCTTCAAATTTCTCAGATCTGTGACATCACATCTGTGTCGTCTCCTGTGCTGTTTTTAAGTCCATAAATCATCCCCAGACTCGTTATGAGCATTTCTGCTTCAAATCATGTTCAGTGCAATTTTGTTCTACCATTAGCATGTTGGGGCAAGCTAGCTATTATTTCGTTTTTTATGAATGAATTAGTAAATGTTGTAAAACATTAGAGATGCATATTATGTTAAATTAACTTATTGGGGTTTTGTAGGTGTTCCTTCAACCCAAAAAATAAGTAAAAATAAATAAATAAAACATAGTGTACCTTTAAAGGTCCCATAACATGCAAAATCGACTTTTCAGAGGTTTTAACCTTCCTACAGTGCTATTTGGGCCTCGTATGTTGTGCCCAAAGTGGTTTTTTGATTGATTCCCGCATGTTTTCGCTACAGAACTGTCTTTTTTGTCCCCCTCGGCTGAGCAGCAGACCGGGGCTCCTCACAAGGATGACGCGGTGTTTAAGCCACGCCTCCGGGAAGCGCGCAGCCGCAGAATAAAAACAGCTAATGCTAATGCTACACAGTAATTACACGATGGATACGACAGATCGAAGAGTTAGCTTGTTATTTACCAAACGGCAACGTCCGTCGTCGAGGTACTGCGTCCACATCAAACTCCAGGTCAGATCCAGGACGTAGGACTCAGGACGACGCACCGTCAGGACGGATAAAATGTTTATTCCCGTGTTTGTGTATCGCTGTTTACCGGAGCACACGGCGCATGCGCACTATCTCCGCTCTAGGCTTCGGCACGGGTTGGGCGGGGGAGGTGCGCGGGTTGGGCGGGGGAGGCAGCCTGCTCTCTGTTCGGGGGGGTCAGATCTCAGAGTGAGCCGTTTGCTTTTACAAGGAGGGGGGCCAGTCCAAGAGACAAAGCCCTTAGAATAGACTGTGTAAAGGGCAAAATAGCAGAATATGGGACCTTTAAAGTCTATACGACAGGTTTGACTTAGTTTGGTGGGAGGGCAACTGTGACAAATATTTTGCATAGTTTAGTTTTTGTGAAGTTGCAGTTTGTGAAGACATTTTGAAAACTAAAGGTTTAAAATAAGGAAGAAGTGCAGAGCTCTAAAACAGAATCCCTGCGTGATGTCATCAAAAAGCGACAATTTACATTAACTGACACAAATTTATTTTTACAGTTTAACAGTCATTTGGTAAAATAAAGGTGTTATCAAGTATTATTATTTGTCATAGCATAACTATTGTGTAAGTTATATGTTTTTTGGCCCTTGTTTTCAAAATGGTTGCTAGGTAACACTTGAGGAGTTACCTGTAACTATGTAATTGTTGCTCATGTTCAACCAGGAAGTGACTTTATAAACTTTACAAAAAACTGTAGAACTGTGGACAAAAAGGCTAAATGTTTAGTAAAATCTTAAATATAATCATGTTCACTGCGTTTTAGTAACATGTGTCGTCTAAGTTGTTCACGTCTCAAAGGACGTTGAATGACGTTTTTGTTTGAAACCTGCATATTTGAGCGTTCTCTGATGAGACGCCCAGTACACGGCACACATAATGCTGCAATCACTGTGATGTGTTGCAAATAATAACCTACCAACTACAATAAAAAGACACAATTGAACGGCATTTCTTTGTTTTGTTTTGTTTGTTTTAAGAAGTGCAATTATTTCAACAATCAGCTATTACATGAACTTCATTACACAGTAAGTATGAAGTATAATTTAGACAGATGTCCATCAATCCATTGGAGCAGAGTGAGCAGGGGGCCCAGACTTCCCTCCGGCGTTTCAGAGGGAGTCCTGAGGCGCTCTCAGACCAGCGAGAAATGTCAAGAAAATCTGTTAAATCATCTTATGCATGGTATCGATTCCCTCTCTTCACTGATCAAATTCTCCAATTAGCATTTTGAGAACACGAGCACAGTTCTACCATTCCATCAGCATATTATTAAAAACTGTTTTTAATATTAATATTGTTGGCGTTTCTTTGTGGAGTTTGCATGTTTCGCTCATGTCTGGGTGGAGTTTTCTCGGGTGGTTGAACTCCTTGAAAATGCTGAAAATGTACTATGTTGTTGACAAGGTTGGGAAAGTGCTTGGATTTTGGAAGTAGTACTTGAAAATGCGTGAAATTTGTATCCTATGCATTTTGAAACTAAAGAGCACTCTGTTGTTGTTTGGAAGTATTCTGGGGATATGACTGCTTCATGCTGGTGTTAAATCGTTGTATTTGTGTCTACTCCGCGGCACGAGTTTAATTGAACGGAGGCAGAACTTTATCTCTCAACACCGATGTTTGTCTGTCACTGGGAAGTCGGTCACTGACTCTGAGAGATGCGTTGCGAGTCCACATTGAGCTGCGTGTTCTGATCATTTTTATCACATTCTCAACACGAATATTGGGAGAGAAGCCTTTGTTGTTTTGTTTGCATCCGCCG
Organism: Rhinogobius similis; assembly: GCA_019453435.1. Classification (NCBI taxonomy): domain Eukaryota; kingdom Metazoa; phylum Chordata; class Actinopteri; order Gobiiformes; family Gobiidae; genus Rhinogobius; species Rhinogobius similis. The sequence goes on from CM033626.1 coordinate 4,270,970, forward strand.
CGTCAGAGAGTGGACATGTCAAAACTTTCTTCAGCGAAATTCAGATCAAAAAGCTGGATTTCTGCATCGATAGCTCCAATGAAATCATTACGTTCAGACTTTTTCCATTCGCAAGAGTTTCAAGCTGCAAACGTTAAGTGTGTGTGAGCCGTCTTCCCACACAGCACCTTCATAAAGCAGCACTGTGTAACATGTGAGTGTGTACCGTGGGCAGCACTTGACTCACATGAATGATCCAATCAGCTGCTCCTGCTGTCACCTCCACCAGGCACATAATCACCGTTCACTACTGCGGCCCACGCATGCACCATCAGCAACATCCATTCATCCAGCGCGAGTATGAGGATGGAAATGACTCGGGTTTAATTTACATTTTTTAACCTAGATTATGTTTATTTCTGCCTGGTATCAAAACAGAACCCAATTATCGATCAAAACGCTAGAGATCGTTGCGGTTACTTCCTCTGGCAGCAGTAACACTTCACAGGTTCTTTTTCGAGGCTAATATGAGACCGCGCCGCCTGCTGTTCAAGTGCAGAGTGCGGGAATATCATTTTTAGACGGTATGACACTTCTTATGTTTGTGGATTTATTAGGCCCTACTATGAAATTGATATAAACTAACTAAGTGTAAATTGCTAACTTTTTGGTTATGTATAAAAAAAATAGATATTTTTAAAGTAGAAAATTTTTACTTCATTAAACGTCTTTAAGTCCGTGTGGTGGTTGTAAATGTATTTTCATATTTTGTTTGAAGCCCCCTGATGTCTTTGTGCAGAAAACAACTGAAGACAACTCTCCTGAGAAAGACTGGCTCTCTTTTTTATATTTGGTGACATTAAATGGTTTTGTATGTGATTGTACTCCCTTATTTCAGAAGAATCTTTTGGCGTCTTTTTACTGGCAGTGTATTTTCACAAGAGACCTGCAGGGGGAGCTCTGTCACTGAAGTTACTTATTTCTGTTTTAAGTTTAGAAAAAGGTCAGGTTATGTTGCGTAGTCTTTCCACAGAGCCGCACAGCCGCCGTGCTCCGAGGTCCGTGGAACAGCAAGCATTGATGTTAAGCACTTTGTAAGCCTTGCAGACCAGAGGGGTTTGTCGTTTCATTCAGAGACACAAATTAACTGATCCTAAACCTGTCATGGATCTTAACCCACCAATGTAACGGAAAGAAAATGCATAAAGGCGCAAAAAAAAAGATAATGTCATAAACAAATTGGACTCTGTGTTTTCCCAGCACAGGTACATTGTGAAAGCAGAGGGTCAGAATGATACCTCAGCGCTTTCTCTGCATCTAATTATGGTGTTTCGTTTAGTGTGAAGTGCGCTGTTAGCATGCTACTGTCTTATAATAACTCGCTCTTGCCTCTGAAAGTTGTGAAATTAAACTAATCATTGTCAATTATTAAAATGCTCAGAATGCACCGTAAGTGAGCGACACATGGACCACTGCAAAGAGTTTAAAATGAACTATGTTTTAAAGTTTTGAAGACAAAATCAGGCACAGCACCTTTAATAGTTAAGAGCGCTTTTGATTCTGCTAAGCCATGTCCTCTTTTTAGTCGAACACCAAACTCATCAGGGCTGAGTAAGTTGAATAAAGACTAATGTTCTTTAGTCGACTACAACCCAAGATCATAGAAGTACATTTATAGTGATTTTCTTAATTTGTTCTGCAAGAAAAATAAGAAAATAATTCTGCAAGAACAAAAAGAAACTTATTTGAGCATTTAGCTCATTGCGGGACTAGTGTATCAACTTCAAAAGTACTATTTTGAATCAAATAAACTGTTCCCAAACCCTAAGCTCGTCTTCACCTTTCACTAATTGTGAAATAATATATTGTCAAAAATGAAAATTTGCTAAGAAAATGCAAACACATTAGACTGTGTAGCTCCACTCCCGGAACAAAATGCCACACTTTTAGGGCGTCCCTAAAGCTGCTCTATGTGTGCACACTATTTGTGGGGTTTGTCTCCATGTTTAGCCTGGAATGTTCCACAATATTACATTCAATGCATCTTTTTTGCATTTATTAACTGCAGGTGTTTTTTATTACTAGAACTATACAAGTATGACCTAAAAAGCAGATCACAGACACAGATCTCATTCTCAAAATGATACATAGTTCGTACTAAAAGTGTGTAAGAACAAATCACAAACTTGCTCCCGTTTTGTTTCTCTGAAAACAGTTCTGATTTCTTAAAGGTCCCATATTCTGCTATTTTGCCCTTTACACAGTCTATTCTAAGGGCTTTGTTGATACATTTTTGCGTTGTGCAATATCCATAACATAACAGTTTCCAAAAAACACCCATCTCTTGGACTGGCCCCCCTCCTTGCAAAAGCAAACGGCTCACTCTGAGATCTGACCCCCCCGAACAGAGAGCAGGCTGCCTCCCCCGCCCAACTCGCGCGCCTCCCCCACCCAACTCGTGCCGAAGCCTAGAGCGGAGATAGTGCGCATGCGCCGTGTGCTCCAGTAAACAGCGATACACAAACACTGAATAAACCTTTTCTGGTCCTGACGGTGCGTCGTGCTGAGTCCTACGTCCTGGATCTGACCTGGAGTTTGTCGTGCTCCAGTACCTCGACGACGGACGTTGCCGTTTGGTAAATAACAAGCTAACTCTTCGATCTGTCATATCCATCGTGTAATTACTGTGTAGCATTAGCATTAGCTGTTTTTATTCTGCGGCTGCGCGCTTCCCGGAGGCGTGTCTTAAACACCGCGTCATCCTTGTGAAGCGCGTCATCCTTGTGAGGAGCCCCCGTCTGCCTGCTCAGCCGAGGGGGACGGAAAAGACAGTTCTCTAGCGAAAGCATGCGGGAATCAATCAAAAAACCACTTTGGGCACAACATACGAGGCCCAAATAGCACTGTAGGAAGGTTAAAACCTCTGAAAAGTCCATTTTGCATGTTGTGGGACCTTTAATGCTAGACATGCAAAGTTCAGAGCATTCAGAGCTTTTATTTGTATAGAAGCTTTGTGAATGAGAACGAACCTGAAACTTGCCGTCATGGTGGAGTAATTTGCTTGTTTCCGTAAAAAAGTTTATGATACATCGCCACAGACACAAATATGTATGTCAAGATTATTTGGTCGGTCGATATTCAGGTCAGAGTGTAATCATGTGTAATCATACGAACTAAAAACGAATAATTGTGGTCAATTTTAGAAGTGAAATTAAGTCATTTCAATTCAATCAGAACTCCAGAAAAGTAGACTTAAATGTAAGGTGGCTATTTATATCACAAGAACTTAACTTTTGCATTCAGAAAGTTGAATTTCTTAAAGCTTGTCACACACTTGTGGAACATTAATGTATTACAACGAAAGAAAATGAAGGATTTCACTGAATAATGTGAGCAATCGTTACATCGCCATGTTTCATTCCACACAAAAACACATAAAAAATTGACATTGTGACATCCCTGGAAGCTCCACCGGGACAGTTGCACCTTGAAGCATGCAAATTCTAAAGATTTCAGCTCATTTCTTCATTTGCACACGCACAGATCAATCATGGAACCGCAATTACTTCCATTACCTGCAGTGTTAGCGCGCGGCGTACGGTCCCGTGTCTACCGTAAAGCTCGCACTATCAATCACCCGTCCTCCTCTGGGGCTCCACCAGTCCAAGGCAACATTTCAATAACCCTGTGTCACCTCGCACTCTGGGGACCAAGGAATTCTCTCCGAAAAGAAAGCAGGATTGTTCTGAAGCCACATGCAACTCCGGGTAAGAAGGAAGACAGATTGCGGAATATATATATATATATACGAGATTAAACGTTATGGATTTCACTGTGGGGGATTTAGTTGTTAAGAATGCACGGAATAGACAGGAAAGTGGAGGTTGTAAAAAAAAAAAAAGTGTGTGAAATCAATATAAGAACTGAGATTTTTAAAGCTATGCATCCAAATCAACATTAAAGCTGGGGTACCTGACTTTTTTGATTTTGTAAATCAGTGCTCTCTGTCTGCAGTGTAAGAAAGTATTTCTTGTCAACCAGGAAGTAAGAGCCAAATGCAATGCTCTGGTTGGCTGTGCTCGTGTGGTCCACTCCAGCTTCATTTCTCGGTGTGAAAAAGTTGTTCTAAAGCCGTAAATTATTTAAAAGTGAAAACAAAGGGTTTGTGAGAGTGAGAAATGAGTCAGATTTAAATCCCTACTTCCTCCGTTTGCTGTTTGAAAACCAAGTACCACAGCTTTAAAGGAAAAAATATTACACCCTGAACGAGTCTGGCGATTATTCAAGGACTTAAAACAGCAGAAGATTCTTAGATAAATGATGTATGAAATCTGAAAACAGTCACTGATCGAAGGAGTTCAGCAGGAAGTGTTTTTGACGGTCAAAAAGGAGAGGATGTAACTCAAGGTATGTTTTTGATGACGGAACATTGTTAGAACATGGTTAAACACTCGAAAAAGTCACTGTAGCAGAATATGTGTCCTTCAAAAGAGTGTGATTTTATGTGATTATAAAGCGACAAATATTTCTGTCGTTTTCAGTAAAAAAGTATTTCAATTATCCAACATTTTCCCACAATACTATGAACAATATGTATTCGTTTTAGGAAAAAGAAGGCCATGAAGAGGTTTAATTGTAACATAATCCAATGTTTCGATCAAAGTAATCCAGTGCTATGACGAGATAGCATTAGAGCTATCGTCTTCCAGGGATGGGAGCAGGTAAACCAAGGCCAGTTACAGCTCATATCTGTGGAGAGGCAATCCCATTCACACAGTAAGAATACATTTTTGTTTTGTTTTTTTCTTCATTCAAACACCTGAAATTGAATACTACGGAACATTCAAGGCATAGCAGTGACTTCGGAGAAAAGAGGGCGGCTTACACAGTGCACATTTAACGTTAGAACTAGGGCTGCACAATATCTCGCAAAAGTGTCATTGTCGCAATATCGGCCGACGCAGTAACGATATCGCAACAAACCAAATATATCACAGTAACACCAAAGTCTTCATCTGATAGAAATGTTCAGTTTGAAAACACGGAAAAGGGAAAATCATGAGTAAAATCTAGCTTTTTCAAACTGAATTGGCTTAGGTTTTGTATTTGTTGGTTTTCATTTGAATATAACAGACATTCTCTAAAAACTCTAAAACATAAAGTTAAAGACTTTTACAACAAAGACAGTGACATTATTAAAGAAAAATTATGAAAAAGAAAAGACCATTTACGATTTTCCTCAATTATACGCTTTATTCATAAATATTCTCTCTCTAGAAGCCGTCGTTCACAACATCTCAACATTTATTTGGTTCAAAATGTTAGTTTATTCTACGCCTCAATCTACAATAGAAATAATCAATGACTAGTCGACAACTAAAATAATTGTTGGTTTCAGCCTCAGTCAAAAAGTGTGTTTAAATATCGCGATAATATCGATATTGCAGATCTTAACAGCCATATCGCGATCATTTCCAATATCGTGCGGCTATTTATTTCTCCATCATGCTCAGCCCTGGGGAAAAAACGACAAAAGGTGCGTTCACCTTTGCACTTTCACCACATCCATCAAAACTGGGACAAATCCTGGCGCTAAACCTGAACCAGACCAGAACTAAGTCCGGTCTATACCAGGACCAAACAAAACCAGCATCATGACCAAACACCAATAGCTCAACACACATTTGTATCACACGTTTTTTCCATTATACAAACTGTTACTCAGCATGACGTTTAAAAGACAGATACCCCAAAGGTTAATAGCTAGCTTTTTTCATTTTTCATTCACGCTCACAATGACAAATGCACATCTGATCGTCCTTCCTTCCGAAATTCACTGAATTTTTCCTTGAGATGAACAAACGCAGCAGCACAACAACAAAAAATCACGCTTCGTTTTTCACATTTGGTGCCACTTTACGATAAGCCCTGACGAAGCATGAACAAAGATGTCATTCATATTAAGAATGATTCAAGTAATGACTTCTGACTTCTGACTCTTAGTTTGGTGGAAGGGCACCTGTGGTAAATATTTATCAAAGTTTTACATTTGTGAAGTTGCAGTTTGTTAAGAAATTTTGACAAGTAAATACAAAAATACAGGAAGTAGTGCTGAGTTCCCTCTGTGATGTCATCAGAAAGCGACATTGAATAGAAAGAGACAGTTAACACTCAACTGACACATTTTTCTCACAATTTGAACAGTCATTCAACAAATAAAAGGTGTTTATTTGTCAAATCATAACTATTGTGTAATTCATATGTTTTTTCGCCTTTGTTTTCAAAATGGTTGCTAGGTAACAGTTGCGGAATGACCTCTAACTATGTCATAAATGTGCTCATGTCCAACCAGGAAGTAACATTATAAACTTTATAAAAACTGTCAAACTGGGACAAATAGGCAAAATGTTTAGTAAAACCATAAATATAATCATGTTCACTACGTTTTAGTGAAATGTGCCGTCTGACCTGTCACACAGACTTTAAGATCAGAATGTGGTCGTTACAAAGCTTGAATCATTCTTAATAAACTACTTGTTCATCGTGAATTAAAGTATTTGTTCATGCTTTATTAAGACTCATTAAGGTGCAGTTTTTAGTATTTATAAAGTGATACGATAGAAATAGCAGAGCAACATTCCTCGCTCTAATCGCCGCGGATACAAAGAATCCGTTAGCATCGTGTTAATTATAGATGTGTTGCTAATTAGCCGTTTTCCACGCTCACCAGTAGAAAACAACAGACACCTAAAGCATTCACGGCAACACTTTACAATAATTACGACTCAATTGGCCTAAACAGAGCATCAACAAGACTTGTTTCATAATGAAAATATAGTTAATAAAGAATGATTCAGGCCTAGTAACTACTTAATTAAGGTTAGGATTTGGGGTAGTTTAGGAATTAAGGCTAGAGTAGTTACAAAGCCTATTATTATTATTCTTTATAAACTATTTGTTTTTTATGGATTAAGTCTTTGTTCATGCTTTATTAAGACAGGGTAAAGAAAAGTCATTATAAAGTGTTACCGCATTCACTGTGTAAAATACCAATGCCATTAGTCCTTGAAAAAGCATGAACAAAAGCTTAATTCATAATGAAAAGATAGTTCAGAAGCTCAGTAACTACTTAGGGTTTTAATTAAGTTGTTACTAGCTTGAATCATTCTTAATAAACTATCGGGTCATTACGAGTTAAGTATTTGTTAAGGCTGGAAAGTATCTCCCATTTTAAATAAAATCAGCAAACTTTACAAAAAGAGAGCTCTTCTTTATTTAAGGTGAGACACTGCAGGTCAACAGGAAAAAATCTTAAATTTAAAGATTGAATTGTAAACTTCTCCTGTGGTTTAAAAATGTGTTACAAGTTTTTCATCATATCATGTTTTCATCTAGCATTTTATGTGGATAAATGGCCAAAATTGCACCTATTTTGGATATTTCAATCTGAAATTTGGACTGAACCAGGTTTCATGTTTGTTGGTTCATTCTCATTTTAGTTACAAAAAAAATGTAAAGTGGGGATATTGGATTTCTTATTTAGTTTTTCAAATTAACTCGATCTGACTGAAATAAGATATCAACAAATCCTTCTGTACGTTTCGTCAAAAATCTTGAGTCCAGATTGTACAGTTTGGTGTAGGAGCTACTTTATGGCTGATCTTTATGTCTTTGAGGGGGGAAAATGCATTTTAAGGACACTGCGTTTGAAATGAATATGTCCCAGAGAAATCTATGGATGAATAGGATTCAATTAAATAATATAACCTCTTTAGGAGCAGATTGGATACGTTTGTTCTTTCCACATGAAAGCTGATATGTTGAGAGAACAAACTCACAAAAAAAAAGGTTTTGCCCGTAGTGTCTCACCTTAAACCTCAAGCCTGGAAAACGCTTGAAGAAGTCTATCAATCCTTGCATTTTAAGTAAATCCAACTAGTCAGAACTGCACGCTTCAATCAAGTCGCTCAACTCAAGAGGAAATCCTTTAATTTCAACAAACGTCTCAAGAGATAAAGTTACCCGGGCTTCTCCGCAGAACCTCCCGTCCCAAACTCACTCTCCCATCACCTCCTCCGTCCGGCGCTAATCACTCCCCATCGTGGGAGGTCAGACGCTTCTACCACCGCCATCGAACGGCGGACTCCCCTCTTACCTGTCTCCCAGAAGTACACCGACTTCCCGTCCTCCGTCTGCGCCGCCGCCGTCCTCCAGCAACAACAACACGAGGCGAGCAGCAGCAGGAGCGCGCCCCGAAAGCCCCTTCTCGGCGGGGCGTCCCGCTCCGTCACGCCCCTCCCGAGTCCCATGGTCCGCAGGCGTGAGTACAATCCCGGGGAGTTTCAGAAGGTCATGGAGAAGGACCGAGGCGCGGGGAAGTTTGAGTGAGAGAAGAGAGGGTTCGCTCGGGCTCGCGGGGGTTCCGCTCAGGTCCGGCGCGGCGGGGGGGGTCCCGTGGGCGCCGGGGGGAGGGTGGCTGGATGGGGTCGGTCCATAGCGTTGCTGAGAGGCGGGTGCTGCTGGGTGCTGCTGGGTGCTGCTCGGTGGCGTGTCAGAGGAGCTGTGGCGGCGTGCGGGAGGATGCAGTCGGCTCCCTCCCTCCTCCTCTCTCTCTCTCTCTCTCTCTCTCTCTCTCTCTCTCTCTCGCTCTCTCTCTCTCTCTCTCTCGCTCTCTCTCTCTCTCGCTCTCTCTCGCTCTCTCTCTCTCTCTCTCTCGCTCGCTCGCCCTCCGTGCACTCTCTCACCAGTCTAATCTCGGCTCGCTCGCCCCTCTGCCTGGCCGGCCGCTGCTGCACACTGCGCCCTGGACGTGCGCACCTTTGGGAGGTGGGCGCAGGGTCAGGGGGCCGCTGCGGGTGCGTCGGCAGAGATACTTGAGTAAGAGTAATGGAAACTGCAAGTGTTTTTATGTGTACAAATGCAGATTAAAATCACAGTTCAGATTAAGGATGTCAAGATTTTTTGGTTGATCTGTAATGATTCAGGAGTTTAATCGTAAATAGAAAATGATAATCGTGAGACTCAGAGGGCGCAACAGTGAGAAACTTAAGTTGAATCTAAACTCCAAAAGGAAAGTACTTTTTTATCAGGCTGTTGACGTGACAATATTATTACTGTTTCATTCACAGACTTTGATTAGGAATGGTGATGTGAACGAAAGAGAAGTGCAAACAATGGCGAATAATAGTTATATCATGATGTTTATTAATCATGACATTAAAAACATCCCCATTTCAAAATAATATGAATCAAATAGAAATACAAAGTTGTGGTCCAAGAAATGATTCAACACTGGAAAAAAAAGCTGACTCAACTTTAAAAAGTATAAGTCAACTGCTGTGAAGCTTTTCTGAGTTTGTGTCACTTTTGAATGTTGAGTCAACTTAAAAAAGTAAGCTGAGTAAGTGACAACTTAAAATAAATGGACTCAGCTTCTGGCAAGTAAAAAAGTTAAAGGAACTAATGATTATGACTTCTGTTCTGTAAACAAAATGCAAGTTGGGTTTTCAACAGTGAATAGAAAAATAGCATTTAGGAAAACTACTAATTTGAAGTTAATTTAATTTGAAAACAAAAACTGAAGAAGCCACATGGGTGAATGTTGAAACTTCTTCACACTTTAAACATTTACATTTTTACATCATATATTTTTAAGGTGGGATGTTGCAGGTGAGTGGGAAATGTCTTAAATTGAAGAGGTCAGTTTGACACTTATGCAGTTTAAATGTAAAAAGAAATGTAATGCAAGATTTTCCTATAGATTTTTTATATCTTATTAAGTAGATTTTACTGAAAAATAGTATGCATATTTCATATTACCAGCTTTTAAACATGCTCTTAGGTACCTTTAATTTGCCATCTCATGTTTTGAAGCAAAAAAAAGTTTTTCTTGACACTTGGAGGGCGTGAATGCAGCTGAATGCTGCTCCAGGCGTGTTTTCGATGACAGAACATTGTTAGAACATGGTTTAAAGCTCAAAAAAGTCACTGTAGCAGAATATGTGTCCTTTAAAAAGTCTGTTTGTCTTATATTTTGGAGATAAAACTTGAATAAATCATAAAACAAATCCTTGGAATCCTTGGATACAATTTGTTCAGTCCAAGAAATCTATGGATGAAGTGGATCAAAAGGAGCCAATTTGGACAGTTTTGTTGTTTCCACACGAAAGCTTTTATTTTGAAAAAGTAAACTGACCAAAAACAATGCAGCGTATATCGGTGAAGTATTGAAGAGCGAGGGGTTACTGATGCACTGTGTAACGTTTTGTTTTCTGTCCCTAACTCGCTTGTCTCCATGGTTTGCCTGAAATGTTACACAATATGGCATTAAACTTATCTCATCTTGTGAAGCGCAGAGTTGCAAAAATACATACCATACACATTTTTACTCTGTGCCAGTGTTTTAAGCCAAATACAATCAAAGTATTATTTCAGTCATTGATAAAATCTGCTCGACATTATTTTTATTGATAATATCTGCAGAAGATGGAAACAAAAAGGGGAAAAAAATGTTTACGATTTTTCAAAATGGAGACATCTGTTTTTGCAATTGAACTCTCTGTAAGGGTTATTACCAAAACAGATGTCTCCATTTTGAAAAACGCCTTGCAAAACACAGTCCAAACCTTCATCATTTACTTACTAATATTTGCATATTTACATTCATCCACTTTTAATTTGATTTATGCAGAATATTTAGAACTTTTCACCATGTTTTTCCAGATCAAAACCAGTTGTGCTACGATCGTCGGGATGTTACTGGGTGACGCAGAGGTGCATATGGGCCCAGCACCCCCTGAAAAAACACCTTAATAACACTTGGACTTTCCTCATTAAAGGTGCACAGCATAACTTTTCTGCTGAGTATCTATGGTGCTTACAAAAAGTAGCAATAATTACACAACAACAAAAAATACCTTCGGGCTTGATTGAAAAAACACCTCAGAACCAAAAGGGTTAGACAAAATACAGACACAATTAACAAAACTAATCAGTAATCAGTAATCAGTATCAATACAAAAAAAAAAACACACCAGAGTCAGCAGTGAATGATGACAGTTTCTCCTGTAAAAGCTCAAAACACAAAATCACACACAGTTGAACTCATTACATTTCTCTTCACTGCAAAAAGGGATTATCTAACTTAGTTAAATTTACTTGAATTAAGCAAATTAATCTTAAAAGTCCAATTTAAAGATTTTTTCACTTGACAGGACTACATCAAATCGACATTATTTGACTTGTTTTAAGTAAACTTGATAAGTAAAATAATCTTATTCCACTGGCAGATAATTTCACTTAAATTAGGGTAAAACGGTCTTATTTTGAGTTTGTTTTTCTTATTTTTTGATAGGCCTTTTTTGCAGTGTACTTAAATAACATCATTCTGAATCCAAGGTAATAATTGTTGTGGGGCAGTTAAAATGTCCTAAATATCCTAATTAAGATACGTTTTCTTATCTTATATTTTTTGGGAGCACTGGGCGATGGAATGGTGAGCTCGTGCTGCTATTTTTGTGAAATCGTGGTCTCGTGATTGACTGTTTGGCTCTTTAATGCAGCTGTCTGTTCAAACACACTTTTTCTCCTGTTGTTTAGCCTCTGAAGCCTCTGAGCAGATGACTTTATTTATCTCTTAGGGCTAGAGCAATAAAAAACGCATTCAAAAGTGACAAAACGCACCTACAAACAACAAACATGACTAAAAGTGACAAAGACGTGACTAAAAGTAACAAAGACGCGTTTTACATTCGAACGGAATCCTATTATTAAAACACAAATGCATTCATTCATTCATGCTCTACCGCTTATTCCCGTTAGGGTTCACCGGTGACTGGAGCCTGTCCCATTGACTTTGGGCCTTACACACAAAAACACGTCTTACTAAAACATAAATCTCAAATCACAGTCACACTGGTCAGACAAATCACAATTACATATTTTTCCTAAATCATGCAGCTCTATTAAAGGCAGTAGAAAAATACAAAGTGAACATGAATCATGATAAAATCGAAATCATGATCTGGCCCCAACAAAATGGTGATAATATTTTTTGCCGTATCAGTCCTACCTCTGCCACAGCCCTTCCAGCAGTCAGCCTGTTTAAACCTCTGCTGGTTGTTCATCCTCTTTATCTTATTCTCTGCCTTGTCTTTAAGGTACAGGGATAGGCCTAACGCACCATTGAAGCTCAGATTCTGCCTTTCTATGTGTCGTACTGTGTTCATCCTGAGGTGGTGGTCTTTGCCGGTGAACTGCTGTTCTACAAGCCAGCTAAGCTCTGCACAGCCGCAGCAACAACAAACGACTTCAGTTTACATTTTGCTGCATAAATTTAATTTGAACAAAACAAAAGATCCAAAAATTAGGCATAAGAAAAGCACAGAAACATTTTTTTTTTCAATTGCTTTGGCACTAATGTCTAAACTATGGCACAAATTCCAAAACTTTCCACTCAGGGAGCAAACACTGCTTATATGGTCCATTTTCAAGCCTTAAAGGGCACATGTTCTGCTACAGTGACTTTTTTGAACTTTAAACCATGTTCTAACAATGGTCCATCATCAAAAATATGCCTGAAGTTGCATTCACGCTGTTTTGAGGAATATTCATCAGAAAACCCTCCCCAAAAACACTTCCTGCGAGCTCCCTTGATCCGGGACGTATTTTCAGATCATCTACATCACTTATCCGAGAATGTTCCACTGTTTTAAGTCCTTCAATCATCAGGAAACTTGTTCTGAGCATTTCTGTGTCTAAGCATGACCACTACAGCAAATCCACATCATAACTTCTTTTCAGCGCTGACTTCACTAGATTGTACACAGCGCTGGTGCCATCTGCTGGCTGGATACACTCAGTAAGTGTCATTTTATAGTGACTGATAACACAGGGCAAATTTAAGGCACTCAAGAGCATGTTTAAATGCTAACAGCAATATGAAAAATGCAGACTATTTTTCCTCTCAGGATTTGAACTCTCAGATCCAAAGTACAAAACACTTTCTGCTCAACCTAAAGCACAATGATCTACTCCTTCAACACATATTGCAACTGTAACCCTCTCTTTGCATGTTCTACAGTGTGTGCACCTGAAGACTGTGATCCAGGACCAGAGACACAGACACCACAGTTCACCACACACACAGTTTATAGTCAGACTATAGAAGGACAGCACAGACTTCTGCAGTGAAAACAGATCTGAACCAGGTTTAGATCCAAACACTCCATTGTCCAACTCTGAAACAGTTCTGCTATCAGATGCTAAAAAGTGATTTATTTTTGGTCACATAAATGATTTGTGTAATAGTTTATATGTACTGTGTTTGCAGCATAAACCTCACTCTCAATGTAGTGGACCAAACGTAAAAGGCAGGGACAACAGGTCTAAAAAATCAGGTTCATTTAATTAAGTCAAAAAATGAATTGAACAAAGGCTCCAAAAAATGATCAAAGCAATATAAACAACATTTGGGCCCAACTGAAGTCAACTAAAGCATATAACAGAAAAAAAACAAACAAACAAGGTGGGGAGTTTAAATACAAAAAAGACTAACCCAAGATGCACCCTCATTAGAAAATATGTGTCTAAATAAAATATATTAAATGAATGTGCAATGTGTTTTGTAACCTAAATTGAATGTAATATGATAAAAGATTAAATAAATAAATACTAACCGTGGAGTGGTGGCAGAGGTGTCCACCACACTCAAATCGACAAAAACAATGTGGTCCTGTGAGCTCTAACTCCCACACCACACACGTCTGAAAGTGTGTTTGCTTTCTCCAGGCTGTGTCTGGGTGACGGTCAGACACATTTATAAATATGAAGATTTTGTTTCTATTTTGACCAGAAAGGGCTCGTTTTACAAGAATGTTTTAAAGGACAAACATTCAGCTTTATTTGTATTGTTACTAGCCCTTCAAGAGTGTATCTTTACTTTGACATGTCATTTTTTATAACTAAAAATAAAATGTTTTTACAAAGAACAATATAACTTTATCGCTGCCTTGGGAGATGCCAGAGTAACTTAGCTGTGGCTCCATCTACTGGCTGCAGAGACAATTACACATGTGTATATAGATAATGGTTTGACAGGCTGGTATGCTAAGCTGTCAAACAGTTACAGTCATGTTGTTTAGAGGCAGAAATGCTCAGAGTGAACCTGGCGATGATTTAAGGACAGAAAACAGCAGAAGATTCTCTGATAATCTTGTCATCGATCGAGTTCAGCAGGGAGTTTTTTTGACGGTCAGAGGAAGACAATTTCTAACCAGCATTCTTCAAAGTTGCGTGAATGCATCTAAAGGCGAATCCAGGTGTGTTTTAGATGACGGAACATTGTTAGAACAAGGTTAAAAGCTCAAAAAAGTCACTGTAGCAGAATGTGTCCTTGAAGTTTTATTCACAGAGTTAGATTCTTCAAACATTCTGAACTGTTTGCCACAGAAATGAATAGTTTCTCAAAGTACAACAGTACAATAGTTTCACTTTCCTCAACATTCTGCCACATAAAAGAACATAAAGACCGTCCGTGCATCACCTCGGGTCCTGGTGGCACCAAACCAATGTCTCCACGAGGACAGATACATTTAATATCTTACTGTGGTACATTTTAGACAGTAACACATTCATGAAGACACAAGAGGGGTCAAACATTTAGGTTTTCTGTCTCTCCAAAGCACATTGGCCCAAGCTGAACCCGCTCATGTTCACTGCAGTACATAAAAAACCCTCACGCAGAGTAAATCAGTGCCGTCCTGGAGGAGAAGGTCCATTAGTCAGGTCCTTTAACACCAGCTGTCAATACGTGTGTCAATACAGACGTCCATAATGTGCTGCTTCAGTGTCAGGTGCTTTCATATATCACTCACAGCGATCAATACTGATTTACCCGCAGATACATTCTTCCTTTCTTCATCTCCATGTCTCTTTCTCTCTCTCTCGTGTCCTCTTCTCTATCCCTTCCAGCTTCCTCCATTTGTTTCCTTGACCGTCCCTCTCGAACTCTCCTTTATTTATTTCTCTCCCTTGCTCTTCCCTAAAGCCACGTTTCCACTGGCTCACTTCGGCCCTGCGTACGCTTAAGGTGCATCCGACAGGTTCGACTTCACATTTCTCTAAAACGTAGTGAACATGTCTATAGTTATGGTTTGACCAAAAGTGTTTTTTCCACTTTTACAAATTTAGAAAGTCTTATAATTGTACTTCCTTCCTTGCCATTTTGTATTGGTGGCTTATGCTAACACTTTTTTTACAGTATATTTTTTCATAATTAGGGTAAGGTTAGCGTTAGGACTAGAGTTTAGGAGCAGTTAATTTGGATAAACCGCCCTTAGCTGGTTTAAATCCTATCTATCTGATAGGTACCAGTTTGTTAATGTAAACCAGAGATCTTCCCCATGTTCTAAAGTAACCTACGGTGTGCCGCAGGGTTCAGTACTCGGTCCAGTTCTGTTCACACTTTATATGCTGCCCTTAGGTATGATCATCAGAAAGCATGGCATTAACTTCCACTGCTATGCAGATGACACTCAGCTGTATTTATCAATGAAACCTGATCAGACCCATCAAGTAGACAGACTTAGTGCCTGCGTGAAAGACATAAAAACTTGGATGACTCTTAATTATCTGCTCCTTAACCCTGAAAAAACCGAGGTCATTCTGCTGGGCCCTAAGCACCTGCGAGACTCCTTATCTGACCAGATAGTTTCTCTGGACAATATCACTGTAGCCCCCAGCTCTACTGTAAGAAACCTTGGGGTCCTATTTGACCAAGATCTCTCGTTCAAAGCTCATATAAATCAAGCCTGTAAAACAGCCTACTTTCATTTGCGTAACATAACCAAAATTAGAAAAATCCTGCCCAGAGATGATGCCGAAAAACTCATCCATGCATTTGTCACATCCAGATTAGACTATTGTAACGCCCTGCTTGCAGCGTGTCCTAAAAGCTCTATAAGAAGCTTTCAACTGGTTCAAAATGCAGCAGCAAGATTATTAACAGGTACTAGAAAAAGAGATCATATTTCACCAGTGTTGGAGTCTCTTCACTGGCTTCCTGTTGAGTTTAGAATCAAATTTAAAATCCTCCTCCTGACTTATAAAGCTTTAAACAATATGGCCCCATCCTACCTCAAAGATGCTATAGTAGCGTACCATCCAAACAGAGCTCTTCGTTCTCAAAATGCTGGACTATTGTTAGTCCCCAGAGTCTCTAAAAGCACAGTAGGAGGTCGAGCATTTAGCTACCAAGCTCCTATGTTATGGAACCAGCTCCCTGTTCATGTAAAAGAGGCCGACACAGTCTCTACATTTAAGACCAGGCTCAAAACGTTCCTCTTTGAAATAGCTTATGGTCAGGCCAGTTAGGAACAGAAATAAATACCTACAGTTTTAGCTACGCTGCCCTTGGAGCAATTCTGCTGGGGGAAGTATGGCAGCTTGAACACTATCCTCTGGTTCTTCCTACTTTACCTATCAACAATATTTAATATTACTTCAACTGTAGTCTGTTCATTGCTGTTCACATGTTTCTCTTTCTCTCCACTTCCCCCGGGGAGTGGAGACTGTTTCAGACACTGCGGCGGCTGCTCCAGTGACGACCCCCCCACCCCCATCTGTCTGGAGGATCAATCTCTACACTGGACAATCTATGCGCCACCCGCCTGGACAGCTGGATTAGCCACACCTCGTCTGCCTGGACGAACTCCTTCTACTTTAGATGAACTGTTCCTCATCTCCTGCTGGAGGATCTCTCTACACTGGTGGACTGCTCCTCGTCCGCCTGGAGGAACTCTTTAAAGCCACCTCCCTCTTGAGTGGTCCTGGTTCAGTCCAAGTGGATGCGTCAGTCCTAGTTCATCTGCAGCCTGTCCGTCCGTGGGAGTAGGATCTCTCCTTCACTGTGGTTCTCCCCGAGGTTTCTACTTTTTCCCGTGGGGTTTTTTGTAGTTTTTCCTCGCCGCGAAGGAGGGTCAAAGGACAGGGGCATTCTGGGACAGTTATCTGAACTGCTTTTACCTGTGGCCCATCGAGGCAACTGTTGTTGTGATTTTGGGCATTATAAAAATAAATTGATTTGATTTGATTTGATAAACTTTGGAACAGGTTCTAACCGGTGGTCTAACCTTGGTGGAACTGCATTGTGGGAAAAAAAGGATGCAGTAATTCCACAACTGTTTCCTAGCAACCAAACTGTTGACAAGGGCCAAAATCCATATAAATTACAGTTTAGCTATAATTTAAGGTGAGACACTACAGGCAAAACTGTTTTTTTTTATTTTTTATTTTAGTCAGTTTGCTCTGTCAACATATCAGCTTTCATGTCGAAACAACAAACTTGCCCAATCTGCTCTTAAAGATGTTTTATTCTTTAATTTAATTTAATTTAATCAATTTCATTCATAGATTTCTTTGGGACATTGTAACTTCAAAGGCCGTTTTCTTAAAATGCATTTTTCTCCCTCGAGACATAAAGATCAGCCTTAAAGTAGATCCTACACCAAACTGTACAATCTGGACTCAAGAAGATTTTGATGAGACGTACAGGAGGATTTGTTGATATTAAATTCTAAAACTGATTTATTTAAGTTTTAAGTAAAAAAAATGAGGCAAAATTTGAATTTTTATCACAAATTTCAGTCAAATCTTGTTAACTCAAAAACTAAATAAGAAATCCAAAATCCTCTGTAAAGTATTTTTGTAACTAATATGTGTCCAAAATGAATTAAGAAATTGAAACCTGGTTTGCTAATTTTTCAGATTTAAATGTCCCAAATATGTGCAATTTTGACTTATTTCTGCATGAAAACATTACATGCTGAAAGACTTGAGTGGACGCTGGAAATGGCGACACGTAGCAGCAGTGTGTGAAAGAAAGCGTGAGTTAGAGCCCAGCAGACCTCCTCAGACTCGAGCCACCGTCTTTGGGCCGAGTTCAAGCTGCTTCCGTCCGGCTGCAGATACAGTGCGCCCCAATCCAGATACAGGAACTCTCTGATCCCTACTGCCATCCGAATCCTGAATCAGTGATTGTGATATTGCATTGTTCTTTATTTTTGTCTGTTTTTTACTCTGTGAGCTGCATGTGTGGACGTCCTGCTGCTGCAAACAAAGTGCCCCCTGGGGATAATAAGATAACCTTCAACCTTCAACTTGTAATACATTTTTTTCTTACATTTATGTGAGTAAACTACAGGAGAACTTTACAATTGAGATATTTTATTTTTGTTCCGTTCACCTGGAGTGTCTCATCTTTACAAATGATAGCTTTTAAAAAATGTTGTTTGTTGCATGTAAATTGTGTCTGCATTTTAGATGGAATGTCGCTTATTGATGACATCACAGAGGGACTGTGTTGGAGAACTTAGAGCTTATAATTGCTTTTTTGTTTATCTTCACGAACTACCACTTGACTGGTGTAAAACTATGATAAATATTTATATAAGTATGGTTTATATAAGTATTATCGCAACAAACAAAGTCAAAATTAGAAAAACATGACAAATGGTGGCGTGAAGTGAACGTCATGTGATTTCAATGAAGAAACTGTGATTAATCTCAGAATATCTAGATGGTTTTGGCAAATCAAACACATGTGAGTGATATCAGAGCCTGCTTTAAATGCATTTCTTATTGTATTTTACATGATTTCTTTACTTAAAAGGAGACGATAATAGACTTTGCGTTCTTGATGAAGACAAAATCCTTTTTACTGGAAAAATACTCACTAAAATGCTGAACCCACTATAGTTTTTTTGATTGTATTCACAAATATACTGTAGTACGTGCTTTGTCACAAATATACTTTGAAGCTCAAATACAATTTTGATGCAAGAAAATAGTATTTTGTTAAATAAAAGCTGATATTTCTACCCTGGAAATGCAAAATAATGTCTTAGTTTTTGTTATAGACTTAACAGCATTAGAATTGTGATCTGATGTCACTTCACTTTGCCTCCAATCGCCTCGTTCTGGAATCTTAAACATTCTGATGACACAGGATGTTTAAAATGATTAAGAACACATAAGTTACATTTTGGCAAACCAGGGCGACTCGGTCTGAGGACCAGAGCCGGTGGAAACGTGGCTTTAGTGTCTCTGTCTCCCTCCCTGGTGCCGGGGGGTGAGCGGGGAGCACACACATCCTCTCATGTTTGACAAGCGGGCGTACCAGAGCACAGGGGCCGCTGCTGTGCTCTCAGGGGCCCCGGTATAAGCTCCGCGCAGAGATATCAGAGAGGAGTGGAGCTTAACGTGGAGCGCGGGAAACTGACGAAAGGATAGAGCGGCTTTCATCCCAGATACCAGAGAAGGAGTGAGAGTGAGGCAGATAAGGAGGAGCGAGAGCGCAGATATACATGTCGGTCTGACAGATACACTCCGGCATCACAGGAGGGAAATGTTTAGGTGAGACACTACATTTTTTTGTTTTTTGGTCAGTTTGCTCTCTCTATGTCGGCTTTCAACAAACATGTCCGATCTGCTCCTAAAGATGTTTTATTACTTCATTTAATCCACTTCATCCATAAATGTCTTTGGGGCATTGGAACTTCAAAGGCCGTTTTCTTCTGTAGGGGACATAAAGATCAGCCTGAAAGTAGTTCCTACACACACCAAACTTTACAATTTTGTACGAAACAGAGCACATCAAATTTGCCAGAGTTAAATAAACGCTGAGATTGTTCATTTTTGCACTATAAAAGTGAGTATATGCATCCACCATGTTAAATTAGCACTTTTGAAAGTATTTTCTGTTGTTACTTTTCACAACCAGGGAGTTAAAACATCACTAACTGTTGATAAAATTATATTCTGGTCTGTGGTGTCAAAGAAATGACACTGCTCTTATACCAGTTAGTGTTGTGTGATTCTACACTGGAGTTAATGTTACAAAAAGTACACTGTAATATTACACTGAACTACTTGCAATCTCCACTCAGGTGTAACCTAATCAACTCTCAAGTGTTAAAATGTAAGTGAAGTCTATTCCCCTTCAGGCCCATTCTCCATGAAGATGCAAAAAAACCAACAGTCGAAAACAGCATTTATTTTAAACTTTAAATCGCTCAACTGCTACACCGATACAGATAGCATTTTAGTATGGGATTATAACACTGTCTGGCACAATGTAGATTGTTCAGAGTCGTGTGCAAATTGTTGATCATAAGGTTATCTATCCACACCAGGGTGAAGCCGTTACAGTTTTCCTCAATTGCAAATGCATTTAGTTGGTCATCAAAACACAATGGTTAGACTTTGCACACGAGAAGACGGCCACTGTCATCTCTTACACTGACAACCCCCGGTGAATAAAGGCATTTCATGGTTGACCCCGGTGCACACGTACATCCCAAGCTGATACTCTGTGCCGTAGTTTTTGACCCAGGAAAGTGTGGAAACAACCACCACACGGACAAAGACGCTTAATAAGGTAAAAATGTCACTTAGTTCTACTTTAACGGGGAAGTTTCTGCCACAAATCATACATGGATTTAAACATTTATGCAGGTCAACATGGTGAAGAAGATTTTGTTCTTAAGCTTTTCTGCTCGGGTGTGTTGTCCAATCGCTTCTTGTCTCCATGGAGAGGTCACAGAGGTCATGCAAAGACAGTCTTTTATTTGAGAAAAACTCCTCAACATTCAAACTGAGTGGCAGAATTTTTGGTAGCACAGCTGATCAAATGTCTTCCTTTGCGTTTGGTTGGCCATATTTTAGTTGTAAACTGTTGTAGTTTCTCGTTGTTGCTCCCGTGCAGAGCTTAGCCAGCTTGTTTGCTAATGGGAGTTGTAAATTTAGGAACAGTGGCGGCTGGAGGTACATTTTTGGGGGTTGTTCCGTCATAAAACTTCAATTAAGAAAGAAAGCAAGACCAAAAAAAAGCAAGATGCATGAGTGGGCCTTGAACCTGGGATTCCACACAACAGAAGAATGTTTTTCCTATTGAGCTAGAGCTAAATTTGCACCCATAAACCTGAGCTCCAACAGTGTGACTTCACCACTCACTCCACAAACTAGATCTGTGCATTTAAATGATTTCTGTATTTTACATTTGGGCACGAGGTTTAAGATTGGATATGAAGCTGAAATAGTTGTCACTTTCAGCAAAATGTAACAATGACAAAAGGTCAGAAATATAACAGAGGCTTGTACCCAGGGAACACAAGGGCAAAGAAATAAAGAAAGAAATGTACTATGTAGAAACACTGTCATTTTTACACAATATACTGTATGAGTCAAGTCAGTCACTTGCGCCCCCTATTGACCAGACGTCACTGTTTAGGACACTTTAATTACTGAACAGTAGGAGTTGACAGAGAGGGACAAAGGGGTCTGTTGTCCTGGGCCTCAGGGTCTTAGGGGCACAGAATTAGACCTTCTTACTATTAATTTTTATTTGAGGGGGGCCCATGTGAGGCTCATTGGCCCGGGCCCACAAATTTCTGTCGACGGGCCTGCCGAACAGAAATTCATTTCCTCCACACTTGGACTCACTTGAAATATATTATTTAAGGAGAAAAAGGCAAGTTCAACTGTGTGATCCCAAATTCTATATCGATCTATTCTATTGTTTATCTGGTTTTCTACAGATGTTGAAGGATATTCTTCTTCTTCTGTGTGTCAAGTACAAACTAAAATATTACGCAAAGTTGTGGACTTTTATATTTGTTGTCAAACTGTAGCAGCTCTTTCATATTTTAGTTGTGTTTTAAGCTCTTGAGAAAATGTCATCAATCACCATTGACTCTCGCTCCACTGACTCACCATCACCATCACACTTCTGTGTGTGTTCAGGACACACACATAATCCAATCAAATCCATGTGTGAATCTGTTCATTCAAATTGGACATTTTTTCAAGGCACACTAGCGTTCCCACTGGTTGAAAAGTACGTCCATAAACATGTAATTAGTATATATACATGGTATTTGAAGCTGGTTTTCATTTAAAAAACAAACATGAAATGCTGATGAATAAAAGCTTCTCTAGAGATCCTGAGGCACTTTTTTCCCCCAACCAAATTCTTGCTCAGGTCCACCCATGGCCCTGAAGCGGCCCTGTGTGTGTGTGTGTGACACTTAGACTGGTTTAAATGCCACGAGACTGATTTTTTATTGAATGAACTGCTCAATCAGAACACATTTTTATTTAAGTGTAATTGTGACATCAACTTATCCAGAGACTCAGAGGTGGGCGTACCATTAGGCAGCAGACCGCAATTGCCTTGGGCCCCCAACCTGAAGGGGCCCCAAATGTAATAATTCTGCCCAAGTTAACCCATTAATAAAGGTAAATGGTAAACAAAATATAACATAAGAAAATTACAAACCATGCACCAACACAACAAAAAATATGTTCTGATTTGTTAAATATTCTTCTGGGGAACAAAGCCCAAACCCCATGTTTAAAGCTGCTTAGCGTAGCTAGTGTAGCTGGTGCACAATAGTTCAAATTTATGAACCTGTCAACACATATAAAAAACAAAAAAACAAAACTGAATCAACAAAAACATGGGAAAGAATTCCTTTCAAGAACAATTAAAAAAATAATATAACTTTAATAATAATATAGTAAATCACACGTGATGAGGAGGAGAATCACACTGTATTTAATCCTGCCTTGGGCCCCCCAGTTCCTAGGTCCACCACTGAGACTATGGGTGGAAACTAGCATTTTTGATAAAAGCTGGCAAATGACATCCCACAAAATGTTCTTCTTAAAGACACATAGGAGCTGCATTCAGGATCAGCTGTGACACCAACGCTGGAGACAAAACCCTCTGAAGAAGGCTCGCAGTAAAGCAGCCCAAACATGTCAGGTGAATGTATCTCCTGTGTGTCTTTAAGAAGAACATTTTGTGGAATTAACTAAAGAAGACATGATGAACGTTGTTGGACTAAAAACTGGCAAATTACATATTTATTTTTTCAAGGCTGAAACAGAACTAAGTAACTTTAGCGATAGAGCTCCCCCTGCAGTGCCTTTGTGACAATACACTGTCGGAGAACAAACCCAAACGTTTGTTTTTGTTTGTGTGTTTGTTTGTTTGTTTGTTTGTTTGTTTGTTTTTATTAAATGGGTTTATTCGTTTGACACAATGCAGTTACAAACAGCTGATTTTATAATTTTGCTAATTCTCAACTCCTGTCTCTGCTTGGGCTTTTAAATGCAGAATAACAGTTTAAAGCACAATCTTTAAACTCCAAAAGTGCAGTTTAACATTTCAAACGCTCTCACATTCAACACACATATAACTTTCAATATTTAGGTACAGCTTTGGTTCGCCTGGAGGTGTTGGATTGTGCAGGTATTACTCTGTGGCTGTTTGTCTTTGAACAAATGTATCTGTGGTGCACGTTTGTTTATTTGAATGTTAGCTCAAGAGAGTATCATTTAGTAAAGCTTTCAAAAATGATACTTCTTAAGTGTATTGCAGCGGTGGTAGTGGGTTGTTTTTTTTCTTAGTCCATTATTTATATTGCTTGATTGTAAAGTGAACTGGTGCGGTTCGAGGCTGCAGGAGCTGCCTGGGCCCGTGCTGTCATGCCGTGTGAAATATGACAAGAGAAGTACAGCAGGGGCCGCCTGGTTTGGGATATAGTGTCCGGAACAGAAGAGGTTGATTTGTATTGTTGGAGATTTTCTTAAAGGCGCTGTACCTGATTTTTTACTGTTGTGAAATGAGAAAAACAGAAGAAGTTTATGATAAAGCCTCAGTCACATGTATCAGTCACTTTCCTAATGCAGTCCCAGCGTCTTAAATATTCACCATCATGAGTTTAGAAGGACTCTTCACGCGTTTTGGAGCCCAGAGCATCATGATCCTTGAGGTGGAAATTACTGAATGAGGCTTTGTTCTTTGTGCTTTGTGAGAAACTGCTAAAAAGACCTTGACATATTATCATAACTAAGTTTCATTTTATGGCCGGTTCAAACTGGCTCTGTGTCTCTCCTCCTTTGTGAAACCTTCCTTATGATATGGAGACCCAAGTATAAATACTGTAAACAGCAAGATTGTAACTCTGCATTGATAGACTTATGTCTTCTCCCTCTTTGCTGCAAAGATTCTTTTATAATAAAACACACAAAAGACATTCTGTTTTCCTCAGATTTCTTCATTCATTTATAATTAATTTCCACAACATCCTTCACAGGTAAAGCTAATAAACATTAGCATGCTTACGACGCACTTCCTGCTTCTCATAGAATAAAATGTTCTATAAATGGATGCAGAGAAAACGTCTCATTTTGACCCAAATAGATAGTTTTATAATTTAGCCCTCCTGCTGTCTTCAATTGAGCTATGCAGAGTTGGTCAAAGAGCAATATACTTTTTCATATCAAATTACTTATTTTATGTAAAAATTTTGCATAATGTTGAGTGTTGAGTGATGTTTTGGAAAACCCATGAAAGTTTCAATGAAATAAAAAATTAAATAAAACATTTGGATGATAGCGTGAGGATATCTGTGCTGAGCAACACAGATTTGACTTTATTACATGCAAAAAACAAACTCAAACTTGATCAGTGACATTTTTTCAGATCATATATGTCACTTACTTAGAATCTTCCGCTGTTTTAAGTCCTTCAATCATGGCCAAACTGGTTCTGAGCATTTCTGACTTCTAAACACAATCACTGCTACTACTACCCTGACCATAGCGTCTCTTAAAGTGATAACATAACTAAATAATCAGTAAGTGCTAGAGCAAACAGCAGAGAAACTTGTTCATTTAGTGCATGATAAATAATTTAAGGTGCATGGCTAATAACAATATGAAAACACATAATATTTTTCCTTTCAGTCATTTATAAAAAAAGAATTAACAGCAAGGGTCCAACGATAGACCCCTGAGGAAGGACCATTTGAATGTTTAAAATGATGGTTTATCATCAAATCACACAAAGACGGTAAAAATGTTACCTGTATTTATCCTTTAATGTTCCTTGTGCATGGTCCCTGATCAAATAAATCAATTCATTCATTCATTCATTGGTCCCACAGCTTTACCAGCAGCTTGAGCCGCGCACAAACCTGATGAATATAACATTGCTTGTGTGGAGCGTATATGCAGACCCTATAGGACATATGCCGTGTGCACACGTCACTCTGACAGCAGACTATTGAGAATGCACTCCCACTCGCTGCATAAGGATGACAACCTGCATGTGCGCTTATCTCACGCGCCTATTTTTATCCCGCCGATGCTGCCACAGGGTGGGAACAAAAGCTGGGAGAGACATTGCAGTGTGATCGTGTGGGTCAGGCCGGTGTGGAGAAGAGAAGATGGGACAGAGCTCCTCCCACTCTTCCAGGGATGTTCTCGAGTTGCAGCTGTCAAGTGGCGCATGCAAGATACACAGTGGAGATTTAATGGAGGACATGCATGGTATAATGGGTCGAGCAAGAAGTGTAGAAGGCACAGTTGGACACACAGTTGTATTAGAGCCTCTTATGGCATATTTTTTTTAGTTTAATCATGCTAATCTGCTGTTAAAAAGCAAATTTGCCCAAGAAGATGTAAGTACTGTGTGGTTTGAAGTTTCTTTTGGAGATATTTACACGAGGACTAATGACTAATGGCCTCAAACTAGAACAAGCTTCGGGTGACTTTTTCTTGGAATTGGAATAACTACAATGATTTAGTTTATTTTTGCTATTTATTTGTGCTATTCTCAGGGGTGTTGGACTGGGGGTGTAAACGGTCGAAGCGTGGATTGGTTGAAGCGTCGCAAAAGCGGGACAAGCCGAGAAATAAAGAAATCCAGAAAAAGCACAAAGCACTTCTATGTGCACGTTTTCAAAAGCAAAGTAGTCCATAAACGTGTTGAAATAGGCCACAGTACGTCTGCTGGCACCGCCATGTTTGTATAGGTTTGTTTATTTGACTTCCGCTCAAACCACAATGCTGCTAATAAAAAGATTGAAATAATCAAATCTAAGTGGATGCAACCGTAGAAGTTTTCCATCAAGTCAGGATTAGTGGCTGATAAGGTACTCCTATCTTAACCCAGACAACACTATTTCCATTTAAGCGATAACCTCGTGGTCTTCAGTCAGAACTTGAACTTAAAAAAATCTAATTTCTACTCATTAAAGTGTATAGACTGAGGGAGCACCTGGTGAGTCTCAGAGAAACCCAAACAGACATGAAGCCTGGAGGATTCGAGCAGAAACTAAGAAAAACTCTCCTTGCAAGTGTCTTGGATTTATTTAACAAAAAGTCAAAACGAACAAGTACAAAAGGTGGTCCTGCAAAAAGTTAAGGCAGTCAGAAGAGAGTCTGTGGATTGGCCCGTACTCTCAGAGGCAGCATCTTTTATACATTTATTGACTCCTCAGACACTTGTTACACGGTGGTTTGCTGTTTTTAGCTTTCTAAACGGTGTGTATCAAATGGCACACTTCTGTTTGTCAGGGTCATTAGCCAAAAGGTCTAAAAATAGCCCACACCTGCAGAAACACAATGTCAAGGTCAGTCGGAGGATCATGAGCTTCAACTTGACTCATAAACGAACATCACAATCAATCACAGCGTATATAACAGCACCAGTAGAATACATACAAGAATACATACATTATGGCATGGTGAATATATTATTACTACTTCTTCTACTATTTCTTCACATTAACTATTTTTTCGGGGCGATTCTGTTATATTTTCTCAGTTACATTTTTCCACACTTGAATTTTTGTTGCAATAAAATGCATTATGGTTAAGTAAAGTCCATCACAGACTAAATACATTTATGCACAACATCTGAGGGCCCCATCATTCTTTAAAAAAGAGGAAAATCCTCATCACATTTGGTTATGTTGTTAACAAATAAAACTAATGATTACAAGTTGCAGTTGGTGTATTTTCTAATTGTAAATGATACCTTTTGAGATGTTTATGAGATCAGTCTGGTAGTAACTGCAAAAACAAACAGTCCCGTACCATATAATATATCATATCACAAGCCAGTAGCTACATAGGATATATCTAAAAATTAGCGAGTCATTGTTAAAGCTGGGGCACCTGATTTTCACAGTGCGGAACCGGAAGTAGGTTCTAACTCATCCCTCGCTCTCACAAACCCTATGGCCCATCGTTAAAATTCACATGTATACATTTTCCGTCTGTGCACAGCTTTAAAACAGCCTTTTTCAGACAGCGAAGTAAAACTGGGGAGGACCACCCGAGCACAGCCAATCAGAGCGCTGCTTTTTGCTCTTACATTGAGACAAAAGGCTTTACTTTTAGATACAGACAGTGCACAAACGTTCCAATTTAGTCACAGATTGTTGCTTTCACAAGACAGTATTTGATGGAAAACACAAAATGTACATATTCACCCCCAAAAAAGTCAGGTATCCCAGCTTTAAGTGTGCATAGTCTGCCTGATACGATGTGCGTATCAGCCCTGCTCCACTGCCGATTGACCAAAAGTTTGGATTTAAATTTCAAGGCTCAGTGAAGACAACGAAGAGGTAAGGCAAATACTATGTCAATAATAATGTTTCAGCTGCGTAGGGCCTCCTCCTGAGCGTTTCAGTTTGTGTTTCCGCTGCTCTGGGAGTTAACAATAGCATCAGCAACGTCAGCTTTGGATGAATCTAGATCTAACCGAGAAAACAAACAGAAAGTCCGATGCACTCTACTTTCGTCACTTCAATCCTGTCGACGAATCACTTTTCTACCGCCGCACTCGCATCTCACATGTGCAAGCCGGTGCATCGGTGTAAATCGTCCCATCACTAGTGTGTGGAAACCGTAGAGTGTTTATTCCAGCAAATGTGAATGAAAAAATGACTAACCGAATTTGCTACAATGAATAAATCATATACAAATCGTGTATGAGGGGCCCACCAAGAGGGTTTGTAGCTTGGGCCCAGAATTTGATGCTACGGCCCTGGCTTTGATGAGAGGTTTGAGGGTAGGCACCAGCTGTGTAGAAACTAAATAACCAATTGGAAAGTATGTAGCTGGTGGACATGGGCCTTCTCCAACTGTGTCTTTTGTTGTTGTGTGGACGTTTGACTGCACTGTAGACATACTGACAACACACACACAAGCTCATAGCTCTTAGTGCACAAAGCAGGGTCGGCCCGTGAAATGAGTAATCTAGGCAAATGTTTAGGGCCACAACCAAACAGGGGCCACATGTTCTGTGGACTGTATCCGGACCAGAAAAAAGTCATAAACACAAGTTACAATGTTAAATTAAAACTAGTCAAATGGGCAATTATGTAGAATACAGGGTTTATGCAGGCTTCAGCAAATCAAACGTAAGGCTTTTAATCCCACATTTCAAGATTTTTAATGCCATAATGTCAAAACAAGACCTTTTTGCTTTTTTCATGTCAAAACTACTGGCTTCTAACCATTCCACTGGGCAGCAGAATGACCAGAATATAATAAACGATATATATTATATATAATATAATATTAAAAAAGCAAGTTTACATGAAATTTAAACCATGTAAATGCAAATGTTTTGATCTCAACCTTTGACTTTTATGATGATTTGATTAACGTTTAGATTCAATAAATCTAGCTCTGATCTGGGATTCAAAATATATTGGAATGTTAAATTTCAAAGAAAAACGTCCGTAATGCACACACTTCTGATTGGATGATATTGATCTTATATGTATTATGTTTACAGTTATTTTTGTGATGGATAAATCATTTTTTTAAATAGATTTTAGATTTAAAGCAGAACTAAGTCACTTCAGCAACAGAGCTCCCCCTGCAGGTCGCTACAGAAAATACTCTGCTAGAGAAAAGACACCAAAAGTTTTTTGTTTTTTTTTAATTCACTTCCTTTTTATTGAAATAAGGAAGTACAATCACATACAAAAACATTTAATGTCGCCAAATATAAAAAGAGAGCCAGGGTTTCTCAGGAGCATTGAGCGATGTCAGGAAAGCTGAAGCTTTTTTTCCGCACAGAGACAGCAGGGGGAGACAGTGGGGGCTTCAAACACCCCTAAAATATATTTACAACCACCACATGGACTTACAAAGACGTTTAATAAAGTAAAGATGTTACTTAGTTCTACTTTAAGGCCTGTAGGGATTGAATTGAATGCTTTTTAACACATTTTAAGCCCTGATTTTTGCCAAAAATTAATTCAAAGCTTTTTAATGCTCCGCAGCACCCTGAAGCAAAATATCATATCTAAATACAGGACATGACATGTGATTCAGTCACATTTTCTTAGGAGACGACCCTCAAATCCCCTTTTACATTTGCCTTTCTCTAACTGTAAAAAGATGAATGTAAATGCCTGCTCCACTAGAGATTTCGAATGACTTTTTCTCCACAGTCCAGTCCGGATTTCTTGTCTTCTTTCTGTTCTTCTGTTATGTCCATTTATTCAAACAGTGTGTCGTTTGGTGGGCCACAAACAAAGTCCAAATGTGGAGAGGAAAAGAATAGAGCTTGCAGTGAGAAGAAGCAAACACATGGGCGACGGTAAACAGACGGCTGTCACTCAAACTACACCTGCAGACCGTGTAATTGTGCTGTTCACCGGAGCCGCACCAGGGGCTTAATTACCCACAGTCCTCCAGCTTTGATTCACGCACTGCACTGGAGAACCATGTCACCGTGCATTTTCCTGTTTCCTGTCATCATTTCGTATTGTTCTATTACAATGACATACAGTTTATTATCGTTTGGAAACACATAACAGCCATTATACTCAACGCTTATTGTTGCAGCTGTTAAATTATGGAATACTTGGGCTTTTTACATATGATTGTTTTTGAAAGTCCTCGTGGCATTCTTACTTTACTATTATTTTATGTTTTTGCATGTTGTGTTTATAGCTTAAAGTTTTATTGTTACTTTGGTAAGCTTTGGTTGTTTTTAAGGTGAGATGCTGCAGGTGAATAGGAAAAAAATCTTAAATTTAAAGATATCAGTTTGAAACTTCTCCTGTAGTTTACTCACATAAATGTAAGAAAAATGTATTACATGTTTTTCCATTATGTCATGTTTTTATGTAGATAAAAGACGTTTTATGTGTAAAAATGGCCAAAAATACACATATCTGGGACATTTAAAACTGAAAAATGGACAGAACCAGGTTAAAAATATTTGGTTAATTTTGTACACATATTAGTGGCAAAAATATACAGAGGGGATTTTTAATATCTTATTTAGTGTTGCGATTCCATTTGATTTAATTGATTTGATTTAAGGACTTAAAACAGCAGAAGATTCTCGGATAAGTGACATAGATGATCTGAAAATACGTCACTGATCGAGGGAGTTCAGCAGGAAGTGTTTTTGACGCTCGGAGAGAGAGGATTTTCTAATGAACGTTCCTCACAACAGTGTGAATGCAGCTGAATGCAACTTCAAAAGCACTCCCTGCTGAACTCCCTCCAGTGTTGTGATGTTCTTTCTGCTGTCCTTAATAAATCCTTCATTCATGGCCTCATTCAGAGCATTTCTGCCTCCAAACACGACCACTGCTCCTGCTGAATGCATCATACTTTCTCCTAAAGTGATAACATAACTGGCCTGTGATTAAATTGTGTCTAGCGCTAGGCTTTGACATGAGATGGCAAATGTAAGGGAGAGCATGTTTAAAGGCTAATAACAATATGAAAAATGCTGAATATTTTTCCTTTAAAGATACATCTATAAATGACTTTTGGGTTAATAATTATTTCACACTTCCTGATCTGTCATAGTCCGGGGCTTGTTTTGGCTTTCTCCTGTTTGCTCCTCCTCCCCTCTTGTTCTGTGTCCTGTTTGGAGCTTCCAAGGCATGGCTCCTGCTCCAGCCCTGCACTCACCTGCGCTCCTCGGTCCGGCCTGCTCCTCCTCTAACACCCCTGTGCTCACCTGCGCTCCTCGGTCCGGCCTGCTCCTCCTCTAACACCCCTGTGCTCACCTGTGATCCTCGGTCCGGCCTGCTCCTCCTCTAACACCCCTGCGCTCACCTGTGCTCCTCGGTCCGGCCTGCTCCTCCTCTAACACCCCTGTACTCACCTGCGCTCCTCGGTCCGGTCTCTCCTCCTCTAACACCCCTGTACTCACCTGCGCTCCTCGGTCCGGCCTGCTCCTCCTCTAACACCCCTGTACTCACCTGCGCTCCTCGGTCCGGCCTGCTCCTCCTCTAACACCCCTGTACTCACCTGCGCTCCTCGGTCCGGCCTGCTCCTCCTCTAACACCCCTGTACTCACCTGCGCTCCTCGGTCCGGCCTGCTCCTCCTCTAACACCCCTGTACTCACCTGCGCTCCTCGGTCCGGCCTGCTCCTCCTCTAACACCCCTGTGCTCCTCGGTCCGGCCTGCTCCTCCTCTAACACCCTGTACTCACCTGCACTCCTCGGTCCGGCCTGCTCCTCCTCTAACACCCCTGTACTCACCTGTGCTCCTCGGTCCGGCCTGCTCCTGCTCTAACACCCCTGTACTCACCTGTGCTCCTCGGTCCGGCCTGCTCCTCCTCTAACACCCCTGTACTCACCTGTGCTCCTCGGCTCGGCCTGCTCCTGCTCTAACACCCCTGTACTCACCTGCGCTCCTCGGTCCGGCCTGCTCCTCCTCTAACACCCTGTACTCACCTGCACTCCTCGGTCCGGCCTGCTCCTCCTCTAACACCCCTGCGCTCACCTGTGCTCCTCGGCTCGGCCTGCTCCTGCTCTAACACCCCTGTACTCACCAGTGATCCTCGGTCCGGCCTGCTCCTCCTCTAACACCCCTGCGCTCACCTGTGCTCCTCGGTCCGGCCTGCTCCTCCTCTAACACCCCTGCGCTCACCTGTGCTCCTCGGTCCGGCCTGCTCCTGCTCTAACACCCCTGTACTCACCTGTGCTCCTCGGTCCGGCCTGCTCCTGCTCTAACACCCCTGTACTCACCTGTGTTCCTCGGTCCAGCCTAGTCCTCCTCTAACACCCCTGTACTCACCTGTGCTCCTCGGCTCGGCCTGCTCCTGCTCTAACACCCCTGTACTCACCCGTGCTCCTCAGTCCGGCCTGCTCCTCCTCTAACACCCCTGCGCTCACCCGTGCTCCTCGGTCCGGCCTGCTCCTCCTCTAACACCCCTGTGCTCACCTGCGCTCCTCGGTCCGGCCTGCTCCTCCTCTAACACCCCTGTGCTCACCTGTGCTCCTCGGTCCGGCCTGCTCCTCCTCTAACACCCCTGTACTCACCTGCGCTCCTCGGTCCGGCCTGCTCCTCCTCTAACACCCCTGTGCTCACCTGCGCTCCTCGGTCCGGCCTGCTCCTCCTCTAACACCCCTGGACTCACCTGTGTTTTTAAATCAAGACCTTTTGACTGCCATCCAAAAGTAATTATCAATCTAAGAAGTTGGACCCAGAAGGTAGACTTTATACGGTTCTGAGCTGTATTAGCCCCGCCCCCTGGGAGGAGTGCCCCAGCACCTTTTGAACAGCTGAATGTGCACTGATATTTTGACAACAGAGCATGTAATTTCCTCAAAACATGCCTGGATTTGTTTCATTCAGACAAGAAGAGTATATTCAGTCGTCCTGGAGCTCACAAATAAAAGTCAGATAGGGCACCTTTAAACTATTCAACAGCAAAAAGGTCACTTATTTTGGGAGGTTCCAACTTCTCACTTTGTTTTGTTTTAATTAATAATTAACTGTGGGTAGTTTTGTAATAACTGAATGCCGCTCATTTGCGTCATTCGCTCTCGTGTCTTGACCTTCTCGATGTAGGTCTGCGTGTGCGGCTTCAGGTTGATGTACTTAATCCTACGTGGGGTGTGTGACCTGTAATCCATCCTAAGTCATGCTGCTGGGACGGCCTAATCTTATCAGGAGCGTGCCAGCCTTGCCTTCAGCTGCTTCACATGCTTCACACTTCACCTGCCATCACCTTCGCACCCCACCTTCATCAGCTCCACCACCTTCATCTGCTTCACCAGCTCCACCTTCTTCACCAGCCTTCATCTACTTCACCTTCTTCATCAGCTCCACCTGCTTCACCAGCCCCTCCTTCTTCACCACCTTCATCTACTTCATCTGCTTCACCAGCTCCACCTGCTTCACCAGCCTTCATCTACTTCACCTTCTTCACCAGCTCCACCTGCTTCACCAGCTTCATCTGGTTCACCAGCTCCACCTGCTTCACCAGCTCCATCTGCTTCCCCATCTCCATCTGCTTCACCATCTCCATCTGCTTCACCAGCTTCACCATCTCCACCTGCTCCACCTGCTCCACCAGCTTCACCTGCTTCACCATCTCCACCTGCTTCACCATCTCCACCAGCTTCACCAGCTCCACCAGCTCCATCTGCTTCACCATCTCCTCCTTCTTCACCAGCCTTCATCTGCTTCACCAGCTTCACCTGCTTCACCATCTCCACCTGCTTAACCAGCTTCACCTGCTTCACCAGCTCCACCATCTCCACCTGCTTCACCTGCTTCACCAGCTCCACCTTCTTCACCAGCCTTCATCTGCTTCACCATCTCCACCTGCTTCACCAGCTCCGTCTACTTCACCAGCTTCATCTGCTTCACCATCTCCATCTGCTTCACCACCTTCATCTGCTTCACCTGCTCCACCAGCTTCACCTGCTTCACCATCTCCACCTGCTTCACCATCTCCTCTGGCTTCACCATCTCCACCAGCTTTTCCAGCTTCACCAGCTCCACCAGCTTCACCAGCTCCATCTGCTTCACCATCTCCTCCTTCTTCACCAGCCTTCATCTGCTTCACCAGCTCCACCATCTCCACCTGCTTCACCAGCTTCACCTTCTTCACCAGCTCCACCTGCTTCACCATCTCCATCTCCTGCTTCACCAGCTCCATCTGCTTCACCATCTCCTCCTTCTTCACCAGCCTTCATCTGCTTCATCATCTCCACCTGCTTAACCAGCTTCACCTGCTTAACCAGCTTCACCTGCTTCACCATCTCCTCCTTCTTCACCAGCCTTCATCTGCTTCACCATCTCCACCTGCTTAACCAGCTTCACCTGCTTCACCATCTCCACCTGCTTCACCAGCTCCATCTGCTTCACCAGCTTCATTTGCTTCACCATCTCCATCTGCTTCACCAGCTTCACCATCTCCACCTGCTCCACCAGCTTCACCTGCTTCACCATCTCCACCTGCTTCACCATCTCCACCAGCTTCACCAGCTCCACCAGCTCCATCTGCTTCACCATCTCCTCCTTCTTCACCAGCCTTCATCTGCTTCACCAGCTTCACCTGCTTCACCATCTCCACCTGCTTAACCAGCTTCACCTGCTTCACCAGCTCCACCATCTCCACCTGCTTCACCAGCTCCACCTGCTCCACCATCTCCACCTGCTTCACCAGCTCCACCTTCTTCACCAGCCTTCATCTGCTTCACCATCTCCACCTGCTTCACCAGCTCCATCTGCTTCACCAGCTTCATCTGCTTCACCATCTCCATCTGCTTCACCAGCTTCACCATCTCCACCAGTTTCACCTGCTTCACCATCTCCACCTGCTTCATCATCTCCCCCGGCTTCACCATCTCCACCAGCTTTTCCAGCTTCACCAGCTCCACCAGCTTCACCAGCTCCATCTGCTTCACCATCTCCTCCTTCTTCACCAGCCTTCATCTGCTTCACCAGCTCCACCATCTCCACCTGCTTCACCAGCTTCACCTTCTTCACCAGCTCCACCTGCTTCACCATCTCCATCTCCTGCTTCACCAGCTCCATCTGCTTCACCATCTCCTCCTTCTTCACCAGCCTTCATCTGCTTCACCATCTCCACCTGCTTAACCAGCTTCACCTGCTTCACCATCTCCTCCTTCTTCACCAGCCTTCATCTGCTTCACCATCTCCACCTGCTTAACCAGCTTCACCTGCTTCACCAGCTCCACCTGCTTCACCAGCTCCACCATCTCCACCTGCTTCACCAGCTCCACCTGCTCCACCATCTCCACCTGCTTCACTAGCTCCACCTTCTTCACCAGCCTTCATCTGCTTCACCATCTCCACCTGCTTCACCAGCTCCATCTGCTTCACCAGCTTCATTTGCTTCACCATCTCCATCTGCTTCACCAGCTTCATTTGCTTCACCATCTCCATCTGCTTCACCAGCTTCACCATCTCCACCTGCTCCACCAGCTTCACCTGCTTCACCATCTCCACCTGCTTCACCATCTCCACCGGCTTCACCATCTCCACCAGCTTCTCCAGCTTCATCAGCTCCACCAGCTTCACCAGCTCCATCTGCTTCACCATCTCCTCCTTCTTCACCAGCCTTCATCTGCTTCACCAGCTCCACCATCTCCACCTGCTTCACCAGCTCCACCAGCTTCACCAGCTCCATCTGCTTCACTATCTCCTCCTTCTTCACCAGCCTTCATCTGCTTCACCAGCTCCACCATCTCCACCTGCTTCACCAGCTCCACCAGCTTCACCAGCTCCAACTGCTTCACCATCACCTACTTCTTCACCAGCTCTTCATTTGCTTCACCAGCTCCATCTCCACCTGCTCCACCAGCTCCACCTGCTTCACCATCTCCACCTGCTTCACCAGCTTCACCTTCTTCACCAGCTCCACCTGCTTCACCATCTCCATCTCCTGCTTCACCAGCTCCACCTGCTTCACCATCTCCTCCTTCTTCACCAGCCTTCATCTGCTTCACCAGCTCCACCATCTCCACCTGCTTCACCAGCTTCACCTTCTTCACCAGCTCCACCTGCTTCACCATCTCCATCTCCTGCTTCACCAGCTCCACCTGCTTCACCATCTCCACCTGCTCCACCAGCTCCAGCCTTCACTACAGGCCACAGTTCAGACACAGACAGATCAGTGACACAGTTGGAAGCCACATATGTATTCTTCAAAACATCAATAGCAGAAGAGTCGTCTGTGGATGAAAATCGACCTCACATTGAAATAGAAACAATGAAAAACATCCAATGAACCCAGATGTGAGATACGTCAGCAGTGGAGCCAAATCATGACACCGGCAGCGCTCGTGCAAAGCCACAGTTGTTCTTACAAATGTCTAAAATACGTTTTTAGAAATGCAACAGAAAACGTAAGTTCAGACATTCGAACAAAATAATGTTGAGTCTGCAGTGTTTTCTGGAGCTTGTGTCCTCAGAGCAGGAAAAATCCAGGGCTGTGGGACTCACAAGTGAACGAGTCACTAATAATACTTAAATATGCCTGAATACTTTGTACACAGTTCTAGTACTTCAGAAATAGTCACTGGAGGTTATATTACAGCCTAAAGCCACGTGTGTTTATTACACTTTCAGGGGGTCGGGGCACCACAAGCTCTTTCTGCTCAGGGCATCCAATTGGCCTATTATGACACTATTATTTTTTACAAGCTTTGAAGATTTCTCAGGAAGAAAAGGTTCAGGTTGTGAAAATAAAAGTGCAGTCAATCCACAGCTAAGCAACTTCATAGATGGATTCCCTTGTTATTAACAACATTTTAGCCTAAACCGAAGCTGTTCAACCTGAATTATAACTTAGTTTGGTGGATAGCATATGTGGTGAATATTTATCATAGGATTAGGGTTAGGGTTGTCGTTTTAAAATGTTTAATTTACAGGAAGAAGTGCTGCTAAAACAGAATCCCTCTGTGATGTCATCAATATGTGACGTAGCATTAAAAATACAGGGACAATTTACAGCAACTGACCCATTTTTCTGACCGTTTAAACAATTATTTAACAAAATAAAGGTGTTATCAGATATTATTGCTGGTTAAATCATTATACACGAAACTATTGTGTCATTTATGTGGATTTTGGCCCTTGTTTTCTAAGTAGTTTCTAGGTAACAGTTGTGGAATGACCTCTAACTATGTCACATTTGTGCTCATGGTCAACCAGGAAGTGACATTATAAACGTTACACAAACTGTCAAACTGGACAAACAAATAGACAAAATGTTTAGTCAAATCTTAAATATAATCATGTTCATTACGTTTTAGAGAAATATGTAGTAACTCATAAACACTTTCAGGTCAGATCAGGCCCTCCAAACCATCTCCAAATATTTAAAAATATATGTTCTCTTGTTTAACTCTGGGTTAGGTCTAGTTCATACTTGTTTTGGTCCTGGTTTAGACCTCATTTAATTCTGCTTTAAACTTGGTTTGATTCTAGGTTAGTCCTGGTTCAGATCTAGACCTAATGCTGATTCACTCCTGGATCAGCAATTTTGTCTAAGAACAGGCCCGTCGACAGAAATTTGGGGGCCCAGGGCAAGAAGCCTCACATGGGCCCCCCTCTAATATAAATTAATAAGAAGAGGGTCCAATTCTGGGCCTCTAAGACCATGAGGCCCAGGACAACAGACCCCCTTGTCCACCCCTGTCTACTCCTCTGTATGGGAAGAACAATTTAGTTTTTTCACAAAAATCTGTCATTTTATCATTATTAAAACTGATCTGTTGACGATTCTTTGTTCAAGAAATTGTTGAATATCCCTGGGCTGAACCATGAAAAGGTGATTTTAAACAAGAAATGGGTAAAAGTTACAAAAACTGTGTAGAAGAAAAGCAAAAAGTCAAAAAGTCTATTGAGAAGAATGACTCACCTGAGAAGCCTCGCACCCCCCATGTCAAATAAATAAGGCATTAAAACCATGATGGCGGGGAAATCAATATGCTACCTTTTTGCTTTCCTTTTCCCAACCCAAGAACATTCAAATATTAAAGAAGTCAATGCAAAATTCAGCCCCCAGATAAGATATTGATATTTGAGTGTTGATATGGAGCGCGCAAGCCTCTCTCTCTCTCTCTCTCTCTCTCTCTCTCTCTCTCTCTCTCTCTCTCTCTCTCTCTCTCTCTCTCTCTCTCTCTCTCTCTCTCTCTCTCTCTCTCTCTCTCTCTCTCTCTCTCTCTCTCTCTCTCTCTCTCTCTCTCTCTTGTCACAAATCCTGCAGCTTCTCTTTCTTGTGTCTCGCGTAGAATCTGGGACAAGGATCCTGCTGCTTCTGCTGCTCTTCATTTGCACAACATTTCCACAAAACAAACGTACAAATGAACAGGCGGAGGAGGTGGCAGCATCCAGGGCTCTGAGCTCGGCTTTCTCTGTTTTCTGAGCGATGCTACAGGATACAGATAATATGACCACAAACAGAAAGTTAAACGTAATCAGGGAAAGGTTATCTGAACACAGGAAAAACCTACATATGTTGAACCTTATTATTTTTGGTTGAGATTGACAAACATTCCATTTTTCTCTTTTGCATGAATGTATTTTCAACTGATACGACTGAGCAAACTCCACAGTGGCAGGGAAATTATGTTGGCGTCAACCACAATGAACAAACTTTATTAGAGTACACCGGGATGTACAAACGATCAAGGACAGAGGAAAGACACAGCATTTTACAGGATTTAAAAAGCTCCAGATCGACGAGAGACGTGGCTTTCTGAAACTGAATGGACTGTAGTTTCTGTTTAGTAGATTCAAAATCTTTATTGTGAATTTGTATTGGTGACTCCACTAATTATTCATCTGTTATTTGAGTGACGTTTGAAGAGAAAAACTCACAATCTCATAAATCACAAATGTCTTCAAAATGAATTCAGTTGTGTATTACATTGACTTGAGTGAAAAACAGCTTCACATAAGTTAGAGCAGTGTTTTTCAACCTTTAATGAGTCGTGGCACACTTTTTGGGTTTGAAAGTTACCACGGCACACCAACTACTATGAAAACATGACCAAATCAGACCGTTTAGTTAAAAAGTACGTTACATAATGAGGAACAAAAAATGTCTGTCCCCTTGTCTAGTTCTTTAAATTTGATAATAGTGATGGTTTTGCTCTTGTTTGATGCAGAAGTTGCTCCAAAATGGCAAATTAGTCAATTACATCCGCATTTATTAATATAGTGACACACACTGGATATTTTTTCAAGGCAAACCTGACAAAACTTAAAGGCGCACTAGTGTTCCCCGGCACACTGGTTGAAAATCAAGGAGTCAGAGTACAACTTAGAGTACAGAATTGGCCTCTTTGCACTGGCTCCCTGTCGGCTACAGGATTGATTTT
The DNA here is from genome assembly GCA_019453435.1 of Rhinogobius similis. Lineage (NCBI taxonomy): Eukaryota > Metazoa > Chordata > Actinopteri > Gobiiformes > Gobiidae > Rhinogobius > Rhinogobius similis. Next base: position 4,309,937 of record CM033626.1, read on the forward strand.
AAGATTTTTGCTGATGGTTTTTAAATGTTTAAATGGGTTGGCTCCTCCTTATCTCTCGGAGCGTCTGTCTGTTCATGCTCCATGTAGAGCGTTGAGCTCAGCAAACCTCATGATCTTAGACGTCCCGAGATCACGGTTAAAAACCCGAGGGGACAGGGCTGTCTCTGCGGCAGGTCCCAGACTCTGGAACAGTCTTCCTTTGAGCATTAGAACAGCCCAATCTTTGAATATTTTTAAGACTTTGTTAAAAACCCATTTGTTTGCACAGGCTTTTAACACAAGCTGAGCAGAACATTTATATTGCATTTTTATTTTAGCTTGTCTCTGCATGTTCTGTTTTTGTCTTATTGTATTTTATATTGTGTCTGTACAGCACTTTGGGCCATTGTGGTTGTTTTTAAATGTGCTTAATAAATAAATTTGACTTGACTTGACTACAGAATTGTTCCCTTTTCACATATAACACATATTTCACACATACATGTAAGGTGCGTTCAGACCACGGCGTCAAAATTGCGTCGGGCGCCTGTGCATTTGAGGGCAGACGCTTTGGACGCCTCGGACGCACAGCTGAAAAATAAACTGAACATGCCGTGCAGTCAAGCTGTTGTGTTTCCCGTGTGGTCGTTCTCTCGGTGCGACGGCAGACCAGGTTGAGAGAGTGTGTTTACTTTAAAAAGCCCAACAACGGAGGCAAACATCGCGGTCTGAGTCCACCAGGTCCTTCAGGCGATGAGAGGTTGGTGAATATCATCATTTGCTACAAGAGCTGCGTCTGGATGTCGATGGTGCGGCGTTCGTTTTGGTCCGTTTGGTACGTCACTGTGTAATCTCTGATTTGCTGCAGCGCCTTGTCGGTCGCCAAAAGTTCAGCTCTCCAAAACGCCTGGCACGCCCAAAACGGGATTCACGCCGCCCTGGAAGCTCTGGACGTGCCGCAGAAACGCCGCACGCCTTGGATTAGGAGGTGAAAAGGTCCAGATTTTGCAGATTGAGGGAACTATCTACGCAGTCCATTCTCTTTAAAAGCACTCTCTGCCACATAAGGGTCACTAATGTATAATCTGATTAGTTTTTGTGCTGTTTTGTCATTTGTGGTTTCATTTAATGACAAAGATACACCCCAAAAGTAAAGGTCAGGCTAATTATCATTCTTCCCTGCTGTTGTCTGTCTGATGTCTGGTTTTGTGGTTGTTCAGCTGACATTGGTGTAACATTGTGTGTGTTTGGGATTTCAGTGACATTTTGAACACATAAAATTATATTGATGTTTTGCCTCTTTTGTTCCTAGTTTTGTCAGAATATCAGGCATTTATTATTGTAGAATTTCTGACAGTTTTGAATAAGTTAAATAGATTAAAAACAGTATTTAACTTGATTTGAATATTTTTCTTAGTTTTGTTCCTTACCAACATTTTTCAATTTTTCTCTTTTCTTTTATTAAGTACAACACGGTTTTATTTACTGTTTTATGTTAAATGGAATATATATTTGGAAATTATCGTTTTTATTTGATCATTCTGACATCAGTTTGACAGTTGAAATACTCTGACACACTGATAACTAATGAACAGCACTATGTGATTTGAAACATTTTATGAAGAGAGGTTTTGATTCAAAGTTTCCACTAAAATTTCTGACCTCCACTGAGAGATGCCGCCAACACATTCTGAATGCTTTAATAATTCTGCAATTAATCTGATGAGATGGAGCGTGCATATTTTAGGTTTATCCAATCGAAGCCGGCTTTGGAAACACAAGCACTTGGCTTTCCACCAGCTCCGTGTGGGAGGAGAAACATCTAGAGCCATCACACACTTCACTAATCAACTTAAACAGCCTCCACCTCACTTTATACACTTTGTTACAGAGACGCTCCGGTTTAATGCAGGAAAATAAGGCCCAGGTCTCACGCTGATGCTTGGAATCTTTATTTTTCTTTGCTTTCTTAGACACTCACGGGACATACTAAAACTGTAAAACAAAATGACAAACACAGTGTTGTTCATAACTCTTCACGTCAAACATATTTTCCTTTATTCCATTATTATTTATTATTATATTTGTAGCCTGCAAACCAAGCACAGATTTACCATGCTCTTTACAAATGTGTGGTGGCTTTATCCTTTCCTTATGCTGTATGTTAACACAATGTATACAATATTATGAACTCAAATAATTACAAAATGAATGAACTTTAGACGTTTAATGGTTCATCTCATTTGATCATTTCAGCACTCAAAAGGTGTTCACATTTGCACATTCACCACATCAATATTGGGACTAAACCCGAAACTTACCCTGAAACCCTTAACAGGACCAAACCAAGTCCACACCAAGTAATGACAAATGTGAACGCATCCTGAGAAACTCTTTAAATATTTAAAAAAACTTTAATCTACTTAATCTTTTATTTTTAGCTAATGAAGCCTATTCATGCAATTCTCTACAGTTAACCTATGGCAGAGCAAAGAGTTATTCAACATGTTATGCGTAAACTATAGGGTTTCAACTTCCATAGGAAAGTCATCAGTTTAAATATAACTTTTGGATGGAATTTAAAACGTCTTCATTTCAAATCGGTGTCCAGATGATTACCCTTGAAAATGCTTGTACTGTGGATGTTGCGGCGAGCTGCCATGTCTCTCCCTTTATTGTCTGAGACCAGGTGGAACCAATCTGTGGTTAGTGGGGCACGCCGGACAGGTCGAAGGTGCAGACACTTTCACTTCCTGCTATGCACAGAGAGCCGACAAGACTGCACAGCCCAGGCAAAAATCCTGAGAAGGAAAAAGACTCAAACTAATGTACTGCACAGGAATGAGTACTTGCAAAACCCTGAAGTGACAGCCAAGTTTATGTTGCGGTTAGGTTGTGCAGAAGTGCTTAGGCTTCCATTTGCTCAAACTGCCTTTGAACCGTTATCAAAAGATGTGTTTGGACATCAGTAAGTGTGTCAAACTAAACAATCACAGTCACACGTGTCCTCCCTGTTCTGCAGACTGATAGTAGCCTGTCTTTTCAGTCTTTGTTCACGTTGCTCTGGACAGCTGCAAGTTCCCATCCTGACCTGGAGCGACTGTCAAGCCGTGGTCTTTTAACTCGCAAATTATGCTTGAAAAAGTGTTTGAGCGATGCAGTGACGACGTTCTAATACGGCTATATGTATTTTGTTCCCGTAGACTGTCAGTTGGGATGGTATTTGTGCTGCGGTTGTGGTTGTTTGACTCACAAATCACGCTGTATAAGTGGGAGGACGGTGCAAACACTGTGCACCAGTATCACGGCTCACATCTAAAAATTAGATGAACAAAGATGCTGATCTCAGTCGTGTTTGCTGTCGCCTACATAACCGGGAAATGGAATCGTTCACATTGTAATTGCAACAATGTGAATCAGTGACAGCATCAACCAAAATATAATTATGGAATGTCTACAGGATAATGCACCAGTCATGTACTCGCTCTTGAGATGTTGTTAGCTGCAATCCACAGGTTTTATAACTTGCTAATCAATCCAGCGGAGATGTCAGGTGTCTACAAAATGATCTGGTTCCATCAGCACCAAGCATGCTCATGTAGGATGAGTTGATTGTAATCCCAAGCATTGTCTCCAAATGTCAACAAACCATTTTCACAGGAGTTGTTCACTTGCTTTGGGGGATCAAAGTGGACAGTACTGCTTGACCTGTTATTACGTTGTCATTTTATGCACATGTGAACTGTCGCAAATAAAAGCTAATACTGTTGGGCTTATGTGGCATTTATTTACACTGGCTCAAAATTACTTTAGGAATGCCTGGGGAAAAAGAATATTCATGTACAATTTCTTCTACCAAAATCTTTTGCAACTTCAAACTCTTGTGGGAGAGCTCTTTACACTTGAGCCAGAAGGCCCAGGAGCTCCACACAAAAGTCAAACAGTGAAGCTGCAGAGAGGCCAATCAGTGGGGAATACACTTTGCAATTTATCAACATGTTTCTGAAGAAGTAGTGGTCATGAAACCTTTTGTGAAAATTTACCAAAGCATTTAGGATATGCAGCTTCACTAAAATAATTTACCAATTCATGAAGCCAAACATTTATTACATGTAGGCTACAAAAAATTCACATCAACATATAATTTTAATTTTATCCTCGGGACATGCTGAAGTGCACGTTTTAAAATATATACAAAGTGCGCATCATTGTTTAATAATAAAAAAAAAAAAATTATTGGCTAATCATTAATGCACACACGTATTCCTCCTGTGTAGGGGAAACCTCATGCATTTGCTGTGGTACCACTGCAGACACTGACCACAGGCAGACAATGACCACAGGCAGACACTGACCACAGACAGACACGGACCACAGACAGACACTGACCACAGGCAGACACTGACCACAGGCAGACACGGACCACAGACAGACACTGACCACAGGCAGACACTGACCACAGGCAGACACTGACCACAGACAGACACTGACCACAGGCAGACACGGACCACAGACAGACACGGACCACAGGCAGACACGGACCACAGACAGACACGGACCACAGACAGACACGGACCACAGGCAGACACTGACCACAGACAGACACGGACCACAGACAGACACGGACCACAGACAGACACTGACCAGAGGCAGACACTGACCACAGGCAGACACGGACCACAGACAGACACTGACCACAGACAGACACTGACCACAGGCAGACACGGACCACAGACAGACACGGACCACAGACAGACACGGACCACAGGCAGACACTGACCACAGGCAGACACGGACCACAGACAGACACGGACCACAGACAGACACTGACCACAGGCAGACACTGACCACAGGCAGACACGGACCACAGACAGACACTGACCACAGACAGACACTGACCACAGGCAGACACGGACCACAGGCAGACACGGACCACAGACAGACACGGACCACAGGCAGACACGGACCACAGGCAGACACTGACCACAGGCAGACACGGACCACAGGCAGACACTGACCACAGACAGACACGGACCACAGGCAGACACTGACCACAGGCAGACACTGACCACAGACAGACACTGACCACAGGCAGACACTGACCACAGGCAGACACTGACCACAGGCAGACACTGACCACAGACAGACACTGACCACAGGCAGACACTGACCACAGACAGACACGGACCACAGACAGACACTGACCACAGGCAGACACTGACCACAGACAGACACGGACCACAGACAGACACGGATCACAGGCAGACACTGACCACAGGCAGACACTGACCACAGGCAGACACTGACCACAGACAGACATGGATCACAGGCAGACACTGACCACAGACAGACACTGACCACAGACAGACACGGACCACGGGCAGACACTGACCACAGACAGACACTGACCACAGGCAGACACTGACCACAGGCAGACACTGACCACAGGCAGACACGGACCACGGGCAGACACTGACCACGGGCAGACATGGATCACAGGCAGACACTGACCACAGACAGACACTGACCACAGGCAGACACTGACCACAGACAGACACTGACCACAGACAGACACTGACCACAGACAGACACGGACCACAGACAAACATGGATCACAGGCAGACACTGACCACAGACAGACATGGATCACAGGCAGACACTGACCACAGACAGACACTGACCACAGACAGACACTGACCACAGGCAGACACGGACCACAGGCAGACACTGACCACAGGCAGACACTGACCACAGGCAGACATGGACCACAGGCAGACACTGACCACAGGCAGACACTGACCACAGGCAGACACTGACCACAGACAGACACTGACCACAGACAGACACTGACCACAGGCAGACACTGACCACAGACAGACACGGACCACAGACAGACACGGACCACAGGCAGACACTGACCACAGACAGACACTGACCACAGGCAGACACTGACCACAGACAGACACGGACCACAGGCAGACACGGACCACAGGCAGACACTGACCACAGACAGACACTGACCACAGACAGACACTGACCACAGGCAGACACTGACCACAGACAGACACTGACCACAGGCAGACACTGACCACAGGCAGACACTGACCACAGACAGACACTGACCACAGACAGACACTGACCACAGACAGACACGGACCACAGGCAGACACTGACCACAGACAGACACTGACCACAGACAGACACTGACCACAGGCAGACACTGACCACAGGCAGACACGGACCACAGACAGACACTGACCACAGACAATCTGTTAAGGGACAGGCAGAACTTTAATAACACAACCACATGCAAATAATGGTGTCTAAAGAACGACTGTCGTCCTCATCGTCTTCATCCGTCCTCCCTAAGCAGCAAAAGCCACAGCTGCAGAACTGTGACAAGAAAGGCATCGCAAATTAAAGGTTGGTGCAACATTTTCTTGCACCTGTTACCTTAAACATACAGTGCTTTCCAGCAGGATTCACGCTATCTCTAGTCTGTGGCGCAACACACCCTCTTGATCCACAGAGAAGCAGATGTCCTCTCTGAGGACGATGTTTTCCGCCAAATGCAAAGCAAGGAATTTATAATTGGTCAATGTATTCTGTTTAATTATCTTGCAAATCAGCTCACCGCAGGACGTGCTATCTGCTGCCGTGGGGTATGAGGAAGGGTAGACAGGTTCATAGGTGCCAGTGTGTGTGCTACATTTCAGAACAGTACAAACCAGGTTACACGCTGGCACTTAGATACTTCCTCTAGTTTAACGCCAAAAGGATTCAAATACAGGACTTTTTTCAGTCAAGGAGTGTGACATTGGCCTGCTTTGCCAGGAGGTGGAAGAACCAATTCCAATTGCATGCTGCATTAGATCTTTGTTTTTAAAGTAAAAAAAAAATTAAACTTTACTTAACTCTCCAGTTGGCGATGTGGTCCCAGGTTAAAAAAATCTGTGGTAAAAAGCTTAAATGGGCCAATCCTGCTCCACAGAATATGGCCAGGATTGATCCCAGCCCTAATCATTTGCAGAACTGAAAAAAACAGGAAAGTGTCATTATAATGACATCTTGCTAGTTGTCAGCAGCATTCAGCAGTTTCTGGATACTTGGAGATACTGTAGATACTTCGTCCTCTGCTGGGACGGCTCCACGGGAGGAGAAGGCACGGGCCCCGCTACCTCGCCTGCTGGGGACGGCTCCACAGCCCCGACACCTGTTTCAGGGACCAGGTTTGCGGGCACACTAGGCCGAAGTACGATGTACCTTGTGGTTGTCCAGATTCACAGATTCCTCACAGTGCCATCTGGAGCCTTCATGTTTACGCTTTTACCCTGTATGTGAAAAGCACCAGATCCCCTTCCTGAAAGTGGTCATCGTGGCCAGTCTTCAGACGTTTGGCCTTGTGTTTGTCCTGGCTCTTTTTCATTTTCTCCCTAACATCTTGGTGAGTTTCGCCAAGGCTTTGCAGACCAGGCCGCAGTTTTTCTGCCTCCATAAAGGCCTGCACGCCCTCCTCGGTAATCTGTTTTAGAAGTACAACGCAAAACAGTTGAATAATGCACTTGAAAGTAAAAGCAAAGTGGTAATACCTCATAGTCAGCTGGGACTTCAGATGGATATCTCGCCTCCCGGCCAAACATGAGGAAATAGGGACCATGCCGAGTGGTGAGCTGCATTTTTGTCCTCAAGGCAAACATGGTTGACTGCAGATACTCATCCCATGTGTGCAGGCTGTTCCATACCATCTTATTCAGACACCCTTTCAACCAAACAGTCTTCAATTCAGAGGGCATTGCTACATGTCGATACATTTTTGATCCCCCTGTATGGTCCTGTTCATCTTCTCCAGACCACTGGTCTGTGGATGGTGTGGGGAGCAAAAGCTTCTGTCAAGGCCCAGTTTGGCACAGACTGCAGCATTTAGCTTAAACAAAATGCAGGTAACACATCATCCACATGAGTGAGGTCAGGAAGCCTACCTTGTGAAACTCAGTTCCCTGATCTGAAAGGATCCTCTGTGGTAAAAGAATTAAAGCACAGCCCGTTACCTCCATGCCCACTGACTCAATGGGCTCTGTGACTTAGGGGAAAGACAACGATTACTTGCATTTAAGGACAGTCCGATAAATAGATATAGATTCTTCCTTCTATGGGGGTGTGCTGACTTGGGCCTTGAGATTAGGCCTCAGGACACTCCTTTCCCTATCATCATCCAACAATGTACTGTAAACAGTTGGTTACTTGAACTGGTTTTGGTGGTGTGTCAGTAACCTTTTTCTCACCCAGGTTCAGATCCCGATGCATTTTGGGCCAGTAATACCTGACTATGATGGCCCGTCTGGTTTTCTCCCTGTCACAGTAACCTCTGATAGCACTGCTAGTGCCCGGTCTATTACAAACGCAAACGACATACAAACACATACGATCCATTAGATTATTCCGTTTACATGTGACATTGTAAATGGGAAGAAGAATTGCAGTTTGACAGCAAACCTTTCTGGGTGTAAAATTTTGCATGGCATTTGAATGATGAATCCAGCCTGTCTGCAGGAAACCTGCCGTGGCCCAGGTACTCCAACTGTTGTTTGAAATTTGAAGGGATCATCTTTCCTTATATGTGTCCTAGCTAAACTAAACTTACCCTTGCTCTAAATCCTAGTATTTCTAACAAAAATTGGCTATATGGCTCCTAAAATATATAAACTGTTAATTGGCTCTATGGCTCCTAAATATCTAACTAAAACTGGCTCTACTGGCTTTTAAATCCTGATCAAAGAAAACCTGACAATATTGTGCTCAAAATGTCTCTATCTTCTCTCAATCCTCAGCACTTTGTCCTCACAAGTGAAAGGCTGATAATAACTGTGGCCTTTTATACCAACAGTCTCCATTAAAATAAGGACTTCACCTGCATAGGGCGTGTAACAATCAAACTTGACTGGTCCTCCCATAGGTCATTAAAGAGACAAAGAAGAATGAACCTTAGATTTGTGAGGGGTAAAACCTCCAGGGATTGAGACAGGTTAGTTATACACATGAATTTAGGAGACAATAAAACCTGGTTTGCATTAGTCGGAATATGCTGTGATATATTAGAAAGAAAATGATTGAAAGCCCTTTGTTTCCAGACATTCCATAATTATATTTTGGTTGACATTGTCACTGATTCACGTTGTTGCAATTACAACATGAACAAGTCCATTTCCTGGTTATGTGTGTAGGCGATAGCGAACACGACTGAGATCAGTGTCTTTGTTCATCTAACTCTATTGATCATTTAGTTTCACACACTTAATGATGTCCAAACGCGTCTTTTGATAACGGTTCTCCCACAGAGCTAAAGGCAGTTTGAGCGAATGGAAATCCTAATAAACCCCGCCCACTTCCGTGCAACTTAACCTGACGGCCACATAAACTCAGACACAGTAAGGCCAATGCATTGCTCTGCTAGAACTCAAGAGCTCGATCCACCTGTTGCTACTTGGTGTTTGGGGTCATTCATTCATTGACCGCCAGTAAATGTGGCAGCTATTTCTTAATATGTGATTGTAAATGGATGCCTTTACATGGCTGTTTAGTTTACTTGTTTTTTGTTTGAGCAGTCAAAGTGTTAAATCTGTGTTAAGACATGACATGTTTACACATGCTAAAATGCAGAAGCTCTTACTAAAGTCCATTGTAAAATATCTGTTAAACTAATTGTTATGCCATGTGAATTATGTGTGCAGGTTTGAAATAAATACTACTAAACAACTGGTTGCTTAGTATTGCTATTGCATAATGTTTAAAACATGTAACATGTGAAGGGAAGTGCTACAAAATACTTAGAAATGTAGGTTGAATATATCAATATAAATATATAAATATGAATATATCATATTTACCTCTTTGTACCATCTTCATGTTTATGCTTGTTAAAATCTGCTCTGTATATGTATAAAATGCATATTTGTAAATGTTATTTACTTAATTATTAGTTATATCATTATAATTAGTTATTTACTGTTTTTCTTTTTAATGTTATTTACCTGAGCAGTGATTTCAATAAATTGATCAAAATATCCAAAGAGTGGATTCCTGTTTAAACCTTCATGTTTCTGCACTTGGAAAACACAACATAAATGCAATAGTAAACCCTCACACAAAACAAAGACAACTACTAGTACACCCCTAAGGACCGAATCCAACCAGAGAAGAAGTGCAACGTCATCTACGAGATTCCATTCAACATACACCGGGGAGACTAGGAGAGCATTCAACACAAGGAAAAAGGAACACCAGGAAGAGTGTGAAGAAACACAGGGACGACTAACGAGCAGAAAGAAAAAGGCAACACAGGAAAATCTCAAATCTGCAACATCTGACCAAAAGAGAAAAGCACGTCATGGACTGGGACAGAGCAGAAATAGTAGAAACTGAGGAACACAAGCGCAAAAGATGGATATGAGAGGCTGTTGACATCAGGAAGCGGGGCACATCAACAGAGACGAGGAGCTTTTACTTTGGCTCACACATGGGACGCACTTCTCCAGAGACCACCAGGGGGCAGTGGTCAGTTTGATAGATCTGTCAAACTGACCATTAGAAGAAAGATTATTATATATATATATTAGAAGAAACTCACAAGTTAACTTCATTTGCAATCTCATCCTCCTCAAGTTTGGGAACCATGCAGCGAAAAGATGGACAAACTTGACAATGGACCCCCCCTAGGCGATTCCACAGACTCTTACGAGAGTAAAGAGCTGTTCGACAGACCAAAGCAATGAGTAATATGTCCAGGAACAAAAATTTTGAAGATTATAATCTGGTTCAAAGAGTTTAGGTGTATGTTTGTGTGAGAAGACAACCTCAACAAATGGGATTACTTTCAAAATTCCACGTCTGTCTTTAATGAGGAAGCAACTTAATACAATATTTTCAAATGGTAACCACATATGCTTCATTCATCAAGTGTTTGCTGTGACCGCGCTACAGGTCTTTTCACTTAGTGCTAAATTTGCGGTGGAGTAAACGTACATTATTTACCGTGTGCTGCCAGAGTCATCACGACTGTGAGAGCTAAAACGGTGATAATATACTGTATCACTGTGGACAGACTCTGCACTGCTCTGATGCAACAGGTGAGTACATTTTCCTGTGTGTTTTGCCGTGATCTGTCATCCAAAAAAGTCCAAAGGGAAAATATACTCTCCTCGATTCACCAGCGCTGCAACCTGCTGTTAAAGGTTTTCCCAGGTCAGTACCACACAGTCCTCGTCCAAACGCAGTGCACAGACTTGACTCTGGAGGAGTGTCCAGGCAGTGAATGGCATTCTAAGTAAATAGTATATCTCTCTCACTAACCTGATTTGTTTTGTTTTGTTTTTTAAGAAAGAAATATGTTCTTAAGTAGTGGAAATGGTTTATTTTCAATACATTTCAACAATAAGTCGAGGCAAGTTTATTTGTGGAATCCAATTATTACACAGAGTAATTCAAAGTGCAGAGAATATCATTTCAGTCATATGCACAGCTAACCAGAACAAGAAAAAAAAAAGATTAAAACAAGCAGTCATTAAGCCGTCCTAACTTTTTATAGGTTACATGACTCTTGCTCACAGAGCTCAGGCGTCTGGACTGATAAACGAGGCCCATAGAGTTCAAAATGAGATAAAACAAGAAATTCCACATTAGGCTGTTAAAAAACTAAATATAAACTTGTTACAATATTATGAGAGCATTACAGATATTACAACATTACATATACTGGACACAGCAGCAGCAGATGTGGGTCAGTGTTATTATGAGAATGGGGTCAGATAGGAAGGCTTTTTTACTGCCGCTGTGCCAAGCCGAGGAAATACTGCGACCTACATGTGCCAAATCTGTGCTCCTGCATCCTGCCAGCAACGCCCTGCACCTGCAGGGAGAGGGCGGGCTCAGGACCTGTCAGTCACATCACATCTGCCAATCACAGCACCTACAGGGAGAGGGCGGGCTTAGGACCTGTCAATCACAGCACCTGCAGGGAGAGGGCGGGCTCAGGACCTGTCAATCACAGCACCTGCAGGGAGAGGGCGGGCTTAGGACCTGTCAATCACAGCACCTGCAAGGAGAGGGCGGGCTCTGGACCTGTCAATCACAGCACCTACAGGGAGAGGGCGGGCTCAGGACCTGTCAGTCACTTCACATCTGCCAATCACAGCACCTACAGGGAGAGGGCGGGCTTAGGACCTGTCAATCACAGCACCTGCAGGGAGAGGGCGGGCTCAGGACCTGTCAATCACAGCACCTACAGGGAGAGGGCGGGCTCAGGACCTGTCAATCACAGCACCTATTCACCTTATTCCACTCCGCCTATTTTTGCCTTTTTTTACCACAGATCCACGTTTCTGTTGTAAACGCACTTCCGGTTTGAACTCTGTTAAAGCTAATGACAAACGAGGGCGAGGTCTTTCCTCTAAAACATTACATAAAGTAGACTGAGTTGTGTAAAATGTTTAACGTACACGAGCAACAACAGGTCAGCAACACACCGACTTCCTGGACGGCCTGAAAACATTTAGTAGAACTATCCCAGTGACTTTGAGCCTTAGGCGGGGTACATCCCGGACAGTGGCCAAACACAGAGACATGGACGGACAACCATTCACCCTCACATTCATACACTAGAGCAATTAAGAGGTACCAATTAACCTACACAGTCATGTCTTTGGATGGTGGGAGGAGCTGGAGAACCGGTGAGAAGCTACGGTAACACAGGGAGGACATGCAACCTCCACCCAGAGAGATTGTGTGATAGTAGAACTTATTTTCTGTTTTCTGGGATAGTTCTGGCAAGGAGTTTTAGTTTGTCAGCATACATCCATCAGAGCATGACTTAACTGGAGAAAAACCTGACATGCCAATCCTGAAATGCACCAATCATGAATTTGTACCTCAAAACAATCCCCAATGTATTTCTTTAATGAATGTATTTACTAGCTTTAATCGTTTGAAACGGGGGGCTTGTTCCGGTTACCGCAAGAAGTGCAGATCATCAAATCTCACTCCATTCATTCTCTGTGGGACTTAGCCGAGTCTTGCAAGTAAAAGATCAAATTAAAGAAGATCTGACGGCGAAGAGAATCTGTGTGTTTATAAAAGTAAGTGTATAAAAGTAAACAAACGCAAATTAACTTAAATATAAAGCAGACAAACTTGATAAAAAGTACACAGAATGCCAACTCTTGCCAAATTAGGTTAGCATTAGCTCAGAGACAAAAACACAACATCCGGTGAAGTATTTACACGTACGTACAGGTCTTAACATACTGTCAGTGATTTCTCAGACTCCGTTTTGTTTTCAGTGATAATTGATTTATTTTAGTGAGACTAATTCTCCATAAGGAATGAACGGAGCGTGAAGTGAAGCTCGCATGTGTACGGCCAGAGGAACTAGCCAGTGGGTTTCGTGAAAAGGGCCCATTACACTTCCACAAGCAAGATTTACATTAGAAATGCACTATATATGTAAAAAAAAAAAAGTCTATTCAACAGATGCACCCCCGCCGCAAGCTGAACAGAACATTGCACCTGCTGACGCCGCAGTCATTTCACGTCACGTCGCTTTGCTTTGAGTTATTTTAGTTTACATTCCTTGCCGAGGCCACAACTGCTTGGATTTAACCATGGCGGGAGGAGGATGCTAAGAATACACGAGAAACTGAGGAATACCTTTGGGCTGCCTCAGACTGTTCACTTTTTCACGTTTATTTATTTATTTATTTTTTTAGACGGCTTTATTTCTCGCTTCCAGGTCCAAGGTGCGTTAGTCCGCTGATTGTAAGCATTTTTTCATTCATTAAAGTAAAATCAGTTTTGTCCCGGTACATTGTAAAAGCAGCTCTGTGAGACCGCTCTCTCACCTGGATGTGAGGAATGTCTGTGATGTCATACTTACTTATCCCATGGGAGTGGCCACTAATCAAACTCTCTCCAGGACAAACGTGTGCCTAATACGGGTCATGTTATAGATCCACGGCCAGACAGGACAAAACATGATATGCCTGAAGCTTCACATTAAAGCAGATGAGCTAAGTGAGTAAAATAACCCTCACGGCCCCAATTACAGAATTGCAGCAGAAGTGAACAAACTCATGGATGACACCTAATCAAGATGGCGCCCGCGTCATCCATGAGTTTGTTCACTTCTACTGCAGTTCAGTTTGAAAAGACTAACTAGCTAGATGGATATTTAACCAAGCGTGTCACCTTGCAGGAACTAGTAAAATGAAACACAGACACCCTAGTGCTAAAACTGGCAGCCATGTTTCCTTTCAGTCAGCCCAGGGGCAGTTGTGGCTAATTTTGACATAACTCCATGAACATGAATGCAACCTCCCAGAAATGATTGCACCAGATCTTCTCCTGTCTCTCTAATGTTCCACACATCAGCGGGAAGGCCCATAGGCTGTCACTTTGCTCCCGCTGCCATGGCAACGGTCTATAAAAAAATGCCTGACCTGATGCTAATATGATGTGACAGCAGAAGTGTGCATGAGAGGAGTGTGCACGAGAAGAGTGCACGGGAGGAGTGTGCATATGAGGAGTGTGCACAAGAAGAGTGCATGAGAGGAGGGTGCACGTGAGTAGTGTGTACGAGAGGCGTGTGCACGAGAGGAGTGTGCATGAGAGGAATGTGCACATGAGGAGTGCGCATGTGATTAGTATGCACAAGAGGAGTGTGTGCAAGAGGAGTGTGCATGTGAGGAGTGTGCACAAGAAGAGTGCATGGGAGGAGTGTGCATATGAGGAGTGTGCACTTAAGGAGTGTGCACAAGAAGAGTGCATGAGTGGAGTGTGCACATGAGGAGTGTGCATGTGATTAGTGTGCACAAGAGGCGTGTGTGCAAGAGGAGTGTGCATGTGAGGAGTGTGCATAAGAGGAATATGCATGTGAAGAGTGTGCACGAGAGGAGTGTGCATGAGAGGAATGTGCACATGAGGAGTGCGCATGTGATTAGTATGCACAAGAGGAGTGTGTGCAAGAGGAGTGTGCATGTGAGGAGTGCGCACAAGAAGAGTGCATGAGAGGAGTGTGCATATGAGGAGTGTGCATGAAAGGACTGTGCATGTGAAGAGTGTGCATAAGAGGAATATGCATGTGAGGAGTGTGCATGAGATGAATGTGCACCTGAGGAGTGTGCACGTGATTAGTGTGCACGTGAGGACTGTGCATGGGAAGAGTGTGCACATGAGGAGTGTACATGAGAGGAATGTGCATGAGAAGAGTGCACGAGAGGAGTGTGCATGTGAGGAGTGCGCCCGTGAGGAGTGTGCATGTGAGGAGTGTGCACGTGAAGTGTGGGCGGTGCCTCACTGTTGACTGTAAAAGGTAAGAGGGCATTTCCAGTAGAGAACGTTAGAGCCAAAGAAGAACGTGAATGAAATGGACGACTGCGTTTGACTTGACGAGCACAAGTGAAAACAAGTGTTTGATCGAGTCTGCATTTGAGTTTGACAAACCAGCTGTTGCTAAGTGTTTAACTGAAAGTACTTTTTGAAGTAGAGGTGGGCAGTTCTGTTAAATGTGTATTGCATTGTGAATGTTGTATAGGTTACAGTTCAAATGCTTCAAAAATGACCTGATTAAAAATAAAAATGAAAAGACTTATGTTGGAAACGTTCAAATAACAGTATATGGTGATATTTCTGCACTTTTGTGATTAATTTTACCGACTTTTCATTTGTCTGAGAATTAAACCTCAACTAATACGTTTAAAAGACATGTGTAAACACATTTATGTTCGTTTGACATAATATCATCTGAATATCATTATTATATTATATATTATAAAAATCAATATATTCCTTTGTGTCAATATCGTCCAGCCCTAGCTACACCCCTTTCCCGCCTTGTATTATTATTATTATTATTTTAAACTGTGGTCTTAAAGACACGTCCTGGTCTTTTAAAACAGAGAAGCCCCGAACATTTTCTCTGTCGTGGAAGCCATCTTGCTTGTTATTGCTTTGTAACCGGGGCACACGGATGTGACGTTCTCCTCTCCCGGCTCTGATTGGCTCGATTGGAATGGAGAATAGAGGAAGTAGGGGGTTTAGCGATCATGCCCGTACTTTCTTTCAAATCTGAGATATTGAAAGATAGTGGGAATGGCTACCATTTATCATAGTCCAAATAAAATATATCTTTTCTGGTTGATTAAAATGATCATGACTTTAGTCACATTTTTGAGCATTCTACCAAACTGAGCCCCTCAAGCTAAGATCAACATGTCTGGTTACTTTTCGATGCTGTTTATGTGAAGATTATAAGATTATTTGGATGATTTTAAGACCATTTGGAGAAACAGGTTTGTTACACGAGCAAATCCTTGACTAATTGGGGATAAGGAGATCAGTGAATGCTAAGATGGACCAAATAAGGCAGACGGATCAGCTCATTTGTGTGTTATGAGACAAGTGTTTAAATTAAAAAGTGCAAAATTATCCAAAAACTTGAAGTGCTCCTGTTCAGAGTTACCCGGTGCATTAAGACTCACCCTGGGCATATATCATTTTTCCCAATCTTTCGTCCATGTGCTCTGTGCAGACAGATAATTGAGCATTAGATTGGGAGTGAGACAGGAGCTAATCCAAAAGTGTGACAGGGTTTAGACGAGGAGACGGAACACGAGAGCGATGATGAACCGTCAAATGTATACTTAACATTCTCTCAAAATTGTCTTAAGAGCTCTTCTGGGCCATTTCTGGCGGCTGCTCTTTTAAAATTCCAGTTTGCTCATACGCATAAAAAAATCTAACTTCATGAAGCCACCGTTTCTTCTTCGGTTCCAGTTCCTTGCTCCGTTGAGATCACTGCACACCGTGGGGGGCCTTCATCTGCAGTGACAGGTAATGAACGCCTCATACTCCTAATTCATTCATTCCAAATGCATGTAAGTCTCTTTTCTCCCTGTTCTACTGGTTGGACCAACCTTTACAACAGGTAACAAAAGCACTACATCAAAAAGCAACGTTTTTCAAACCAAGCTCCAACAAACTCATGCTAAGCTGCTGCACGACTGGCCGCTGGCAAACGAGGGACACTGGGCTGCTCCATATTCACATACGTAAAAGCAGCCGTGAGCTGGGATTGTTTGCTATTGCCTTCTTTAGTCCGACTCCTCCACTCTCCTGTAGACTTAGATTTACAGATAGGTATTTCCTTTTCTAGGTGTGAGCAGATGGTCTGCTGGGGCTGCTGGTTGTTTTATTCTATTTTTATCAGTTATCTGTCGCTCAGTGTAGAGCGCAGCGTGTGCACGGTGTTCTGTGGGAGTTCACTCTGAGTCTGGTGTGACGGACAGGGTTTGTCTTTATGACGAAGTGAGTGAAGGAGTGGGTGAAAGTGCTTTACTAAGGGTTTTTAGTAGTTTTTTGTTAAATGGTGAAGGTTTTGAGACATCCAGGCATGTACTTATTCTAAAGACAGTTAAACAAACACAGCTAGACTTCGGCTCTCCATCCATGTCTACATGGGACCCACAGCCACCATCACAAGCCCTGAAGAAGCTTTCTGGGTGGAAACAAAATTGTTGGGTGTCTCAAACTAAGTAAGACCAACTGTATCTGTTTTTGGCCTATGACAATCGTTGAAAAAATGATTTTGTAAATAAAGTGGAGCCTGTCCTTAGACTTCCCTGAGCCTCGGGTCTGTCTCCGGATTCTCTGGAGTGACATAGTGATGATAACAAATATTTATCTGCTAATTTTCCACACAAAAAACTGTGTTGTGTCTGCATAGATTATGAATGAGTATATAATATATTGCAGTACAGTGTGTCTGCCTGATCCGTGCATTATCTGGATGTGTGGGACAAAGTACTGCTAATCCCTGCGATGCACCCAAACATGAGATGTCCTGCACCCGTCCTCCCAGAGCCAAGTGGGACAGATGTGTGCACAGCTGGCACCGCGCACAGGTCAAAGGTCAGGGGTCAACGCAGAGCACAGTGGAACATGAACGAAGGATGGTTCAAGGAAAAAATAATATAGTCTTAGATGGCACCATAACGGACAATATAAATAGCTTCATGTGGCATTATTGGTTCACTCTACACTTTGTAGTTCAGGCTTCAGCTGTAGCCACAGCTGCCCCGGGGCACTGATGCTAATTCTCTGCCTGTTTCACCTGTGTTCACATTTTTCCCCATTCTCTCTGTTTTATATTGTTCATCTTAACACTTTGGTCCTAATTTCTCATAATTCTGAAAGTAGACTGGCCTTCATCAGTGGTTCCAGTATCAAGACTGGACTAAATCAGATCTTTACCAGGTTTGGAACAGAACTAAATCAAGTCTAAACCAGGATTTCTGGACAGGATAACTGGGCTAAATTAATAAATAATGTGTGGAACAAACAGGCAAACCAAGGCAATCGTCAAAAAAATGGTTGAGACCTAACACATGATCCCGACTAAACCAGGTCTAAATTAGACTAAACCAAAATATTGTACATTTTTATACGATTTGATCCTGAACTTAAATTGAACCGGTCCAGGAAGTTCACAATCCTGCCCTGAGTCTGAGCCAAGTGGGACGCACAGATCTGAGAAGGGGCCAGATGTGGGCGCAGCTGGGCCCGCACGTGCACAGGTCAAAGGTCAGAGGTCAAGTCAGGGGTCAGCGTGGACCATCAGCAGCCTCGTGAGCTTCGTGCAGCAGAACCTGAAGTCCAGTCCACACAATAATCAGCAAAAGGAAAAGGAGCCAGAGGTGAGTGTGAAACTGCACCGCACACCACCACCTGCAGAGGGCGCTCACACACTGTCCTGTTCCATGACCTCATCCTGGACGTCTCCACAGATAAACAGAGAGACACGGAGCAGACGATCTCGAGAGAAAATAAGTTCAGAGGCACAAAGCGGTCAGAGAAATGGTGCAGAGTTAACTTGTTGGTGGACATGGACATTGAACATTTTACTCAAATCAACCTACATTGTATTATATTTAAGTGGTGAAACTTTTCTTTGGTTCTTCACTTAGTAAACGGAACTCCCGCTCAACCTGAAGTGACAACAGAACAGAAGCGCAGGACGGAACAGCCTGAATATTTTAACATGCATATTTACTCTAAGTTTAAGGAAAAGTAATATCAATAGAAATTATTTTGTTCTTTCTTTCTTCTAAACTTCAAAATGTTCCTCATATTTAGTTAAACTAAAACGGATCCTTACAATTCATCAAAATCTTGTCCAAAATTGTATAGTTTGGTGCGTGTATGCTAGTTTAAAGGATACATATTATACATTATTTGTATTTTTATTCACCTTATTCTGGAAGTTGCCGTACGCGCCGCCGTCTTGTTTCCGTTGTATTAGTTTACACGGGGCAGACGAGCTCAACAGAAAATTAAGTTCTACACCGACTAAAAAGCTGTTTTCAGGCCGCCCTGGAAATCGGAGCAGTGTGACTTGTTGTTGCTCGTGTTCATTAAACATTTTACACAAAACAATCTACTTTATGTAACATTTTAGCACCGAGACTTTTCCCTTGTTCGTCATTAGAGTTCTTATCAAACAGAAGTGCATTTACAACAAAAGTTTCTGTGGCAAAAAGAGGCAAAAGTGGGCGAATAAGGAATAAGAATTGGCTTTTAAACATGCTCTTGAGTTCCTTTTACTTTGGGATTTCATGTCATTGAAGTAAAACTTACTTTGTCACAGACTTGGGAGACGCCAGAGTTTGTCACCATCTACTGGCTGCATAGGGAATGACACACTTTTACAATAAACATTACATTATCCAGCTGGCAGGCTAGTTTGATTTGATTTGAGGCAGAAATGCTCTGAACGAGTCAGGCGATGGTTTAAGGACTTGAAACAGCAGAGAAGATTCATCGGAGCCATGTCACTTATCAAAAAACAGTCACACACTGAGAAAATGTCAAACGGGAAAATTCGAGGAGTGTTTTTGATGGTCAGAGGGCAAGGATTTTCTAACCAGGATTCATGAAACCAGCGTGAATGAAGCTAAATGGTATGTTTTTCATGATGGAACAATGTAAAAGCTCAAAAAAGTCAATTGTGCGTAATGTGTGGGTGCGTACTTTAAGTTGAGATCTTTATGTCTCTCTGGGAGAAAAATGTATTCAGAAAAAATATCTGAAATCTATGGATGAAGTTTTTCTGTTTCCACATGAAAGCTTATGTTGACAAACTGACCAAAAACAAAAAAAATGAGCTGTAGTGTAGTGTAGTTTGCCCGCTGATGTTTGCTAAGGGCACAATATTTGGAATCTTTATCCTCACCGGCTTTAGGGAGAAATTGCGTCTTTTTTTTTTTACTTTAAAATTGGAAAATTAATATTCACAACAAGGATCATCACTTTCCAGACTCTCTTCCAGGTAATTTCTTCATCAATACTCATTCACCACTGAAATGATTGAATAGCATTTCACAAAATCCATCTTCTAATATAAACTTTGCAAAAAACCGCTTGAATAATCTTACGGGAAAATGCATGAAGGGAGCAGTCAGGTGGAGCCTTCAGCCACACCGAGGCCGCAGCTGAAATGAAAAAGTTAGTTTGCAGAAAGAGTTAGCCCCTCCAACTCAGGACAGGTTTTGGAGGCAGTGTTTTTCCCCGGGCTAAATGGGATGGTTTAGGCCTACTGAGTGCACTTTGGATTCTCTACATCTCTAAACAGACCGTATATGGGATGAGAAAACTGCACTTGTAATAAGAAAAACAGAAAAATGCGTTGGTTTCAAACAGAGGAGGAAAGTTAAGCCACTCATTAACCCCATAAGATTCCCAGCGCCCTGTCTTTCTCTTAATTTAGGAAAATAATCAAGCTGCTGTGAATGTTATACATGAAAAGAAAGCTGCGATTCGCTCAATTCAAAATCAAACAGTCTGTGATGAGTGTGGGTCAGAAAAATTAATAAGACTTTTAGATGGATTCCGCCTGGTCTTTTTTACTTTATTACAAGTGCCAAAAACTCACCTACTTAAATTATGTTCAGCTTTGATAGAAGAATTGTCAAAACCCAACAAAAGCCTAAACTAGTGTCAGTCAGGCAAAATCTAAAGACACCAGCTTTACCTCTTCATATGTTTAACAAAGAAAATCTAGAGGGAATTTAAAATCTGATCAGTGTAAAAAAGAGTCTGAAACAGAGTCTCAGCTTCACAAAGAATCCAGCCAAAGGTTTGTGCTCCAAAAGGTTCACAAAGAGCTCATTTTAGTCAAACGTTTTGGGAAAAATAGGCCAGAAGTTTAAGGAGTTACATTTAAAAGTGATCTGATTTTATTGGTGTATATCTGACATTAGAAACTGAAAGCATAGCCTTGAATCATACTTAAAAAAGTTGAAGCCATTTGGACTGGCTCTGGGCCCTCAGACCCGTTCACCTGAGAGCATATGGGGAAAGGATAAATATTGAGTTTTTTTTAGCTTTTAACCCTGTTCTAACATTGTTCCGTCATCAAAAACACATCTGGAGTTGTGTTTAGCTTCATCCACGCTTGTTTGATGAATCCTGGTTTGAAATTTGTTGCCCCTCTGACCACCAAAAACACTCTGAATTCCTTCGATGTGTGATGTTTTTTGATAATTCACTCATCTGAGAATTTTCTGCTGTTTTAAGTCCATAAATCGTTGCCAAACGTGCTGCAAGCGCTGCTGTGTAACAAAATTAACATGGTTTATGTACAGATGTGTGTAATTGCCTCTGCAGCCAGTAGATGGAGCCACAGCTAAGTTAATATGGGTTCTCCCAAGGCAGCGATAAAGTTATATTGTTCTTTGTAAAAAAAAATTTTACTTGACACTTGAGAATGAGAAAAGAGAAAGAGAATTATACTTTTTCTTCATGTAGCCAGTCTCACCGAATCACGAAAATAAGTTTAGTAATTCCACGTGGTGCTGTGAGACGTGGCTAAAGATTGAGAACAAACACAACACAACTTCCGGTTTACAATCAGCTTTTTCTGCTGAGCCTCTACGCCTGTGCTTTTTAGCATCGCTCTGTAAGATGGGTTTGGATTGTGTTGGATCCATTATGCTCTGGAAATGTAAGATACACCGACTTGTTTCTAAAAGAGTTTCAAGCTGTTTACTGTTGAGTTTAGGGCCTGTTTTTACTAAAACATCTGACTAAAATGAGCCCCATTTCAAACTGAAGCTGTTTCCCTCTGGAGCACAGACTATTGTCTGGACTCTTTGTGAAGCTGAGACTCTGCCGTTATATCAGATTTTAAATATTGCCTAATCAAATCTGGTGTCCTGAGGATGCTCTCATTCACCCTAGACTTTGATGAGCCTTTGTTGGGTTTTGACAATTCCTCTTTAAAGCTGAGGCTACATTTCACTACATTTGTTTAAGGGACTTGGAGGCAAAATGAAAATTTTCAATGATTATCTCACATTAGAGCTAAATTCTACTGGTTTTGAGTGTTTATGATGGAAAAAAGCAACACAATTTGAATTCTCAGGGTTGCATATCAGTAAGTTTACTTTTCTATAACAAAAGATGGACAAAAACACACATTTCTATCCTTAAAATTGTATTTTAGTTCTAAAAAATAGATAAAATGTTTTTGTTAAACAGTTTTTGTGCTCAACATTTCTGTAAGTATTCTGTAAGTCCAGTAAAACCTACAAATCTGACAATTTCTTCATCAAAAATGCAAAGTTTATCATAATTTCCCATCCATGTGTCTGAGTGCTTTTACTTTGGCAAAAACATATTTTGTGATATTCTGAGGTTAATCCCAGGTTCTCACATCACATTATGTTGCACTTCACTTTTGCCTCCTTTGCACAGCTTCGAATGTTTTTGTTTACTGATTTTTAAAGGGTCTATAGGTTGCGTTCACATGACATCACAACATTCTGTCAGCCATTCATATTTAATACAGATGGGGGCAGCTGAAATGAGTATTGTTAAAATGCTGATTTATGTTGTTGTAATTCAGTGAGTTCAAAGGTCGAGTCACTGAGAGGAAACATCAGGTTCAACATTTGTGAATTTACTTTTGAGATAGTTCATGTCAAAGGTCAGTGTGATCAGTAGAGAAAAGTGGTTCTTGTCCTCCGTCTGAGGTCATGACATCCTCACATCATAGAACGTCAACCTTTAAAGTAAAAATATTTAGGAAGGATCCATATTAAAGTCCTATTAAATTGTTTTAGAGTTTTTATTTTATTTTTTGGAAACAAACTGACCCTGACTCATCCCATAATTCACCAGGAAATGGATCAGTAGAGGAAACTGTCACATCTGCTGCTCGTGTTCAACCAGGAAGTACAGTTAATAATTATTATAGTAGAATTATGCACAACTAATACTGTTTTAATGTAGTTCTCTTTATGATTTGTCTATTTATTTATTTTTCCCCCTGTGCAGAAGTCAATCCTGCAGCTAGGCCTGTTGCTTTTCGCTCATCTTTAAATGTGGTAAAACATCGCCACCTCCTGACAATAGTATGAAATTGCAGTCAAGCTCGTAAGGCCACAACGACAAGATATTTCTTAGGGATATTCATTTGAACTAATATTTGAAGAGCATAGTTTTTGCTCTTTTCAAAGATTGTTGATTTGCTTACATTCAGTGGTGGATGAAGTAATCAATGTTGTACTTATAGGTAAAAGTACAGATAGAAGCAAAGAAATACTTAAACAGGCAAGCAAGCAAAATGGATTTGTACAGCACAATTCATATAACGTGCAATTCAAAGTGAAAACATTAAAACACATGAAAAACACAATTCAAAAAAAAAAAAAGTCAGTCACATGCACGGCCAAACAGAACTGTCTTTAGCTTGGACTTGAAAATTGCAGCGTTTTCAGACAACATCAGGAATATCGTTCCACATCCTGGCTGCATAAGCCTGAAACGCTGATTCCACATGTTTAGTCCTGACTCTGGCACCAGCAGGAGGCCGGTCCATGTTTAGTCCTGACTCTGGCACCAGCAGGAGGCCTGACTCTGGCACCAGCAGGAGGCCGGTCCATGTTTAGTCCTGACTCTGGCACCAGCAGGAGGCCGGTCCATGTTTAGTCCTGACTCTGGCACCAGCAGGAGGCCGGTCCATGTTTAGTCCTGACTCTGGCACCAGCAGGAGGCTGGTCCATGTTTAGTCCTGACTCTGGCACCAGCAGGAGGCCGGTCCATGTTTAGTCCTAACTCAGGCACCAGCAGGAGGCCGGTCCATGTTTAGTCCTGACTCTGGCACCAGCAGGAGGCCGGTCCATGTTTAGTCCTGACTCTGGCACCAGCAGGAGGCCGGTCCATGTTTAGTCCTGACTCTGGCACCAGCAGGAGGCCGGTCCATGTTTAGTCCTGACTCTGGCACCAGCAGGAGGCCGGTCCATGTTTAGTCCTGACTCTGGCACCAGCAGGAGGCCGGTCCATGTTTAGTCCTGACTCTGGCACCAGCAGGAGGCCGGTCCATGTTTAGTCCTAACTCAGGCACCAGCAGGAGGCCGGTCCATGTTTAATCCCGACTCTGGCACCAGCAGGAGGCCGGTCCCTGAGGTCCTCAGAGTGTGAGATGGTTCATATGGCACTAACATGTCTGAAATATTTTGGTGCTGGGTCTGAAGAAGATTATTTTATGTGATATGTTTACTTTAAACATTGAAGTACCCATGTATACTGTTGTGGCTACTTTTAGTAGTTAAATGTAGTGATCTTGGTAATTTGTGCTGATTTTCAGTCAATATAATAATAATAATAATAATAATAATAATAATAATAATAATAATAATAATAATAATAAAATAATATAGTAATTTAACTTAATTTATATTCTAATTTGTTTTTCTTTTTTGCTGATTTAGGTCAGGTTTTTTCCATCACCACTATATATATATATATATATATATATATATATATATATATATATATATATATATATATATATATATATATATATATATATATATATATATAGATATTATTAAAAATAATGTAGATATTATTAAAAATTGTCTTTTTCTTAACTTACTTTCCTCCACTGCTTCTTGGTAGTAATTTGTATGAGGTTTAACGTTCAGAAATGTTGATTTGTGTATGTGAAATGTTCTGAAAAAATGTGCACATATAGAAAAGTATTCAATGTTTAGCTCACGAACAAAGTACGTAATTATAAGTCGGGCACGACACACGGCACGAGCAGACGGCACGATCTGCGACTCCCGTCTTGAATCGTCAGCAGTCAGACTCAAACGCGCACTCTGATTGGCCCTCGTTACAATCTCCGCCTCGCTGATTGGCCCAAACTGCAGCCGTTGGGCTCAGAGGGCGGAAGTAACGGGAAAAAACTGGGAAAAACACGGATCAGGCAGGCGTCGGCCATCTTCCACGACCCCGACCAACCCTCGCCCCGGTCTGTGCGAGTCTGTGCCGGTCTGTGGCGGAGTGTGGGGCGTCATGGCGGTGTGGAACGATATCACGGAGGAACAGTTCGTGAACATGGTGCACGAGCGGCCCGCACTGTACGACAGCAACGACAGAAACTACAACAACCGTAACGTGAAGGCGCAGCTGTGGGGAGACATCGAGCTGAAGCTGCACACATCAGGTAAGACCACAGGAGACTCACGCCGACGCTATGGGGCCAAACATGATGCCCTTTTCTAATCACTGCTGCAAACACTGCATTATCTTCGCACATGACATGCCCATGTATGCACTGTAGAGCTGTGTAATATTACATTATCTGTTAAGTTCGCAAAAAAGTTACTTACTTACCTTTCATTCATGCCACATGCTGTTTCATAACAATAATTAACGTTTAGTGAGTGCAGAGAAGTATCATTTCCCTTGAGGATTAATGAAATTAATTAAATTAAAGCTGCAGTACGGACATTTTTGGTGGCATGTCACCAGCAAAGTTAATACCATACAGACTTCCATACTTTATTTTTTCATTCTAAGAAATTAAACATGCAAAACACAGAACATGAGCAGAGAGCAAAGAACAACAACAAATAGTGACATGTAGCACACAGTCACAGGACACCCAACAAAACGAATCATGGCACATATGAATTAACATTAAAATCCCACCAAGGAACAACGTTTCCATGGAAACAAGCAGGCTCCTCCAGGCCAGGAACGAGTCAGGTTCGTGGAGATGCAAACAAATATTTTGTGTTTATATTGGAATGACCACAATATCACATTGTGTCATATCTTATTAGAATTTCCAGCTTGAGTTATTTTTGCTCCACAGAGAAGGAGATGAAGAGGAGGTGGGAGTCCCTGCGCACACAGTATGTCCGGTACCAGAAGCTGCCCCCCACAGGGAGGACGACCCGACAGCAGTGGATCCTGAGCAAGCTGCATTTTCTGGAGCCTCACACCAAGACCAGGGACGGCCTGCCCGCTTACTCTGACAAGGTGACGGCCTCAGTCCTGGGCGGACTGTACAATCTTCTGAGCCAGACAATTACATTCTTAAAAGATGATTAAAACTAGGCCTAAGTGAAACAGATGCTGCGTAAATTATATCTCACTATCAAAAAGTCCCGGAACAATGAATCTAAATCTTAACCCCTCCAAAGTTGAGACCGTATATTTACTATGGCCTGTCACACACAGATGGGTCAGACAGTAATTGTGTTTGAGACCCGCTGCACACTAGACCAGTGGTTCTCAAACTTTACCACCAAAGTACCACCAAAGAAAAGATTTGGCTTTCTGAGTACCATCACATCTAAACTGGGTCTATAACAGAGTTATTTCTGGTCTAAATAGGTATAAACCAGGTTTTAAGTAGAAATACACCATTGCCACAGTATTTTTAACTAAAAATTTACCAAAGGAAGAGCAAAAAATGTGAATAAAATGTACCCTAAATGAAGTAAACAATACAATTGAAAGTTTGCGTACCACCAATGGTATACGTACCACAATTTGAGAAACGCTGCACTAGAGGATTTTTTATCCTTATCTCTTTATGAGCTTGGGAGGATGTGGTCCATTTAGTGCTTGTTTGTAGTGGCCATGGCCGTTTTATTGACCTTATTTTGCCCCGCCCACTTTTGCCTCTTTTTGCCACTGATCCGCACTCCTGTAGTAAACGCACTTCCGCTTTGAACGGCGAATGAGTGAAAATTTTTGCTGCTCAAACATCACATAAAGTAGATTGATTTGTGTAAAATGTTTAATGTACACGGGCAACAAGTCATCAAGGCACCGATTTCCTGGGGCCTGAAAACGGCTTTTTAGTCCTCATAGAACTTATTTTCTGTTGAGTTCATCTGCCCCATGTGAACTAATACAACAAAAAAGATGGTGGCGCTCACAGAAAATCTGGAATAAGGTCAATAGGAGTAAGCTTACATAGGCTGCAGTCCTAGGGCCTCGGCCAGCAGGGGGCCTCAGAGCTGCCAGTGGGTCGGTTTGTCTTGGGATATATTAACTGGGGCTGTTGTTTGGGGGCATCTCTTGCCTCACATTTTCAAAGCAGGTAAAATGTTGTCTTTGATATGTCTGCCTGGTGTTTTTTCTGTCAATCCCAGCGTCTCTCGATGTGTTGTGGACGTGGAGTTTTATTACGTTTTTGCATGAATATATGTGAAGTTAACATATTTTAAACCAACAAATAACAAATTATGATTAATTTCGATTCAAACTCATGAAGATGGCTCAGTAACAGCTAAACTTATTTTCTTAAACTTAACCATTTCTATTATCTCCTAAACCTAACCTTTTTCCTAACCATTTTCTACAACCTGTTCCTAAACCTAACCCTTTTCCTATTTGCTGACCATGTTCTACCAGGAAGTAACAGAAAATCTTTAAATACAATAATGTTCACAAACTTTTAGAGAAATGTGTTGTCTAACCTGTCAGAGACCAGTGGTTCCCAACTTTTTTTGTCTCGAGTACCACCGTTTTTTTTTTACATCCAGAGTACCCCTTAAATTCAGTTTCAGGCAAATAAATGGGTTTACTAGCCAAATATAGTTAATTATTACTATTATATTTTTGTTTTAATTATATGTATGATCCATGATACTCCAAAAGATGCTACATTTACAACTAATGACACTTTTTATTCAGATAAAAGTACATTTCATCTTCATTTTAAACCTTTAAAACCCCCCTCGTGTCATTCGCCCGCAGGAATCCTTTGCTGGGGACTTTGACTGCCAGTCGGAGGCCAACAGCGACGCTCCCTGGACCAGCACGCTCCTGGAGGTGTGTCCTCAGAGTCCCACACCGGAGACGGCCCCTCTGGACTCCCCGGCCCTGCCCCTGTGCGAGTCCACGCAGGCGCACACCCACAGCCGTCTGTCCGAGGCCCCTCCAGCCGTGCCCAGCGAGAGGCCGCGGGTCAAGCGCTTCAGGAGGGACGAGCCCGCCAGTGAGACAGCCGCCAGCCTCATCGCGGTCATCAACAGGACGCTGGAGCAACTGGAGCAAAAACAGGACAAGCAGGAGAAAGCGCAGGAGGAGGACGGCATTTCCATCTACCTGAAGTACTTTGAACACCGGCTGCGCGCGCTGCCACTACACCACCTGCCCGGACTGCAGAGGGACATCGAAAATATCCTCTACACGTATTCAGTGGAGGAAAACAAGATGGTTTTGTGATACGTTGTGTTTTTGTCAAAGTCGCTTTACAGTTGGTGTCTTTTCATCACTACAGATGTACGATTAACTGCGATGGAATTGGAATTTCTTTCTTTTTTCTTTCTTTTCTTTTTTTTTTTGACCCATGCTTGTCTCAATGAAGATAGAGAAGTTTAATGCCATTCTGTGGAACATTTCAGGCAAATAAATAACCTCTCCATGGAAGCAAGCGGGTAATTTATAAAAGGGCAGCACGATAATGCAAATTATTGCAATAAGTACTGCAGTATCGATATGTTTGTGATATTTCAATATTCTTTATAACGCAATGATTTCTGTTAAATTCAAACAAATATGAAAACTGAATACAAATGAACCCTTTTCAACATTTTAATTATAACACCAGCATATTTTGTGTTAGCACCTTCATCTCCAAATAAAATCTCAATTTATTTAACATTGGGCTAACTGAAAATTCTGTTCTGTGTGATGTCACGGTCAGTGTCACGGTCCCTCCACCTGCTCCTGTTCAGGCCGTGCTTCACCACTATCCCGGTATGATGAACTATTATCCTGTTCAGCAAATACCTGGACACAGTAACCTAGCGGCGCAGAAGAACGGCATCCATCCTGCATCTCCTGGACAGCCCCCCTTCTACCCGGGACCTGCACACACAAAACGGCATCCATCCTGCAGCTCCTGGACAGCCCCCCTTCTACCCGGGACCTGCACACATGAACGGCATCCATCCTGCAGCTCCTGGACAGCCCCCCTTCTACCCAGGACCTGCACACATGAACGGCATCCATCCTGCAGCTCCTGGACAGCCCCCCTTCTACCCAGGACTTGGACACACGAACGTCATCCATCCTGCAGCTCCTGGACAGCCCCCCTTCTACCCGGGACCTGCACACACGAACGGCATCCATCCTGCAGCTCCTGGACAGCCCCCCTTCTACCCAGGACCTGCACACACGAACGGCATCCATCCTGCAGCTCCTGGACAGCCCCCCTTCTACCCAGGACCTGCACACACGAACGGCATCCATCCTGCAGCTCCTGGACAGCCCCCCTTCTACCCGGGACCTGCACACACGAACGGCATCCATCCTGCAGCTCCTGGACAGAACGCTTTCTCCATCCCCGTGATGACGGTACCACCAAATAACCTGCCAGCACCTGCAAACATCCACAACGTCACCCGTCCTGCAGCTCCTTTTCAGACGACGTTTGACAATGAGGCACGAATGGTTCCACCGAGCATCCAGCAAACACCTGGAGCACCTACAGCCACAAAACGACCTGCACCTACTGACCCAGCCGCTTCCACAAGCAACAACAGCAGTGCAGCTCAGGAAGTATTCTGCATGCCAAAGTTCAGAATTGTCCCCTTAACCAAAGATTACGTGCCAGCAAAAAGACGTAGGAGCCTCAGACAATAACCTGGGGCACTTGAGAAGGTAGAGGAGATTTCAAGGCTAATCATCTGGACAGTGTTTTTGACATCGAGATGTTTCGACTGCTATCAGGGGCATTTTCAATCTGAACTGATCTGAGAATCTAGTGTTAATACTCTTCCTTTAGGGCTGGACTAAGCCCTAAGGGAAGAGTTAGAATACTTGATAGTCAGACCAGTACCTTCAGAAAAAATGACTTCCCAATCCAGTCGAAACTTCTCAATTTCATGAACACTGTTGCGCTGACTGCCTTTGTAACCTTTTCCACCATGAATTGCTCCTGGAGGCGTGTGGGATTAGGCTGACAATTTAAAGGCAAAAAAGATCTGCCTTTAACTGAAGAAATAAAGAGTTGCGTTGAATTCTTGATTGAGTGTGATCATTATATTAATTGCTCATTTGGAAGCAATAAACCATTCCTACTACTCTAGGCATTTGGTGACCCTAAACAAGATTTTGGTTGTGTTAATAAATTAGAGGCACCTACAGGTTTGTTTTTAAAATAATACTGAACAAAATTGAGCCCCAAAATGTACTTATCCATAAAAATAGTTGTTTTTATATGAATTCCAGTGCAGTTGTGGTCTTTTGAGTGCAGTTTGGGTTAGATTCATGCAGATACTTCATAGTTTGATATTTATTTTGCCACACCCCCTTTTAGTCGATTAATCGGTCGATAGGGCAGGTCTTTAGTCGACCAAGCATTTCTTTAGTCAACTACAGGCCTAATTGTGTTATATTTAGTTAGTTGTGATACTGATTATAGAATCAACTAATATTGGAATACTGATACTTCTGCAGCCTTAATTTGTAATGCATAAGTCAAACATGTTCTGAAAGGCATGGATTAGTTTAACAGCTGAGAGTCCTCAAATGTTACTGCTCCTGCATGAGTTTAAAATGTGCACTGTGAAATGAATTCAAATTTAAAAACCTAAATTGGCAACGTTATCAACATTGTAGTCTTGTTTCATATTATTCATTCACTTCTCACTTTTGGTGATGCTGAAATACCCAAGACGTTTTACTCTTGCTTGAGGAATTTCTTGGACCCAACTTAGTTCTACTTGAGTAAAAATGTCTGTAGGTATGACAGTCCAAACCATTGTTTCTAAAGATAACAACATTGCTTTGACATTTTGTAAGTCCATGTTTAGAAAAAACATGGACTTGAATGAGGACTTTGGCCCTACTTTGTATTTTATTACATCTTTAGAACTGTACCTTCACATAATTGAGTCAACATTAAGCCATGGAAACTGTTTTAGTTCTTCAATGGACAGTCTATGCGTAATCGAATCAGTCTTGACTTGATTTATTTAGCCTCCTATAATCTGAGTGTTTTTTCTGTCTCAGATCCAAAAGCTCTGCATTGAAAAAGAAAAGTGATTTTTACTGTTATAAGAATTCGTATTCGTTTGGAGGACTGTAAATACAATAGTGTATAATATGTGATCATACAGCATTTTTATATCAAATAGATCTTTCTTCATCTGCGTACAAGTGTTGTGTCTTATGTTTCACACATTTTATTGCACAGGCTTAAAGTTGAATGGTTGTTGTGCACCATGTTTTGACTGGTTCACTGTAGAACAGCTCAGAACAGTTCGAAAGTATCTTCTGTGTCTTAAAGAGAACATATTATACTATAGTGACTTTTTTGAGCTTTAATCATGTTCTAACAATGTTCCATCAAAACACACCAGCGGCATTCACACTATTTTGAGGAACCCTAACCCTATTGATGTCACTGGTTTAAGTCTTTAAAGGAAAAATATTCTGCATTTTTCATGTTGCCTTTAAACTTACTCCTGAGTACCTTAAATTTGCTCAGGTTTTGCTCTCAGGTTTTGAAATAAAAAAGTTCTCTATGGCCTTAAAAAGGATTTATCTGCAGATGGCGACTAGCGCTTAAACAGCAAAAAGGCACATAACCTGCTTCTTACGACTGATTGTAGGACACTGAAAGAGTGAGAGAACAGGACAGACACAGGACAGAGTCACAGGAGCAGATCAGACTCTGCTTTGCACTTTATCAGCATTTAGGGAAACAGGTAATGTCTTTAGGCTAGGCTTCAGAGGGATTTGGTATTGCCGTTGTATTTCCAAATCATAGTCAAAAAGAGAGAAAGAGAGAGAGAAAATAGCAGTTTTCTCAATTAAATTTTGTCCATGTGATTTACAACTTATACAAGATTTAAATTAATTTCAACTCAATCATCCACAATTTATGTAGTGTGCTGTTCAATATACCTTTAAAAACATAAAACCATAATACAATACATTAAACAGTGTAATCAATAAAACTGTGGACAGTGTACAGAATAAAATGTCACTGCAATACTAAGTGTTAAAAGCCATGTTTTAAGCCTTGATTTAAAAAGGACAAAGTCTGTGATGGTGCATTCAGGGGGCAGTTAAAATGAATTTAATTATCCTGCAGCAGGGCGGGAAATTAAATGCTTTAAAACCAGAACTTAAAATAACTGCTTTGTAATATGTATTTTATTACAGTAAACCTCGAAAGGGGAGGTTTATTTCAAATGAAATCAAATAAATCAAATATCAAATAAATCAAATAAACATAGGGGTGCCTCAGCTTAAGAAAGGTGCATGTGGGGGTGCCCTAGGGCAGAAAAGTTTGAGAACCACTGCTCTAGCCAAGAAGTAGCTGTCACTGTGTTTAGAGGCAGAAATGCTCAGAACGAGTCTGGCAATGATTTAAGGGCTTAAAAACAGCAGAAGTATTGGATAAGTGATATATGCTGATGATGTCTCCTGATGACACCAGGCCAATGGATGCTCTTTTTAACTGCATTTTAGAATCAAATCCTGGATGGCAGAAAACTTTCTCCAGCTTAACCAGGACAAAACTGAGGTTTTAGTCATCGGTCCTGAGGCCCAGAGAGAGACACTTTTATCCAAACTACAAGCACAGTCTTTTAATCCATCAGCACAAGTAAAAAACCTGGGTGTTATCTTATGGGAGCTCACTTTTATTCCACACATCAAGAACATCACAAAAATAGGTTTTATCATTTAAAGAACATAGCCAGAGTCCGCCCCATTCTCTCTCGGGCCAACACAGAGACCCTGATGCATGCTTTTATCTCCAGTCGTATAGACTACTGTAATGCCCTGCTCTCTGTCTGTCTGTCACTCGTGTCCTGACTAAGACCAGGGGGCGGGACCACATTACACCGGTTTTAAAATCACTGCATTGGCTCCCCGTGTGTTTCAGGATTGATTTTAAGGTTCTTTTACTGGTTTATAAATGTCTTAATGGTCTTGGGCCTTCTTATCTTTCAGAACTGCTTTTACCATATGAACCCTCGTGGCCCCTGCGCTCCTCCTCGTGGCCCCTGCGCTCCTCCTCGGCCCCCTGCGCTCCTCCTTGGGCCCTGCGCTCCTCCTCGGGCACCAGCGCTCCTCCTCGGGCCCCTGCGCTCCTCCGGCAGCCGGCTCCTAGTCATTCCCAAAGTCAGGACACACACTCACGGCGAGGCGTCCTTCCAGTACTACGGCCCTCGTCTGTGGAACGGCCTGAGGAGAACCTCAGGGCCGCAGAGAACGTTCAGGTTTTTAAGAGCAGGCTCAAGACCCACCTTTTTAGCCTAGCTTTTGATTAATATTTAATTGTGTATTTATTTATTTATGCTATTTATTGTGTTCACTTATTTTAGGCTTACTATTTTAGATTAATTTATGTCTCTTTCTATCCAATTCTCTATTTATTTCTTCATATTTATTTATTCTTTTATTCATTTTAGACTCTCCATTGTTTCCTCTGAGGGGCCCTCTGTACCAGGAGCGGTGTTCGGCTGTGGCTGCTGGGCCCTGAGTCTGTGTCCTGCGGCTGGTGCAGATGGCTCCTCTGATGGTGCTTCGTAAACTGGTGTATCTGTACTCAGCCTCTTGTACCTTAAGGAGAGAGAGTGTGTGTGTGTGTGTGTGTGTGTGTGTGTGTGTGTGTGTGTGTGTGTGTGTGTGTGTGTGTGTGTGTGTGTGTGTGTGTGTGTGTGTGTGTGTGTGCGTGGGTGTACGGGTATTTATTGGTGACTATCTGTGGGTTGTGTGGGGTCTGGTGGTTGTGGGGTAGGTTGGGAGGGAAACGACATGTGGGAATGTTTTAATGCACCGTAAAGCACTTTGTGTTACATTTTATGTATGAAAAGCGCTCTATAAATAAAATTTGATTGATTGATATATGAAAGGAGGTGAAGGAGAGGATTTTCTAACAAATATTTCTCAAAACAGGGTGAATGCAGCAGAATGCAACTCCAAGTATGTTTTTGATGACAGAGCATTGTTGAGATTGTGAAGATTGTTAAAACTCAAAAAAGTTACTATACAGTTACAGACAGCTCTGATCATCTCTACAGTCCTAACAAGATCACTACAAACTAACTAGCTCACTCACATTCCCTGGAAAATGCATGTTTGGCTTGTGTTAGCACTATGCAGCCAATAGATGGCGCCTAAATTCAGGGCTAGCGCAAACAGCCCACAGACATTCTTGTTTTTATTTAAAAATAATAATAATAAATATATGTAAGTTTTAAAACAAAAGATGCCAAACTTAAGGTACTCAAAAGCATTTTTAAAGGTTAATAACAATATGAAAAATGGAAATAGAAACATAAAAGACTCTTACTTGATCTTGCACTCACATCAAAACCCCAAATATTATATTTCTAGTACATAATGCACCTAACACTAACCAAAGCCAATGCATTACACAAAGCGTGGTTAAAACAAGCTGTAGAGGCTCTGCAGAGAAAGGACATGTATGCAGAAACAGCTAGCAATAAACAAATAAAGTAGTAGTTTCTTGCTTCTCTGCTTTAGCCACAAATTTGGAATGACTAAATGTCTTTTTTGTGGATCGCTGACATCGGCCTCATGATTAAAAGTATAATTTAGGTAGGATATTGATTTTATTTATTAAGAAAACATTAGGCATGTTTTTGGTGACGACAGTTACTCCTGAACCGGCCTGCAGGATCAGGGCCAGTTGAAACGTGGCGTACCCTTCACCAGAAAAGTTACACAGTGCCACTTGCCGCAATGAAGTTTTTCCTCTGCATTTGACTGCAGTGCTGCAGGATCATCTACAGCATAGTTTTTTAACCTTTTTTGAGTAATGGCACACTTTTTGGGTTCAAAAGATACCACAGCACACTACTACTACATTTTTTTTAAATCTGGTGTATAATGAGCCAAATAATGTCAGTGCCATTGTCTGGTTCTTTAAATTTGGCAGTAGAGATGGAGTTGTATTCTTTTTTGATGCAGAAGTTGCTCAGGACACTGGACAAAATTGGTCAATTACATCCACATTTTTGAATCTGTTAACTCAAACTGGACATTTTGTCAGGGCACACCTGGCAAAACCCCAAGGCACACTAGTGTTCGCCTGGATCTTGTACAAGAGCACCTAGATACATTATAGGAACAACATACAAAATGTAAACTCATCTGATAAGTATAAATCCTGCCCATTAAAGGTACAATAGTGCTGTTTGTGTGTGCTGGGTTCTTGGCTGTCAAGTCACCACATTTTTCCAAGAAGTTCTCGATTTGGCATGTTTCATGTGGACTCAGACTAAGTCAGCATGCAATGGGGGCCAAAGTGGGACAAAGTTTACTCAACCAGACTTGGAGGAGGAAGAAGAGGCTATTTATAGTCGGAGTGAGCCAAGACTCCAGACTGTTAAAAGAGAAGTGTAAGGCAAGGAGCAGCCAAAATAAACAACTTATTTGAGAAATGCTTGAGATCAAATGTAACCTATAGTTAAATATTTTAACTTTTTACTAATACGGTTTTAAAATGGGTAAAATATAACAAATGTTTTAATTAAGACAGAACTGATAAAATTACAATTGTCAAGAGAAATATTACTGTTTGTGATTGTGATCAGGTTTAACAAAATGTTGTTTTATAATGCAAATGTCCTATATATATATATATATATATATATATATATATATATATATATATATATATATATATATATATATACACACACACACACATATATATATATATGCATATAAAAGAAGAAGAAAAAAAATACATATATATAATATGTAGTTACACCATTACATGCCAACAACCTCATAATCAATGAACAGTTCCACTGGCCGACTTCAGTCAGATTGGGGGGGGTGTTTCTGGGGCAACATGGCTACGATGACTGCTAGCACAAGGAGGGCAAGGCTCATAGGAACAAGCGTTAAAGAATAATATTCTGCATTTTTCATATCGCTGTTAGCCTTTAAACGGGCTCTTGAGTGCCTTAAATTTTCCACCTTATGTTTAAAAAAAAAAAAAAAAAGGTTTCTTACTCATTCTGTGACCTGTGTTATCAGTCACTATGAAATGACACTTACTGAGTGCATCCAGCCTGCAGATGGCGCCAGTGCTATGTACAAGCTAGTGAAGTTAGCTCTGAAAAGACATCATTGTGCGGATTTGCTGCAGCAGTTATCGTGTTTAATGCTCAGAACGAGTCTGGTGATGATTTAAGGACTTAAGACAGCAGAAGATTATTTCATAAGTGACGTATGAAATCTAAAAATACATCAGAAAATCCCAAAAGTTCAGAAGGGAGAGGATTTACAAATAAGCATTCCTCAAAACAGCGTGAATGCAACTGAAAGCAACTACAGGTATGTTTTTGATGATGCAACATTGTTAGAACACGGTTTAAAGCTAAAAAAGTCACTGTAGCAGAATATGTGTCCTCTAAAGATGGTCCAGCAGGTCGCCAAAGAGAGTGATCTTGATGGTCAGATGCAACATGACCATGATAGTGAGGAAGATAAAGATTAACATCTTCCCCTTCTCTTGGGCTTTTATCTCTTGTCTATTTTACTCTACCTTTAATTGCATCTAAGGAGCCCAACTACCCTGGGTTTATACTTGGTAAAATACTTCCAGAAGAATGTATTTGGGGTGCACTTGGCCACAGCTCAGAAAGAAGGAAACAAATGTAACAAGAAAAGCACAGAGACACTTCAGTGAAAAAATTACCCACATGGCACCTGGCAAAACACAACTGACAACTATTGATGATGAGGAATGCGGTAATGATCTCAATGGCTACTTACAATTCAATGCACAAAATAAAAGGTGATACTGTTATAACATCTCATTGTGATGGTGTTTGATCATTTTAACATTGACACTGTATATAGTCAACTTGCCCCACAACATTTGCTGGTCCAGATGGTTCAACTACTTTTTAAATGTGTACTGTTCCTGATCTTTGGGAAAAAAAAGAAGTAAATATTAGTACCATTTCCAAAGACCAAAGCCTGAAATCATTTTTATTTTGACCCACTGCAATTTACGAACAGACCAGCAAGCTGTATGTATTTAGAATCTCATTCCAGTTATGCAAGGGTTTTATAGAAAGATTTTTAGTTCTGCATAATCTGCATTTGATACTGTTCATCCAAATCTTCTGGCCCAAAAACATTTTGGCTTAAATGTGAGGCCTGCACTTGTTAAAATGGTTCTACTCTCTCATGACTAATAGATTGCAATGAGTGAGGGTCAGTGGTAGCCTCTAAAGCAGAGGGGGGCAATCTAATGCCCTTTAGGCATTTTGATCCGGCCCGCAAAGCATTTAATTAAAAAAATGTATGAGTTAAGTGTGGCACATTGGTTATTTTATAGTTGTCTGAGACTGCAGTTGCTTGTTCATTTAAGATCAGTTTTGAGAATAGACACCAGAAGAATAACACCAAACTTTGATGCATCGGCTAAAAAGATCGGCACTGTCCCTGCTAAAATAAATAAAGATAATGATTTTTGCTATTCTGTTGTAGCTTTTTGTGTATTTTAGGCATTGAGTCCATGTGTAGTAGTCTGTGTTTAATATACTGTAGTTAACAACATCCAAACTGTAAATGGCCCCCGGGCAAGTGTAAAAGTCCCTTGAGTCAAAAAAAAACCAGTCAAATGCTAATGAGGCAATCAGTAGTGAGGAGGGAGCAACAGCCAGCTATCAAGATAACAATAGACCTTTAGACACAGGTGAAACTAGGTGAGGCCAACCATTAATCAACAAGATAGACCAATTAATTAAATCCCAGGTGACAAACAAACAATCTTATAACAAAGACAGAAGTGCAGTGACTCCTCCCTGGGGGCTGGACTCCCACTACTTAGAGTAGCATATAAGGCCCAGGTTCCCATACCAGCTCTCTGATTGACAATGACTTTTGGATAAAAGTCGAAACGTCTCGATCTTTAAACGGCGTCCGGATGACAACCTCTGAACCCCTTTCTACCTTGAGTCAAAAAGTTTGCCCAGACCTGGGTTAATATTATTTTACTCTGTCTCGTTTTTTTTGTTTTTTTTTTAATTGTTCCTTCAGCTTGTTTTGTAAGTTTCTATGGTAATCATTTTGAACATTTAGGCCCACTCTCATAATATCTTTGTTTGGTAAAGTACATTTTCTTTATTATGTTTTGTGAGGTTCTTACTTGTTAAATTTCCTGTAGCACTTGGGTGTTTGGCAGCTTGCCATGGTTTACTGCCAATAGTTTTATTTTTTTTCTCGCAGGCACCTTTCTCTGCCTTTGTTTCTTTTTTGCTCTTAGTCATTTTCCTCCAAGTAGATTACCATTTCGTTTGTCCTCTTTTTCTCCAAGTCAACAGTGTGTAAATAGGAGTGTGATCACTTAGGTCTGTTTTGCCTATTTCAGTGAGTTTTGATCTGTCTCTGTTGAACACAAAAAAAGAAGTCTATTCTAGAGTAGATGAGGGTTAGAGAAGAGGGTGTACTGGCGGGCGCTGGGGTTCATCTCCCTCCAGATGTCAATTAATCCTATATTCTTCATTAGGTTGCGGAGTGTATTGTTCCTCCAGTAACTGTGAGTTTGAGACGTCTAAGGCAGGTTGATGATGACAGTTCCAATCGCCGCCATAGATCAGGGTTCCCTCAGAGTGATTTGCAGTCAGGTTTCTAATATCAGTGTAGAAGGTGATATTGCTGCCTGGTGGATCATACATTCAATAGGGTAAACATCTTCCCATTAAGAGTTTCTTTAAACAGTTTATATCTGCCCTCCTTGTTTTTACACAGTTCAAGCTACTCAGTTGGATTAAATTAAAATTCTCCTCAAATCTCCCCTCGTGTTTACCTTTATATGATATATCTTAATTTTGATTTTTTGATCTTCTGTTTCACGTAAATGGGTTTCTTGTTGGTATATTATATTTTATTTTTTTCATTTCTGTCAGTAACTTTGACCGTTTGACTGGGTTCAATATGCCATTCAATTTTTGTGATGCCATTAGGTAGACACTGGACATTGTGGACAGGACAACTAAAGCCTGAAATGTTTGTCAGGACAGCTGGCCTCATCTTTTAGTCATTGAAACACATACACTATAGCATCAACACATACTATAGTGCAGGTCAGCAGGAGCAGTTATCGTATTTAGACAGCAGAAATGCTAAGAACGAGTCAGCACTCTGCTATTTTAAGTTCTGGGATAAGTTACGTATAATGAACATTCCTCAAAGCAGTGTGAATGCCGCTAAATGCAACTCCAGGTATGTTTTTGTTGATGTAACATTGTTAGAACATGGTTAAAAGCTCAAAAAAGTCATTGTAGCACAGGTATGGGCAAACGTTTTAACTCAAAGGCCGGACCATTTGCAGTTTGGATGTTGTTAACAACAGTATATTACACACATCTTATTACACATAGACTTAATGCCTAAAATACACAAAAAACTACAACAAGATAGCAAAAGTCATGACCTTTATTTAGTGGGAACAGTGCCATTAGTCACTCTTCTCAGTCAAAGTCAGTGCATCAAAGTTTCATGTTATTGTAGTGGAGGCTATTCTCAAAACTGATCTTAAGTAAATAAGAAATTGCAGTCTCAGACAACTATAAAAATGACAAATGTGCCATACTTAATTCGTTGATGTAATTCCTCATGCGTCCAGGTGTGTTCCGTCGTAGAAAAGGGCAAACAATTAACCAAACAAAAACTGGCTATCGGTGACTCCTCCCATAGAACTATAATAAAACCTGGAAGATGAATCCAAGATGGCCGTCCTGTTTATCCCTATGGAGAGTGCTCATTGGCGCATGACCCCAAAAAAGTTTCTTACTTCCGCATTTACTTCCTGATACGGCGGCTGACATCTTTGTTTTACTGCCAGAAACGATGGCTGCCATCTTTGTTTTACTTCCTGAAACGGAGGCTGCCATCTTTGTTTTAGGGCGCCACGTGACAATCCCCACTTCATATAAAACAGGTAATTTCGGTGATTTTAGAAACGGTAGAAAAGAACATTTCCTTCTATTTTATTTAAATACCGATAATAATTCAGTACTGTCTGCAATTATAATGAGCAATTTTAGAAAAAGGCTGGTTCCAAGAGGCTGCAGT
The DNA here is from genome assembly GCA_019453435.1 of Rhinogobius similis. Taxonomy (NCBI): domain Eukaryota; kingdom Metazoa; phylum Chordata; class Actinopteri; order Gobiiformes; family Gobiidae; genus Rhinogobius; species Rhinogobius similis. Next base: position 4,350,359 of record CM033626.1, read on the forward strand.
ACCTCACACGGCCACAAATCAATCTGGGACCACAGACAGAGGGGGCGTACCTTATCCAGTTCATTTAATACATCCATGACTCCTCCCTGTAGGCAGAGTAGCATATAAGCCAGAGTTCCCAGACCAGCTCTCTGACTGACAATGACTTTTGGATAGAAGTTGAAACGTCTCGACCTTCAAACAGCGTAGGGATGATAACCCCTGAAACTTTTTCTACGTGCCATACTTAACTCATAAAATGTTTTATCAAATGCTTTGCAGGCCGAATAAAAATGCCAAAAGGGCCGCATGTGGCCCCTGGGCCTTAGTTTGCCTCCCTCTGTCTTAACCAAACTATCTTCATGTAACCAAGTGACAGTAAGAGACTTTTTTAAAATTTTAATTGGTAGTATTTATTTCATGATAAATGTCCAAATAGCAATATTAAAAATGGCTGACAGCCAGAGTTAAAATCAACTGATTAGGGCCATATTTAAAACAATTTGTGCAATAGACACCATTAGAGCTACAGAGTAGTTTAATTTCACAGCCACACCAATCTTGATAAAAACAAAAACAGATAGCAGCTCTAAGATAGTCGAGGCACACACCACAAAAAAGTATAAGCCCAAGTATTCCATATCTGAAATTTTTTGGGAAAAACAGTGACCGGCTTTTGTATGAACTACAAAAGATAAAACATTTCCAATTATAAAACATCAAACATTTAACACATTAAAAATAAAACAGTTAAACAAAATACCTTTTAGATCACACAACAAGCATTTTCAAACAACCATAGAGGCCTGCAGGTAGCTTGACCTATATGGGGGGATGTGTTGTAATTAGAATTCTTTTTGTGGGAAATGGAGTTGTTATTTGTGGTAACGGTTCATAATTTAAATATTCACCTTCTTTGTTAAGTTAAGCACAACTCCCAGACATGGCTTAGCCTACTCTGCATGGAGGTTTTCCTGCAGGGTATAAGGTGAGTTGTCATGAAATCAACGTGCATCATTTGTTTGCTAAATATTTAATCTTTACCTTTTAAGAGTTCTTTTTGAACACAAATCTGGTGCTCTCCTGATTCTCTGCTTTTTTTTCTGGTTCTCAGCTGCCCTCTGCTTGATTTAATGAGAGGGTGACCTGATCTCATCATGTCAGGTTCATGGACCGAGTTGAGGTGTGGCTCAGATTAGATCGCCTACTTCTGATTACGAAGTGGTAAAAATGCTGGGAAATGGGTCTTACGGCAGTGTGTTCCTGTGTAAAAGGAAAAACACCCAGCAGGAAGTGGCTCTGAAGGTGATGAATAGCGAGGCCTGTGCCTTGAGTGGACGGCGCGAGATGGCGGTGCTCCAGCATCTGAAGTGGCTTGGCGCAGAGGAGCACCACTTAGTCAGGTGGAACGACGGTTTTGAGCTGGAAGGCAGAATCTGTCTTGAGTTTGAAAAGCTCGATATCAGCCTACACGATTTCATCTGACAGCAGAAGAGATTGACGTTCATGCAGATCCGACCCATTCTCTACCAGTTGGCCAAAGGAGTGAGTTTTCTGCACAAAAACAGTTTAATCCATGGAGACCTGAAGCCACATAATGTAATGATGGTGAATCACAGGGAAAACCTCCTGGTCAAGATAATTGACCTTGGCTTAGCCCAGTATTTCCCCTGTGTCTCACAGGGCTCCATGATACAAACATGCTTTTACAGGGCCCCGGAGGTTTTTGTGGGAGCACCATACGGCGCAGTGGCAGATATATGGTCTCTCGGATGTATAACAGTGGAACTGCTTCTGGGGAGGAGTCCGTTTGAAGCCAACTCTGCAGCTCAATCACTCAGAAATGTTGTTCAGACCTTGGGCATGCCTCCTGACAGTTTACTGGAGACTGGACTGTACACTGCAGACTACTTTGTGCAGTGGCCTGTCAGAGGAGAACTCAAGTGGAGGCTCAAGCCTAAGAAACCACAGAGCAATCTACAACAGAGGACCCTTAATAGTTTAAAAGATCTCTATATGATGGAGAACTCCATGAACAAGGACAACCAGTCTGATCTTCACAGTGACTGGGAGAACTTCATGAACCTGGTGGAGCAGATGTTGGACCTGGACCCCCAGAGCAGGATCAGTGCAGAGGGTGTTCTGATGCACCCCTTCCTCTCCCTGAGCCACCTCAATAGAGGGTTCAATACATCTGTGAATCAGATGTGCAGTGTCACCAGGCGAGCCGAGGAGCACCCCTGCAGGGACACATGCAGTGGAGCGGGGCCAAGTCAGCCAAAACACTGTGGAACAACTCTACAGGCAAATATGAATGAATATTCAGTTTGTAGGGAAACTCAGCAGACGGTGGCCCCACTGCCCGAGGATGTGCCGCTGCCCGAGGACACACCGCTACCCAAGGCCGTGCCGCTGCCCAAGGACGTGCCGCTGCCCGAGGACGCGCCGCTGCATGAGGACTCGCCGCTGCCCGAGCCCGAGGATGCGCCGCTGCCCGAGCCCGAGGATGTGCCGCTGCCCGAGGATGTGCCGCTGCCCGAGGACTCGCTGCTGCCCGAGCCCGAGGACGCGCCGCTACCCGAGGACGTGCCGCTGCCCAAGGACTTGCCGCTGCCCAAGGACTCGCCACTGCCCGAGCCCGAGGACGCACCGCTGCCCAAGGACGTGCCGCTGCCCGAGGACATGCCGCTGCCCGAGGACTCGCCATTGCCCGAGGACGTGCCGCTGCCCGAGGACTCGCTGTTGCCCGAGGACGTGCCGCTGCCCGAGGACTCGCCGCTGCCCGAGGACTCGCCATTGCCCGAGGGCGTGCCGCTGCCCGAGGACTCGCCGTTGCCCGAGGACGTGCCGCTGCCCGAGGACATGCCGCTGCCCGAGGACTCGCCGTTGCCCGAGGACTCGCCGTTGCCCGAGGACGTGCCGCTGCCCGAGGACTCGCCGCTGCCCGAGGATGTGCCACTGCCCAAGCCCAAGGCTGTACCGCTGCCCGAGGATGTGCCTCTACCCGAGGACGACAATGAGGAGAGCACAGAGAGAAGGGGAACATTGTCTAATCTGTCAAAGAAGCATTGCCTGCTCCCAGAGGACGTCCCGCTTCCCAGTGAAGACAACTGGACCCCCAAACCAGACTCTTCTGTCCCCAGAGAGCCACCTGGCTCTCCCTCTCTGTCCAGTAAGAGGAGACAGGACAACAGCCTGGACAACACACAAAAGAGACTATATACCTCTGTACCAAAGCCTTAGACTACATACATCCACGCCCCATGGCAGAGAAGAAAGAGGGCGGCAACAAGAACAGACCCCACCAGAGCAGCCAAAGCCCGTGCAGAGTGAAGCGTCAGCGTCTTTCTCCCTGTGTGTCCGAGGGGGACAGTGGTCCCAGCCAGCATCAGGCAGCAGCTCCACACTGCAGGAGCCACGAGGACCAGGATGGGGAGAAGGTGGGAGCTTGTACCTCCAGAGGCAGCTTAGCGAGGAAGAAACGCAAAGACAAACAAGGAGGACCATGCGCCAAAAGACGGAAGTGCGTTTAAGTGGCATCATCACCCAGCGCAGCAGCAGAGGAGAAGACGTCCTCCTCCGGACACTGCTAAAGATACAGCAAGGCAGCAGAGGGAGGGCTGCTGAGAGATGCAGACCTCCTTCTGACCTGAGCCCTTGCTCCATCACTGAGGGTGCTTAAATAGCAGGGCTGTGAACACTCTTGGGGACACCCTGTGAGATCACGGGTGGCAGGTTTAGTGCTGCCTGGTATCTCTCTGTACAGTGTGTCAGTAAGAGCTTTATACAGCCAACTCTGCAGCTCAATTACTCAGAAATGTTGTTCAGACCTTGGGCATGCCTCCTGACTGTTTACTGGAGACTGGACTGTACACTGCAACTACTTTGTGCAGGGGCCTGTCAGAGGAGAACTCAAGTGGAGGCTCAAGCCTAAGAAACCACAGGGCAATCTACAACAGAGGACCCTTAAAAGATCTCTATATGATGGAGAACTCCATGAACAAGGACAACCAGTCTGATCTTCACAGTGACTGGGAGAACTTCACGAACCTGGTGGAGCAGATGTTGGACCTGGACCCCCAGAACAGGATCAGTGCAGAGGGTGTTCTGATGCACCCCTTCCTCTCCCTGAGCCGCTGTGGAACAACTCTACAGACAAATGTGAATGAATATTCAGTTTGTAGGGAAACTCAGCACACGGTGGCACCACTGCCCGAGGACGCGGCGCTGCCCGGGGACGCAGCGCAGCACGGGGACGCAGCGCTGCCCGAGCCCAAGGCCATGCCGCTGCCCGAGGACGCGCCGCTGCCCGAGCCCAAGGACGTGCCGCTGCCCGAGGATGTGCCTCTGCCCGAGGACGACAATGAGGAGAGCACAGAGAGAAGGGGAACATTGTCTAATCCGTCTAAGAAGCATTGCCTGCTCCCAGAGGACGTCCCGCTTCCCAGTGAAGACAGCTGGACCCCTGAACCAGACTCTCCTGTCCCCTGAGAGCCACCTGGCTCTCTCCCTCACCGTCCAGGAAGAGGAGACGAGACAACAGCCTGGAGAACACACAAAAGAGACCATACACCTCTGTACCCAAAGCCCTATAACATACATTCACGCCCCATGGCAGAGAGAAAAGAGACCCCACCAGAGCAGCCAAATCCCGTGCAAAGTGAAACGCCAAAAGTGCGCTAAAGTGGCACCATCACCCAGCACAGCAGCAGAGGAGGAGAAGGCGTCCTCTTTCGGACATTGCTAAACACACAGCAAGGTACGAGAGGGAGGGCTGCTGAGAGATGCAGACCTCCTTCTGACCTGAGCCCTTGCTCCATCACTGAGGGTGCTTAAATAGCAGGGCTGTGAACACTCTTGGGGACACACTGTGAGATCACGGGTGGCAGGTTTAGTGCTGCCTGGTATCTCTCTGTACAGTGTGTCAGTAAGAGCTTTATACAGCTTCATGTCCTGCTACAACCACCAAAGGTAAGGAAGGTGAGGTAAGTCTGTCCGAGGGTTATCGGCATGAGGAGGGAGAAAGGGAGACATTCTTTTTCATTCTTTCACTGCTGTTAGCCGTGGACTTTTTCTTTTTGTGTGGAATTGATTTGGATTAGCTGGTAGAATTACAATTATAATTTCCTTAAGTTACTTTATTTAGGTGAATGTACAGCCTTTGGAAGCAAAAATGCAATGCTCTGTGCTGTTCTGGGTTTATAATTGATGTCACTTTGCACGTGCAAAGGGTCAGTTTTGTTCTATATGTACAAAGGCTCTTTTCATGAAACCCCACTGGCTAGTTCCAGCAGCCGTACACATGCAAGGCTTCATTTCCTGCTCCATTGATTCCTTATGGACATAAATTAATAAATAATAAATCGTTATCACTGAAAACAAAGTCTGAGAAACAGGATAATCACTGGCAGTATGTTAAGACCTGAATGTACATTATGAATACTTCACAGGGGGATACCTGTGTTTTATAAAATGTTGTGTTTTTGTCTCTAAGCTAATGCTAACCAAATTGTATTAATAATGTTATAATAACGCCACAAACTGAACTAACCATTTCACAAAAACATTCAAAGTGACATTCTATGTACTTTTTATATTTACTGAAATAGTAAGGGCTAAACATTTAAAAACAAGACAGATGTTGCTTTTATATTGAAATGATAATGGAAACATGAAGCATCAATCTACTGTAAGGTTGTCCAACATAAATGACACATGTAAATCTGCATTTTTAACTTTTTTTTTTATATACAATTTGAATAATTGGTTGGAAGAGCAAACCATTCAATAATGCCCCAACTTTGATCAAACATTAATTTCTGAGGGAGCAGTGCATGAAACACAGATGTTTAAATTATTTTAATATTGACCCTTTGCATGTGAAGTCACAGAACGCCCACTTTGCCATGACGGACGGCGGAAGCGCTGTTTGTGCGAGGTAAAATGGTCGAAATTTGCCGTAAACCTACCTATTAGTAAGCTAACATTGATCAATTTTACACGTAAAATGGTGATATCCTGTTGTGCGGTTGGCTGCACTAACAGGCAAAGCCGTAAGCCCAATGTAGCCTTTTATCGTGTACCTGTTGGTGAAGACAGAAGACAGCGATGGGTATCAGCAATAAATCGAAAGAACTGGAAGCCCTCCAAGTACTCACGGATTTGCAGTGAGCACTTTTTACAAGTTAAGACAATGCCAATGTTACAAGTGTATGACATTTTACAACATAAAAAACATATCTGAATATGTGAAACAGTCAAAGTTATGCGGGTCACGGCGTTAGTTATCCAGCCAAGAAATTAACTTGTATGTATGTATATAGACCATAGACCGTACGGTCCATGATATAGACTCAAGCCTGCAAAATGGATAATACATATTACATCCACAGAATATTTTTAATAATAAATCTAACTCCAGTCAAAATTATTATTTGTGAATAAAATATTATGATTATGGTGATATTGACGTTTTGATTAAATCGGTGAACATGGCAGGAGGAAGCAGGTAAGGGTCCGTTTCTAAGCTAGCGATCTTCGCTTTGTGAGCGCCTAAAAGATGTCCTGCTTCCACTGACAACTGAACTGAACATGAGTTAGAAGTAGCCATCGCTTAAGTGACAAAAATAATTGTAATCACTGTGAGTTTGTTAGTTTTGCGCTCCCCGTAATTCTGCGCTCGCACACTCTTGCCGTCCATTATGGTGCACCCACGTGACGTAGGTGCAAAGGGTCAATAGTCAACATGCAGCTTTTGTCACTTATATTTACTCACAGTGGGAAGAACACTTTTACACATATTTTAACACTTTCAAAAAAAAAGTGGAAGGAACAGTATGCAGTGAAAGTACACATTTTACAAAAAAAAAAAGTTAATGTAACTTAGCACTACCACCTCTGACGCTGAACATAAAATGTATAATAACAAGGTAAATCCTAAATGCTATATGAAGCTGTGCTATTATAAACAGAATAAAATCCAATGGGTAATTAGTAACACACCTGACTGGCTGGATTTACTCCTCATAGTGACAATATCAGTTATTTACAGTCCCCGTTTGGGGGGGACTAAATTTACATGTTCCATTTGTCTTTAACTACTTGGTACAACAAGATGAACAGAAGTAGTAGCTCCAAGTGAAACAAAAAAAAAACAATGCGCAAACTAATGTGTCTTCACAACTGAGACATTTAGTTATTAGTCATACAGTAAAGACAACATCTTGAGAAGGATTTGTTCTCACTGCTTTTACTTAGATGTGTTTGCCTGACAGCAGAAGGAGAAAACTGTCAGTTCAAAAGGGTTCTGCGTGGTATCTTAGCTGTCCCTAGCACTGCACTTTTCTGGACTGAGATGTCTGATGTTCCTCCAGGGATCTTCTGTAGCCACTTCTCCAGTTTGGGGGTCATTGCCCCAATCACCACGGGCACCACTTTGGCCTTCACCTTCCAGGCCTTCTCCAACTCTTCTCTGAGCCCTTAGTGTTTCTCTAGTTTCTCATGTTCCTTTCTCCTGATGTTGCCATCACTTGGTGTCGCCACGTCGCAACGGCCTTCCTCTGCTGTTTATCCACCACACAATGTCTGGTTGGTTTGCCATTACCATTCTGTCAGTCTGTATCTGGAAATCCCACAGGATCTTTGCTCGGTCATTCTCTACTACCTTTGTAGGTGATTTCCATTTTGACCTTGGGGGTTCCAGTCCATACTCCGCACAGATGTTTTGGAACACTATGCCAGCCACTTGGTTATGGCGTTCCATTTACACTGCAGTTCCGCGGAGGCTGAGAAGGGAATTTATTATATATATGTTTGAAATCTTGGTCAAAGCTAACCAGTTATGTGGTGAGTAATGAAAATAAGACCAATAATTTAATGTATAATCTATTTCTGAAACTTTATAAACCACTAAGTTATTAAAACGTTATGCTGGATTTTAAGTTTTACGTAGGTTTTTTGGGCTGAAAACATCAGCGTTATGGACATTAGTTACCACAGAGCTTGTTAGCCTCCGTCATGCCCTTAAACTTGTAATATTTACATTTTCCTAAATCCCTATGACAAAATGAACTAGATGCTGTTGCAATAGCTGAAGCTATTGCGAGTGACTGCGCAATTAAATTTGTGTGATGTTGGTATGGTCCGGGATTCGAACCCACGACCTCCTTATTGGGAGGCAGAAGCTCTAGCCGCTCTGCCACCGTGCTCCCGCCAAAAACAGTTTAAACAGCAACATTTCCTCTAGAGGACCAACAGAAAGGCTCCCACTGTAAAGATAGGAAAAATTGCTCGGCAAATTATGAAAAAACTACAAAAGGTACATGTACCAAAAGTAATAGCAGACATTAGAAGACTAGGAACTATTGAAAAATGCAAAAAAAATTAAAAGAATTTAAAAACTGCGGCCTGTGAAACGTGCCGAAAAACCGGAAAATACAAGAACAAATAGTGACTGCCTATAGGCATATGCCTATAGGCATAGGCAGTCACTCAATGAGAAGTTTACTTCACCGCGGCTTACATGTGGGCGGGACGTACTGGTGAGCACCATTACTCGACTTCCGTTTCGTCCAATCAGAGCGCGAGGGGCGTGACTAGCTATTCCTCGCTCCTGCTGTGTACCATAATAAACAAGCCACACAGCGGATCGCAAAAACTGGATATTTCACCTTTTTAAACAACCCTAATTTAAGGTAAGGACTTAATTGATTTTTTTTTTTAATTATATGCATACATAACGATGCCATGCGGCGTTTTTTTTGTTTTGTTTTTTCATTGTTGTTCAGACAAACGTTGCATTGTACCAACATTACAACTTCTATGTCTTCCTGCGGCGAGTTTGGCCGTTGCCTGTAGCGTGAAAAGCATGCTCCAGACGGGAAAGAACGCGAAGTGCTGTGCTCCCGAGCCCCGGAGCCGGACAGCAGCGGTTAGTACGCGGTGTTCCATCAGACTCTTGCAGCATGGCGGCTCGGACGTGCTGTGCTCTACTGTGTGTTCGTGTAGTTACAGGTTTGGGGCTTGAGGCGTCCTTCTCTCACGTATAACAGCTGCTCCAACACCGTGTAGCGGGTTTTCTGTGCGCGGTGTATGTGCATTTAACTAAAGATATGTCACTTATTGCGCAGTCTTACAACTTAGGCAACGTCGTGGACAGGCGTAATGTGCTGCGACTGAGGTCCATCAAACCGGTTTAGTCACATGCATTAATGTACAGGACGGTTTGGAATGATTTAGATCTGGTTTAGTCCTTGTTTGGACCTGGTTTTGTCCTCAGAGCTACTTTAGACTGGGTTTAGTTCTACTTCAGAAGACCTGGTTTAGTCCTGATATTGTTCTAGTTTGGACCTGGTTTAGTCCTGATATTGTTCTACTTTGGACCTGGTTTAGTCCTGATGTAGAGCTATTTTAGACCCGGTTTAGTCCTGATGTAGTACTACTTTAGATCTGGAGTAGTTCTAACTTAGACCTGTTTTAGTCCGATTTAAAGACTGGTGTAATAGTTCTATTTTAGACCCAGTGTTGCACTAGTTTAGACCTGGTTTAGTACTCGTTTAGACCTTGTTTAATCCTGATGTAGTTCTATTTTTGACCTGGTTTTATTAGTTAGTAGTTTAGACCTGGTGTAGTTCTACTTTAGACCTGACATAGTTCCTGTTTAGACCTTGTTTATTAGTCCTGTTTTAGACCTGGTGAAGTTCTAGTTTAGAAAACCCGAATTAGTCCCAATGTAGAGTTAGTTAAAACCTGGTTTAGTTCTAATTTAGAACTGGTTTAATCCTGATGTACTGTGTTTAATAGTCCTAGTTTAGACCTGGTGTAGTTCTAGTTTAGCCCTGGGTTATTATTCTTAGTTTAGTCCTGATGTAGTGCTAGTTTAGACCTGGTTCAGTCCTAGTTTAGGCCTAGTTTGGTCCTGAAGTTTAGACTTGGATTATTAGTCCTACTATAGACCGAGTGTAGTTCTAGTTTAGACCTGGTTTAGTCCTGACCATTTAGTCCATTTATCATATCTTAAATCCCTAGTTTAGTGTTGCCTTGTAGTTTAGTCTCAGTTTAGTCCTGGTTTAGTCTGGTTTCTGTTAGATATGGAAAAAGACTGGTGTATCAGTCCAACAGTAACTGATAATATGATCATTATACTGGAATATTTTAATACCATTTAATTAAGCATGAATAATATGCTGGCTCGACAAGTATGTACACACTAATAGTACTTTTGACACTCCTCTGAGTTGACATGTCACTGCTGTGTCTGTGCAGTGGAAAGCGTTGGATCAAGTCAAGCATGAGTTAATGATAAAAAACAAAAATCATCTCCCAGGATTTTTTGAGCAAAGCAAGTAGAATTTTTCAACAATCTTACAACAAGACGTGCTTTCAAATACAAAATACAGTGTTATATTTTAGACATTCATGCAGTTATAAGTAATTGAATAAATGAAAAGGTCAAAGAATGAATTTTTTTCTGCCTCTCTACATTTGGCTCCCTCAGTATCACTTAAGGCAAGACACACATTTTTTCAGTTTTTTGGTCAGTTTGTTCTCTCAGCATATCATCTTTCATGTGGAAACAACAAACTTGTCCAAACTGCTCCTAAAGATGTTTGATTCTTCCATTGAATCCACTTCATCCATAGATTTCTCTGGGACATTGGAACTTCCAAGGCTGTTTTCTTAAAATACATTTTTCTCCCTCGAGACATAAAGATCAGCCTTAAAGTAGATCCCACACCAAACTGTAAAATCTGGACTTTGAAAAAATGCACAGAAGGAAATTTTTAAATATCTAATTCTAAAACTGATTAATTGTAGTTTTAATTTAAAATAATGAGGCAAAATTTGGTGGTCTATGTAGTTCCATTTGGTTTTTATAGTTGTCCTTTACAGCCCATGTTATTATTATAGATATAATTAGATAGCTATTAATACTTGCTATTAATAATTACTGACAATAAAATATTATAAAGCACATTGATACTAGAGCTGCTGTTGTCCTTATGACTTCAAATCCAGGCCTTTTAAATATTAAAATCTTTTTTTATTCTTTTTGATATATGTTAAAGTGCGAATTAAAGGTTTTTACAATTTTCTAATTTTAACTTCTGTGGTGTATCAATACCTGATGTAAACATAAATTATAGTTTTACACCAATCAGGTAGATGATAAACAAAGTTAACACAACACTAGCTATAATTAGATGCAAACAGACCAGAGCAGCTTCACTTTCTTCCTAAGAGCTGCTTTTACAATATATTGTACTGGAACAAAAGAGATGTGACTTTATTACATGAAGAAAATGGGGTACTGCCTCTTTACGGCGCTGTAGAGCGGGACCTCATGACACAGTGTACACCTCAGATTCATAATCGTGTTTCTCAAAGTCTTTTTTTATCACCTTAATCCTACTTTTGAGCACTGTAAACCCACTGTGACGCACAATAGCTGTAAGAAACAATTAAACACAATTATTCAGAATATAAGTCACTATGTCCTAATTAAGAATAGTATTTTTGTGTTCAATTTATTTCTCTTTTGCATCAAGACAGTTTCTCGACGTCAGAAATGAATGAAACATAAAAGTTAAAGTGCTTCTGACAGGTTGAATTACACATTTAAAGGTTGAATGGAGGATTTCTCGCCGATTTGAAAATCTGCGACTGTTAGTCCTTTTTTTGAAAAAGCGCATGCGCAGGTTCCCCCTCCCTCCCGCCCCGTTTCTCCTGACTGAACGCCTAGCAAACCTCGTGAACGAGCACGCCCAGCAGCACTGCCCATGCGCATTTGTTTACAAGACGATTGGTGTCGCTTTCTCACGACAACCTCCGCGAAGAAGATTTAATAATACACTCCACATACAATAAGCTCAAAAAAGAGTCAGATAAACAGTTACCTGTCCAGCAGAAAGTTTGCAGCGGAGGCATCAGCCTGTTTTGCGCTTTCAATGCTCGCCAGCCGTAAACGATTCCCCCAGAATAACACGCGTTTTGTTTCTTTCCTCTGCGGACTTTCGTCTCTTCTGTGAAAGCTCGAAAACAGTCTTTCTCTTTCGTCCCTCAGCCATTTCGGTACTTCGCGGATGAAAGTTTAGACCTACAATGACGGAACTCGCCGCTAACCTGCTACATAAACACACTAGCATATCAACCACGCATGCGCGGCCAGCGTTTCCCCTGGACGAGCCTGCGGGCGTGCACTAGCACGCAGAGAATGATTGACACCTGAGCGGACCAGTTATTTGTGCTACCCACGAGGAAATGAGATTCTGATTTGTTGCCCGAAATCCTCCATTCCACCTTTAACTAATACGCAGTTAAGATAAATATATTCACATTTCTACTAAAATCTTTACAAATTTTACCCCAGTTTAGCTATTTTTTAGGTTTTGAATTTTACTTCCTGGTTGTAAAGTATGACACTTGGAAATTACCATAGCAACCACACTGTATATTGGCCAAAACTTCTCTAATGTCACAGATTTTGTTCATTTGACAAAGAGAAACACATGTGAACACCTTTATTTTGCCGAATTAATGGTTAAAGGGTCAAAAAAGTTGTTTATTTTGTGTAAATTATGCATAACCTTTGTCTCCCCAGCGTGATGTCATCAGTTTGTTTACTTCCTGTAATTGTCAACAGATTTTTCAACTTTTCTCCACAAACAGCGACCTGATTGGTGTAAAACTATAATTTATATTTACAAGAGGCATTAATACACTGAATAAAGTCAAAATTAGAAAATCGTAAAAATCCGTCATACACACTTTAATGCTGTAAATGTACTGGTTCCAAAGGCTCCTAGTGGTTCCTGCAGTTGTGGTGCTGCAGCAGTTCTAAACCATAATGAATCCAAATGAACAAGAAAATAAAGGACACTAGAAGCTGCAGATGAGTTTGGTATGTGATCATTGCATACACAGGTGGAGTAGCAGACACTTAATCCCATGAGTGTTTGAGTAAAACGTGTCCTCAGATTGCACAGTCAGCTGCTGTGGGCACATGAGTCTGCTCTACCTGTGTGAAGTTGGCCCCCCCGTAGTGTGCGATTGACCCCAAAATGGTGTCAAACGTTTGTGCATCGTTTGTGCACACAATATCAGCGTTTGTGCACGCTTCGTTTTTGAGTATTGATCATTTATAGGTTTTGGATTGACCAAAGTGTGAAGTTGGACCCCCCGGAGTGCCTATAGAAATACATTTAACCTTTGACCTTTGTTTAAATAAGTGTCCAGTTTTTATACTAGGTACTATGTATCAGCTTAACCCATTTAAAGATCCACATTCACATCCAGTTATATGACCAGACTTTGAGATAATTACATTTGTAATTAGTGGTGATTATGGCTGCAAAAAATGTTTTGCTTTTAGACTTCAGAATAGGGTTGTCAAAAGTATCAGGTATCAGAAACTAAAGCTAGTGTCGAGCGTTTTTGCTGTCATTATCAGTATCAAGTATCAAGCCTGTTCCACAGTATAAAAATCCCATTTGAAATGTAGTATTTTGACCCCTCTAGTCTAAAATAAAATCAGAAGATTTTGTTTTGTCTATTAAGTGACATAATTTAATTGATTAGCGATTTTGAAATAAGACATTGCAAATAATACATTTTTAATCAAATAGAGATTGTAGTTTCAAACCGGCTATGATCACTTAAAAGCATGTGGTTTGAAGCAGAGTTTTGAATAAATTTAGTTGTACATTTAGTACATTTCTGTGTATGTAGGTCTGTTGTGTCAACAGGAAAACTAAAATTGAAAATTGAATTGAATTGTTAGGGCTTATTTTTATAATCAACTAGTCACAATTAATTTATTATTAATTGTTGCAGCAAAACTCTGTTTCAACAGAATTGGTTTTATCTTGGGACCTCGATAATATTATATATATATATATATATATATTATATATTATAATATAATTACTAGGCCTGTCACAATAACAAATTTTGAAGAGCAATAAATTGCCACAGAAAATATCAGGATAACCAATCATTTTGAAACTACTTTATGCCACTGGCAAGAGAATCCCCCCAAAATTAGTGCAATTTCATAACAAATCATGAGTTGGAATGAACAAATAGGACAATGAAACACTTGTTTCACTCTCTACAACTCAAATCATGAAAAAAAAAACCCACAAAAACCAAAAAGGGTACCCAAAGTGCAAAGAAATCGCAAATATACTGCTCTTTCTATCATATATTGAAGGATAAGTCGATATAGTAATTATCGTGACAGGCCTAATAATTACTTCTGTGTTTCTCATCCCACGCCAGTCGTCCATGTTTGTGAAAATGTCTGTAAAAATTCCTCAAGTAATTTAAGTTGAATGTTCATGTCTGTCATTTGGCCGGTGTTGAGTCTGTGAGAGTTGAAGAATATAATAATACCGTAAAATGCGGACTATTGAGCGCTCCCGAGTATAAGCCTCACCAGCCATATTTTCAAAGAAAAACAACTTTGTACATACATAAGCCGCACCTGACTATAAGCCGCGGGTGTCCGCGTTGAGACATTTACGTTGCTGGGCCGGTTGGGAAAGAGCACGCGCACGTGACAGAGGCGCGCACATGTTTTGTAACATGCTCCACGGCAGCCAGTGCTGTGTTGTTTTCCTCCTCATCCTTGAATAAGTTGTCAAAATATGTGACGTGGGAAAAACCCATAATGAAAGTGCGCGGCTGCTACACTGAACTGAGGAGAGAGAAAAAAGAGCGCAACAGAGGAGAAAGAGCAGGAGGAGAGAGAGAAGAAAGGAGCGAGGGAGAGATCATGTGGGCCAGCGTCAGCGGAGGAACAGGCACGTCACGTTGGTGCAGTTGGAACACTAAACAGTAGTTGCTTACTTATTCTGCCTATAAACCTCTGCTCAGAACTTTTTAGTTTAGTAACTCCGGTTCCACACATGGGCGGTTCGGTTTGTTGGGACATACATGCGTGGTCGGGTCAAATCAAATGACTTAGAGTCAGCCACAGGAGTCAGCCACGCGGGTGCGGTACACGACAGTCAGCCACGCGCGTGGGTGCGGGTACTGTTCCGTTCCGGTCGAATCATGCCGGGTTGGATTCGGACAGTACGTGCATGGGCTCGAGCAGCCTCTAGGGTAGAGTTTAGATCGGGCTTGAATTTTTGAGCCCGATCTAAACTCTACCCTAGAGGCTGTTCGCGGAAAAATATATATATTAGCCGCATCGCTGTATAAGCCGCAGGGTTGAGAAAAAAGTAGCGGCTTATAGTCCGCATTTTACGGTATTTATAATGTCTCCACATCCAAATCTGGACTAGATTAATATTATTAATTTGCCATCAAATTACAAAAAAAAAAAAAAAAAACTACGGTAAAGACCTGACTCCAGAAGTCCAACCCCATTGTCGTGGCAACCGAGGACCAAGTAGAATGTAGGCTCTTTTGGGAAAGCTATCAACAAACCTAAAATAGTTGGAAATGGAAGAAACACTAGCAACATGGATGAATTAAACACCATTAGCAGTCCGTCATTTCTGAATTAAAGTTGCTGCAAATGCTCACCAAACACAGACGTCGTGGGGTCACAGACGCCCCAAGATAAGGTCCGTCTGAATAGGACTTGGTTGATCAATACGAAAAGATAAAGTGATTTGTTTAGTTTTTTGTCTGCATAGCCCAGTTTATTTTGAAATCTAGTTCCTGACCTCTCTGTGTGTGGTGTTTTTGGTGTGCAGGTAGATCTCGACATGGGAAAGAGCCAGTCTCACTTGGGGAAGCAGCACAAAGACGAGAGCCAGGAAGCGCTGACGGGCTCCGAGGCTGAGAAGGAGGAGAAGAATGAGGACGTGTCCCAGTTCCCCTACGTGGAGTTCACTGGGAGGGACAGTGTGACGTGCCCCACCTGCCAGGGCACGGGACGCATACCCAGAGGTAACGCTCATGAGACTCCTTTAAGGGTATTGTTCAACTGGTTTTAGCCATAGAATCTGGTAACCCAAAGGGACAAGATCATTTTGCTTCATGATTGGATAATCAGATGAATCAAAGCTGAAATTTTGATGTTTAAAGGTTCGATTATCTTCAATTTTCTTACTTTTAATAATTTTTTCCCACATTAAAGGAAAATAGTATCTATTTTATGTATTGTTATTAGCCTTTGAACATGCTCTTGAGTATCTTAAGTTTGGCAAAGTTTATAAAAACAAAATAGAAGAAGAGGAAGAATTTTTATTTATAGAACGCTTTTCCACCTAATAGGCACCCAAAGCGCTTTACAAACCGTTGAAACTACAGTTGCCGTTACAACATAACATATACAATTACATTTATAGACAATAAACAATAAGCAGACACACAGTTGTAACTACAGTTGCGGTCACAACAAAACATACAATAAACAAGACATAAACAAGACATAGCAGGTAGCTGTATTCTGTAAGTAATCCATACAAAAGATGCAAGTAGCTGTTGAGAAATACAAGAAGATAGAGGGAAGAGGAATTTGTACAGATCAATAAAAAACAATCATTTCTGGTCTTTCCGAGTAGCGATTCGTTGTTTCATTGAGTTAGTCCATCTTTAACGACTCTCCCTGGTTGTCCAACGGCTTTCAACACCTCCGTGGTCCGAAACAAGATGTTACCATTCAGATCCAGGAGCTGTGCCAGTCCGTGATCCAGTCTTTGCTCCTTAGCATCCTTTCACTCAGTTCCACAAACTTTGTTTTGTTGTTGTCAGACAGTTTTTGGACGAATTATCCTGTCTGGCAGATATTTCGATAGACAAAGGCGATTCCAAGCCCCAACAGTAGAAAGCCCGCTATCATGAATCCAAATATAAATAGATCTGCACGGTGGCAAAGCGGCTAGAGCTTCTGCCTCTCAATAAGGAGATTGTGGGTTCGAATCCCAGACCACCCCAACATCGTGGTTTCGAATTCTGAACCACCCTAACATCACACAATCTCTCTGGGTGGAGTTTGCATGTCCTCCCCGTGTTACCGTGGGTTCTCTCCGGGTTCTCCGGCTCCTCCCACCGTCCAAAGACATGACTGTGTAGGTTAATTGAGAACTCTAAATTGTCCCTAGTGTGTGAATGTGAGAGTGAATGGTTGTCTGTCCTTGTCTCTGTCTCTCTGTGTCAGCCCTGCGGCGAGTTGGCCACTGTCCAGGGTGTACCCCGCCTAAGGCCCAAAGTCACTGGGATAGGCTCCAGTCACCCGCGACCCCTAACGGGAATAAGCGGTAGAAAATGAATGAATGAATGAATGCGAGACTTAACTCACTACAGTCCTTTTAGTTAAATCCACTTCTCGTCGATATGTAAATCCTGTAAAATGCTCAAATCCTCAACCATTTGTAAATCCAGGTGAGTAAAAATAATCTACAATGTCTGAAAGCCTGAAATGTAGTTTGACTGCAAATTCCCCGCCACCATCACTGGCATAGTGGAGTTTAGTGGTGCATTCTGGGATATTGTGACGACAACTGCTGGAGCTCTGTGAGGATAGTAGGGCACAAGAAGATGAGTTATGTGAGAAGGGACGAAACCATGTAAAGCATTGTAAATTAGAATTTGAATTTTGAAGTTTCTGACTCTTGCAGTATTGTTTTAGTGAAAAAAGACAGTTGAAAATGTATGTGTGATTTGGAGGAGCCCAGGAAATTTAAAACATCTCCATGCAACAGTTGGCAAACCCTCATCAGAAAAGCTACTTAGAGCACTGTCAGTATGCCTTAAGAGGCTTTTTTCAGTTACGATCAGAGCAGATGACTAGAACATCTCGCTCAACTCTAAATTATGATCTGACCGTTCCCCTTAAACGTACAGTGATGGGACAATCCGCTTTCTCCGTCACTGCAGCAAAAAAACTGGAACACACTTCCAGCTGAGTTAAAAACATGTTCAAACTATCTGTCCTTCTCACATGGGCTGAGACAATGGCTTCTGAGCAGACAGGCCTGTCAACATTAGGCTCTTGTAAACATTCTGACTGATTTTAGAAGACACGATGACTATGAATTTAAATGAATGTATCTTGGAGCATCGTGTTAAGGATGAGATTTGTATCTTTAGCATTTTGTGTGGTAATTGTATTTATGAATTGGTTATTTAATTTAAAGGTTTTATGATGAATTTGATAATTGTAATTTTGGAAGGTTTTGTTATTGATAAATTATTAATTGTATTCTAAAGTGCTGCTAATAATGATGAACTATTGTATTTTAGAATCTCTGCTGATGAATTGTTTATTTATTCAGTGTATAACGGGTGCTACTTTGTAAACAAATCTTGTTTGTCGTTGTTTATTTAAAACCTGCCCAAGGACTACAGATGGAAAGTAGCTTGTAGCTAAATCTGGCGCAGAGCATCTCTTCTCACTGAGTTTAATGTTATCTGTGCACTGTCCTTGTTTTAAATAAATAAATAAATAAATATGCAGTGAAACCAAAATAATATGGACTTTCTTTTCTCCTCCAGGACAAGAAAACCAGCTGGTGGCTCTGATCCCGTACAGCGACCAGCGCCTCAGACCCAGCCGCACGTAAGAACACTTTGGCCTGTCATCTCTGAACAGAACTCCTGTTGATCATTAACACTCCTTATCTGTGCAGAAAGCTGTACGTGACGCTATCAGTGGCCCTTTGTCTGCTGCTGTCGGGCCTGGCCGTCTTCTTCCTCTTCCCTCGGCCCATTGATGTGTCCTACGTCGGGATCAAGTCTGCCTACGTCTCCTACGACCAGGACAAGCGCATCGTCTATCTCAACATCACTGTAAGCAAGAGGAGCACTTTAATGTTGATCATTGTAAGGGACTGAGGTTCAGGAACGGAACGCTCAAGAATTCAGAAGTTTCCCAGCTTTTATTTAGGCAAAAGATTTTCAAAATGAACAATAGCATAGGCCCGTAAGAGAGGTCAAAGTTATAGGCTCAAACTCCCAACTGAACACAAATTGGCCCAACAAAAAGAACACATGCGGGATGTGTTCTTTTGAGACCACTGCTGATGAGACCACTTGAAACAAAAGGCTAACACAACAATGGACAATAAACAAATGGCAAATATTTACAAGTTACATCTGTGATACTATGAATTATTTAACTATATTATTATATCTAAAAATGCCATGTCAATCAATCAAAATAAAATAATAATCAAGTAATGTAGGATTCTGGAGTATAAGAGTAGGATCAGACTCTCTCTCCATATCCAGGAGCCGATATAGACCCTACTGGTGAACAGGAAGAAATCTTAAATTTAGATATATCAGTTTGAAAGATTTCTTGTTGTGCAAAGGTTTCCAAACTTTTCAGATAGACCCCTAAAATAACCGTGCAACCGATCCATCATTATTTAGTATTTGAATAAACTAGATCTTGCAGAAAGTATTTTTTGTTGTGCTTGTGTAAATCATAATGTCTTGCCTTAAATTAAGTTTTGAACCAAATGAAAATATAAGAAGCACATCATTATATCATGTTGTAAAGTCTATTGTCCTTGACTGACCCATTCTCATCTCTATTTTCTCAAATGTGTATAAATGAATCAAATCAAGACTTGGAGTCACATCAGTGATTCCTTAGTGGAATTGAATGTGCTCTTTGTTATGGACAAATTGCAAATATGATCCAGTGTATTAGATTAGCTGACATTTGTCCACACAGACAGCATCACCACGGAGACCATAGTGACTGTGCAGGTCTGTTTGCATGACTCACCTTGGGAACATCTTTATTTCCTCTCGTTTGAGTGCAGAAGAGAGAGATGGGACAATAATATCAGAAGACAATACTTGTTCGTTGAATATTTTGTATAATTGAACTAATTGCCAACAAAGATAATTACCATTATATCATGTCTTTAAATGTATTAGTTGAGGTTTGATTATAAAACGCCTGTAAAATGAATCACAAAAGTGCAGAAATATCACCTTTTAGCCTTCGTCGATGTAATCCTTCATTCGTCCAGGCGTGTTTCATCGTAGAAAAGGTTTCAGGGGTTGTCATCCGGACGCTGTTTGAAAGATTGAGACTTCTATCCGGAAGTTATTGTCATTGTCAGGATTGACAATGACTTCTGGATAGAAGTCGAAACGTCTCGATCTTTCAAACAGCGTCCTGAA